>OX411308.1:41428326-41794356 GCA_948150685.1 Rhaphigaster nebulosa | reverse complement strand
AAAATAAATGATTTCTCATTTTTATAACAGAAGAAATAAACAAAAATATGCGCCATAATTCAAGGTTTAATCAGTTCAAAATTACAATGTTCTCATACATTATATAATATTGGATTATTACAAAATTCCCATAAATAAAACTAATACAAGCAAGACAAAGCAGGCCAAAACAAATATCATTAGGAAATATAGAATCAGGTCGCGAAACATTTTACTTGAACACAACAACTGTTCCATATAGGACCACATAAGGCACCAACTGATCTAGACCAATTTCAAAATTGTTTTTTTTAAGTGGCAAAGAACAACAGTTGGAGATAGGTAAACGTACCAAATCACCGAAAACACTACGCCAACTGTAGATGCACCAAAAACGCTTATCACAGACAAGGAACTGGGGAGATCCAAAGCTCCAATGGTAGTGTTTAACGAGCAAAAAATACGAGTCAGAATGTGTTCAGCCATGGCTCATCAGTCCGTAGGTACTGTCTTATCGGAGACCACGGCGTCAAGAGGCAGTCAACAGATATTATCAAAGCCATGTATGGTTAAAATACGTAAACAGGTTCAAATACCTTCAATGACATATTTTACGAATAAATTTCAACAGACAACGTACTTTTTCACGAATTTCAATATTTGTTTGTTTATAAGATTTTTTTTAAATAACTGTTTTATTAAAATGAAAAAAAAAAAACTCTACACATAATGTATATGTTATATATATATATATATATATATATATATATATATATATATATATATATTTATATATATATTATGTGTGTGTAGGTGTAATTTGATATTTTAGATTTTTATGTATTTATTATTAGAATTGACATTTTCATATAAACACATCCACCACTTAAAAGGTATATAAATTTGATAAATAAAAAATGAGAGGTTTAATTTATAGGTGAAAGGGGAGAGGAAAAAATAAAACAAGAAAAAGAATATATTGACGTCGTTTTTTGTAAAAGGGTTAAGCGCCAACAGTTCGAAATTTAGGTTTCAATTTATTATGGGATATAATGACCATCTCTACCAGTTCCCGCTCACGATACATCGAAACAATTGGAAATTGTCTAAAAATCGACTACTGATGACGTAAGCACTAAATATGGACAACTCTCAGTCGTAATTCTGATCTTGATGAATGCTAGAAGCCTTAAAAATATATTGTAACTGTAAAAGTTTTTCCAATTTAATAAACTCCTATTCTAAACAACAAAGAATAACATTTTAAAGAAATACGTTGTTATTTGAGGAAAAAACAATTAATTTGTTTCCTGTAAAGTTTGTTAAATGGAGCTTATTCCTTTTTCAAAAAACGACGTCGATATAATCAACAATCATTTCCCTTCCTACGTCTATAATCTCCTCAAATTCAAGTCCTCTATCACAAGTGCCCTTACCACAAGATCTCGACCTTCTGACCTCTATCCACAGATCTGCCTTATTTCAATACTTCTTTATTACCCGCTCCACCATTTTCTGGAATGTCCTCTTCTTAAAATCCGGCATTCCCCCTCCTTATGCACATTTAAAACTCTCCTATTCCAGTCCCTTTTCACAATCCAGTTAGACGCTGGCTAATGATGTAAGGATTTTGTTTAATCAATAACTTTTTTTTATGAAATTTAACATATATGTACTTCATTTCACTTCTCATTTCACATCGTTCTTTCTTTTTTTTTAATGTTACTCTATTTTTTCATCAACGAGCTCTTTTTTATTCTAAATTTAATTTTGGGTATATTTCATGAAGTAAATTTTCTTCCTTTTTTTATATACTCTTTCATTAAAAACAGTTATCACATCTATTTTACATTATATACTTAACGACGTTTCGAGATTTACCCATCCTCAGAACAAACCATTTATTTGTCTTAATTCTCCATTCTTTATGTCATATCGTCCATACAATTTTAGTTAAAATCGTCTTATATTAGTCACTAAAAAGAGTGTACAATTTTCTTTAAATATCATTGTCACATTGTACATTTCATCAAGGTTTAATTTTTTTTTATATTATATATTTATATACATATATATATATATATATATATATATATATATATATATATATATATATATATATATATATATATATATATATATATATGGGGCCGGGGTGGCCGAGTGGGTTAAAGCACCTGCAAAAATGCAAAAATGCACCAGCCTACAAACCCAAAGGTTGTGGGTTCGAATCCCGGTCCCGGGATTCCACAGGCAATAATAAAATAATTAAAAATAAAAAAGACATTAATTAATTAATTAATTAATTATGGAGGGAAATAACGGTGCCCGATTACTCAGGCCAATACGGCGCGGGTTCGATTCCCGCATAGGGACAGTAATGTCCTTACCCTGAGAGTCACAGGGAGGTGAGCGACCCCTGTGTCTGACATAGCTCCTGGCCCTCCAGGTTGGGGGTTGGGCATAGGGCTAATAACCCTATCCCGTCAAAAAACAAATATTACGAAACCTAAAACTAGCCTCGGAAAATCTGACTGTCTTAACATGGTAACGACCCCGGCTTTGTATAACGGACTCCATCTTGGATCATGGAATGTTCGGAGCTTATACAGACCAGGGGCCGCCCAAACGGTAGTGAATGAAGTAAAAAGGTACAACATACCGTTAACAGCTATACAAGAGGTGAGATGGCCAGAAGGTGGTGAAACCACTATTGATGGCCACACACTGTTCTACACCGGGAGAAATGCCAAAAACGGAACAGCTGGCACTGGATTTATAGTTAGTCCAGCTGCAAGGAAATCAGTTATAAACTTCACCCCGATTAACGAGAGGATAAGTGTATTACGAATTAGAGGTCGCTGGTTTAATACCACGATTATTAACGTATATGCACCAACTGAAGACAAAGATGATGAGGTGAAGGATGATTTCTACGATCAGCTAGAAAAAGTAGTGGACCAGGCTCAAAAATATGACATCAAATTAGTCATAGGTGACTTCAATGCCAAAATAGGCAGAGAACCCCAATTCAGGCCCATTATCGGAGGCCAAAGCCTTCACGAAACGAGCAATGACAATGGAGTCAGATGTATTAGTCTTGCAGCAGCTAAGGGTCTAGTGGTCAGTAGCACGATGTTCCCGCACAGAGACATCCACAAGTACACCTGGGTAAGCCCTAAAGGTGCTAAAAACCAAATTGACCACGTGCTGATAGATAAGAGACATCAGAGCTCCATCCAAGACATAAGAAGCTACCGTGGAGCAGACTGTGATTCGGACCACACTCTGATTAGGATCAAATTCTGTCAGAGGCTGAAGCGAATCAACAAAGTAGGGGACCATGTGGAAAGAAACAGGTAAAAAGTCCATAATCTGAAAAATCCTGAATTAAAAGCTAAATTCCAAGTTGAACTGAAGAATAAATTCGAACCCTTGGATTCAGAGGACCTCACGGTTGATCAACACTGGGAGGCATTAGAGACCGGGTTAAAAGAAACAGCTAAGGAAGTAATAGGTATTCAGGAGAAACGAAAAGCCAAGAAGTGGTTCACAGAAGCATGTGAAAAGGCAGTGGAGGAAAGAAGAAAAATTAAAGTTCTCTCCGTAGCCAAAGCTGATCAAGACACGCTGGAAAAATACGCCGCCGCCAGGACAAAGACAAACAGAATAATAAGAAAAGCAAAAAGAGAATTCCTCAAAGAAAGACTGCAAACTATTGAGGACAACTGGCAGGCCGGGAATATATGTGAATTCTACGCAGACATCAGGAAAGAAAGGGTAGGATATAAAGCGAGAAACACGCAAATGCGAGGAAAAGATGGCAAACTGACGGCATCAAAAGAAAAGGTATTAAGCATCTGGAAAGAACATTTCCAGCAGCTTCTCAACCAAGGGAACCCCACAAACGAAGAAGACATGGACCACGCTGAAGACCTCGACCCGCAAGAGGTTGAAAAACCAGACATTCTGGATGTGGAAATAGCTATCGACAGGCTTAAAAGAAGAAAGGCCCCAGGGTTGGACAGCATACCATCAGAGCTGTTTAAAGATGGAGGCGAAACTCTAAGAACCAAGCTATTAGAACTAATCCAGAAAATATGGGAGGAGGAAAGGATACCGGAGGCTTGGAACACAGGTCTAATATGCCCTATCCTAAAGAAGGGGTCCATGTATGAATGTGGTAACTACAGAGGCATAGCACTCCTTCCGGTCGCCTATAAGATAATGACTAATATCCTGCTAAACCGGATATATCCCCACTATGAAAATATAATAGGCGACCACCAAGCAGGATTCAGAAGAGGAAGGAGCACGCTAGACCAGATCTTTATCCTAAAACAGGTACTCGAAAAACGTTGGGAAGTAGAGCAGGATGTACACGCCTTATTTGTCGATTTCAAAGCAGCCTATGATTCCGTGGACAGAAACTGCCTATGGAAAATCATGACTGAGCTGGGTATTCCCGGGAAATTGGTGAGATTGACGAAGGCGTGTACAAACGACCCCAAATGCAGAGTCCTGATACAAGGAGATGTGTCTGAAGCCTTTGAAGTTAGAACAGGTCTGAGGCAGGGGGATGGACTCTCGCCGATGCTGTTTAACTTAGCCCTTGAGAAGGTGATTAGAACAACTTCATTGGAAAATGGAGGGGTGCACGTCGGAATGAAACACAAAATCCTAGCGTATGCGGACGACATAGCTGTCCTTGGAATCAATGAAGAGGACATTGAGAGACTTGCTAAGACTCTGTTACGAGAAGCAGAGCAAATCGGCTTGAAAATAAATGAAGACAAAACAAAATACATGATAGTTAGCCGAAAAATCCACCCGAACAATAGTATCTGCGTGGATGGCAGAACATTCCCGAAAGTAGACAGCTTTAAATACCTCGGCTCCACAATAACCTCAGTCAATGACCAGCATACAGAGATAGACCAGCGTACAACAAGCGCAAATAGAGCTTTCTTCTCTCTTTCAAGAGTACTGAAATCCCGAAAAATCTCCAGAAATCTCAAATTAAGGGTGTACAATGCTGTGATAAAACCAGTTCTGATGTACGGCTGCGAGACCTGGGCTCTAACCGTCACCCAAGAAAGCAGAATCGAGAGATTTGAAAGGAAAGTCCTCCGCACGATAACCGGAGCGATATGGGATCAGAATCTAAAATCCTGGAGAAGAAAGACCAATAAAGAACTACTTACAGAAACTGGTCAGTCAATATCTCATGATATGAAGGCAAGGAGGTTAAGATGGGCGGGGCATGTAGCTCGAAGCAATCCATCAGGACGCCTTTTCACAACGATGAATGCCACAATAGTTGGCAAGAGACCACGTGGAAGGCCAAAAACCAGATGGATAGACAGGATCAACAAAGATGCGAAAGAGCTGCATGCAGCAAACTGGAAAGCAATGGCCCAAGATAGGCAGAGGTGGAGAAGGCTGGTTCAGGCGGCCAAAGATCTACAAGGTCTGTAGAGCCAACCGAAAAAAAAAAGAAAAAAAAAAAAATATATATATATATATATATATACACATATATATTTATTGTATCGTTCTATTTTTTTTCTTATATCCAATTTATTTTGCTATTTTTCTTTTTCTTAAGTTATTATTGTGTATATTCAACTTGTATTATAAAGTATCTTGTATTATCCTCTAAAAGACTTGAATCATGTATTCAAATAAATAAATCCTCCTTTTAAGGGGAAAAACTATAAAAGAGGAAAAAAAATATATAAGATTATAACAAATAGAAATAATCATCTATTTCTCTTTCAATCTGATTCGCATATTTTTTTAATGAAACATTGCAATAACTGCCAGTAAATTGAAAACTAGTAGAGGAATTCAACTCTGACGAAGCTAGGAGATTGGTAGACGTGAATACCCAAGGAATATCTTACCAGGGGAGAAGGGCTTTGAAGTAAGGGGAAGAATCTCAATTTAAACTTATTGAGCTTTCTAGGTAGGTAGATACTTTAGAGCATGAGTGGTCATTGTCAACTTAGAAGGTCTTATTGACTGGGCAGATCTTTAGCCCACGAACTATAACTCAATGAAGTTACCGTAACTTGGGACTACTTGGAATAATCAGGGAATTGCTCGAACTCACCGAAAAGCGTCTTTAAATTACACCTAATTCTCTTATTAGGAAAATAGAGACATAATTCACCATCTCTACAACATGTAGAGACTAGGACTAGGTCCTGAGGCACATAATCCTCTATTGTCAATAGCCCTAAGTTACGGTATTATAAGTTCTTATTACTAATAAGTTACAAATTAGTAAATTTTGATTATGCCTAAATTTAGCGTGTACTTATGTATTTTAAAAGGACATGAATCTTTAAGTAGAAATAGGATTATACATCATTTTTTAGTGTGTAATTATTTGAGCGGTCGAGTGATCCCGGCATACTCCGCAATAAAATAAATAAAATGCTAATGCTCTGCAAAAGACAGCTATGACCTTAGTTTCTCACCACTTCCAAAGTTATCATCAGATTTCATGAAGCGTCATTTTTGGAAGAGATAGAAAAATTTGTTAGGTAAAAAAGTCGAGTAAAAAAAAACGTTTCTCTGTCGGGAAAACCCTTTTCCACACTGCACTTTTAGGCAAATCAGAGGCCAATTTTAGACCAATCCTAAAAGAAATCGCAACTTCATTCATACTCTATTAAAGCATAATAAAAGGGAGAGTTTTCCTGAAAGTTAGATATCTGTAGCCCTACAGGGGCTGAGAGATATATTCACAATCAGCCTGTGATTTAAAAAAATGAAATTAAACTTTTCGGTACAAGATATTTGCTGTTATTTGATAATCTCGAGTCTTTTTTTCTTTCTTATTTTCCAGTAATACACAAATAATAAGTTTTGCCTCTTTTTTATAATTGTGTTTATCTCATTAATTCATAAAGTCAATAAATTAAAATTAGAAACTAATCCCAACTATATTAATAATAGGTTGTTACAAAAGTTCTTGTCCATGAAAACAGCCCTTAATTCCAACTCTCATAATTATCCTATAAGAATGTATTTGTTCCTAACATTTATGTCAATATTTACTTTGACCAATCCTAGTAGCGTATTGACTAATGTAGCGCTGGCAAAGGGAAGTTCCTTCTAACGCGCATAAGCGAGTGACCTGAAGAGGGAACTTCTCCATTCTGTGTCACTCCTTAGACGAAATGTTGCTCGTTATATGAAGCATTTTTAATTTTTTTTTTAATGATTTATTTTGCTTGTTACGCGAAATACTCGTCATGAAATTTACTCGTTATGCGAGCTACCACTGTCTAAAGTTCATCGTAACTGAAGAAATCACTAAATTTTATATGTACTATGTTGTTACTAAAGTCCTTTTGTATGAACAAAACCCTCAATCCCAACTCTCATAATTATCCTATAAAAATGTTTTCGTTCCTACTATTTATGTCATTGTTTACTTTCACTAATCCTTTTGAATTGAGTTGGCTTTATGGTGTCATTTACCTTCTTAAAACGCACCTGCAATGTAAGAAGAAAAAATCGTGATTCGTGGTCTTTTGAGACTTTACTGAGAAAAAGGTTTAAGCGCAAAGGCAGCCGCCGAAGAAATTTGTAGGAGGAGAGTCAATTATCCATCGAAATACTGCCGCACAATCCACATCAGGACGCCCATCGGTCGTTGATGATAACGTTCTTCTAGAATGTGTGAACCAGGATCCACATGCAACTACTCGATTTATCGGCCGGAGTAGGGACTCAAACCTTTACTGTGAACAGCTACACAGAGTTTATGCAGTTTTGAGTGCAAAGTACCCCGCTTTGGTCAACAGGAACCAAGCCATTTTGCAGCACAACAATGCCCCTACAAATCGTACTCGTTTAACCAAAGAAAAATTATCGGAACTGCAAGAAATAAACGTTTTTCCTCATCCTGCGTATAGCTCAGATATTGCACCATCAGATTATGGTTTGTTCAGATCAATGGCTCATTTTTTAAAAGATTGGATTTTTGATAATTACGAGGACGTAAAAATTGAATGTGAAAAGTTCTTTGGTTCAATCCAAAGTAGTGGAACCGGCATCAAACCCAATTACTGGCAGAAAGATGGACGATAGTAGTTGAAAACAATGGACTTTACTTTGAAGAGTAGTATTCAATAATGTTTAAAATATGTAATCTGAAATAAAGCTATACTAATGCACAAGGACTTTTTTAACAACCTAATATGAAATATATAGTGATAATAATGATATAAAGTAATAATTTATAAAAGGAATTCAAATTTTCAAGTAATGAGAGGGTTAAGGTAGCGATGTCGCAAACGAAAGCGCATCGAAAATCGATCAGTGTATTAGCTTATAGTCTATTATAGTCGGTATTCTGAATCAACACCGGTTAAACGTTTTGGAAAAAACGGTTATACAATGATGTGATGTGGATTCACTATGAGCTTGTCAATTAAAGGCTCATGTATTCATTGTATAGAGGCTGGGTGAGCCTGAAGAAGGACTTTCGATCTCAGAGTCATATTACATATTAGAAAACAAATTTTCAATCTGACACCAACCTTACAGTATGAGCTACCCCATTCCTAATACGAAAGGTGAAGAGAACGAAAAGAACCACTATAGATATCGATAAGAGATAATTAAAAAAAAAAAAGAAATAAGATAGTATATAAAAATACATGTAATTGAAATGTCATTCCGTATCTGGTAGCGTAGTTACAACTCTATCAGCTAGAGCATGCGCAAGAAGTGAGACCAGAATTTTAAGGGTTATCTTACCGATACAAGATTACAAGAAGATACATCACAAAATCGAAGAATATTCTAAACACTCAATATGATTCAACTGGTCATATCTCTGCTCCATTTAATTGTGGTAGCCGCTGGCATACTTCTCCGGTTGTTGCTGTCCATGGGCCCGCAACCTGCTCTAGTTTTAGTAGTAGTGATTTACTTCGTTGGGATTAATAACATTTGCGAAATTATCTTTAGAGCAATATTTCCCTTCTAGGAGGCTGGAGTCTGAACTAATACTTCTGTGTTTTCTAATCTGTGTGTGTGCGTTGATATAAAACTATCGGCGATAGAAGTCGTCAGAAGCAACTGAAAATGTCACCTATATTCTCTACGCTTCCATCACGATCAACGAGCTGGAGTTTCATTTCGTAATTATAAATAAGCAGCAAGTACCTATTAACAAGTGAAATGACTAAATAAGATGAACATAATATGCTCATCTTATTTAGTAATTTAAAACGCAATACATACATACGATGTGAATTAAATGTACGAATTCTGTCAATTTAATTCACATTTTATTTTTTTAAATATGACAAACGGTGCATGTATTTAAAATAAACTTACTTTATATATAGATATAAAACAGTTATAAATAGAATAATGTAGGCATAATTATACATGTAGTAAAAAATATAAAAATGTCCATAATTAAATTTTGTTACAGAGCACGAAAGTTTTGGACGGAGATAACAGTAATTTTTGAGAACTAAGAGATGCAATAAATATGCAATAAACTCCACTAAATAAAATAAATAATTTAATATTTTAAAATTCAACTTTGTGTTGTTAAAATGTAGTAATCCTTAGCACTTAAAAAGAACAGTTAAGACTGTGGAAAACTTCCGTGCGAGAGACAAATTTATTAAAAGTATCATTCCAGTACCAGTAGAAAAAATACTATCATAGTTAATTATAAGCATAGCTGATAATCTCCACCTAAGTTAACCATCGTAATCATATTGGAAACCACCTACTCATTCACAAATTAGTTTTATATTTTTCTAAATGAAAATTAAGTACGAAAATATTTTAGTATTAACATATTGGAGGTTATTAATGCAATTACAATGTATATAAATGTGTATCCTATTACGTAAAAAAATAAGTTTATTTTTATTTAAGCTTTGAAAATTTCTAAACCTATAACACATCTTATATTTTTTAATTTTAATGTGTTGTCATAATTCAATTCTAATGTGTTGTCATTATAATGCTACTGAATGATCAAATGTGTCTCAGGATATCAAATTGTATTTGTTCTAAGCTGATATAAAGGAATATTAAAGTATTTATTTATAAATAACCATGTATTTTAATCTCTGTAGTCCTACATTTTAGCACATCCAGTTAAAATGGCATGACTGTTAATGAAATAAGATAATGAGAGAGCGCGTATTCAGCTATTTCCGAATCGCTATATCTCAGAACTGTATTTCGATTCAGTTAGCTGGATGGCCTACACCTCTCTGCCCTGATGATGGCCTAAAACTTCTTAAAAGAATATATTAAAATTATCGGCCTCAAATAATATTTTAATGTTTAATTTAATGGTACAGAAAATATATATGGCTTTATTTTGTTAATTTGTTATTCGTTGACGAAAGAAAAAAAAGTATTCCCAAAATGTTATTCGTAAATAAGTTTTTATTCACAAAATTGTATTCGTTAATAAGTTTTTTTTGTTCTCGAAATACTTATTTGAGAATTAAAACTGTAATAAAAAAAATTCGCGAATAAATTGTTTATCTGTCGATCATGAAAAACAAATTAACCGAATCAAACCATAAAACACTGGCCCACAAAAAAACCGGCGCACCTAGATTTTTCTGTTTTAAAGCTCATTAATGGGGATAATCTAAGGTAAAAACTTGTTGTTATTACATGAATAGAATAATATATCTTCAATTACACCAAATACTCATCTAAAAGATTAGGGATAAGAGCCTGCTTGACTTCAAGTTAGTTGAACAGTGATAATTCATTAGAACACATCTCACCATTTTTTTTTTCATATGTTTCCACATTTTTTTTTTTTTTTGTTCTGGTTTTTATGGTTTAACATTTAATAACATCAAATCATGGACAAAAATCGGAGAGGAGAGTACGCTCGGAATCTTTTGTCTGGAAAGAATATTGATATCAATAAATTATTTATATTTTGGAATAAGAAAAAAAAGGCAATCTGCTGAAAATAATTAGAATATTTAAACAGAAAAAGTTATTTATAAAACCGAACGTAAATGAATTTTTAAAAATTAAAATTAAATTATTTGTCTAGGTCATAGAAAAATTCTAAACACATTGTAGGTTAATTAGGATGTAGCGAACAGAAATTGGAGCCTTTGTTATCAGCTTCTTATTTCTCGAGGCCTATGAAATGTTTTGTTCCAATTTGTGGCAATATACTTGTTTCTATCCTAAAAATCGACCCCAACGATCGATTTTATCATACGGAGTCGACTGTAATGTTAAGACACGAGTTGAAGGCTCAGTACTGAACATGTTAAAACAAAAACGTCAACTGATAAGAACATAAGTGGGCATAATATTTAAGTAAAAATAAATGATTTTTGTTACAAAACAACAATGTTACATATAATATAATTGATTATTCTATTTGACATACCACTTAAGAATGACATTGCAACATCAGGATGATGAATCCAAGGACCGGACTCGCCGAAATCCCAGAACGGACAACAAGAGGATTGATTCCAGGATCAAACTGTATTCAGGAAGCGGGGATTCTAATGGTACGGTATTTTTATTCGGATGAGACTTGGGCACAATGGAGTACATCCATCACCCATTGTTGGGGCTCCGAGCGGCGATTAGAGCTGATTGACCGAAGCTCTCCATCTATCAGGGCAACTCTCCTTATTATCATCAACCGATCCATCATTTCGCCAACCGCTCTCTCATCCTCTCCTTCATTAACCTTGCCTTCTTACCGCTTTCAATCTTCTCCTTCCAAAGAGACATAGTTTCTATAAGTCAGTCGGAAACAGTATTGAACTCTTATTGTTTCTCTTACACCAATGCCGAAATATGTTTATTGGTAAGCAAAGATGTTTATTGGTAGGCAACGAAACGTATAATATAGAAATAAAAATGAACTTGGTAAATAAATCGCATATGTGATAATGCTTAATATGCATACATATAATATATATTCACACATTTAATCTTTATTTATTGTTTTCTAATTTGTCATTTAAAAATAAAATATCACAACAGCTTTTCAGTGCTTTTAGTTTTTTGGTATATAACAATATTTGATTTGATTAACAATTGGTATATAACAATATTTGATTTGATTAACAATTACCAAACATATTGAATATGATAAATTATGGACACAAAAAATTGTTAATACTTTTATCCCAACATTAGTTAAACTATAATATCTTTCTGGTGGGAAAACTGAGTTTAAGTAAGTAATAAATACAATAATAATTTTACAATTTTCAGATCATTAGTTTTGATATAAAACATCTAAATCAAACAAAAACAAGGTTTTTTTTTCAACAAATAAATGATTTCCTTTTTATATCAGTCTTCAGAAAGTTGTGCTATCTTATAGGATTCTCTCCATAGAGTTCACTACAGGAAAATAAAAATGAAAGAAATCGGCACAGTCTTATCAAGCTAAAATATGTTTCGATGAGAAATATGGTTTGATTCCAGGTTTATTAAAAACCTTAATTGTTCTATAGGCATACAAAATGTACTGATATCTTTTAACTGTTTTTATAGTCCTATGTTATAGTTTTCAATCTGTAAGAAAAATAAGTAATTGAGATAAATGCATCAAATCATACATTATTGACAGAACAATGTTAAATATAACTGATGACAAAAGAACAAATTGATATTAGGATAATTATTCAGATGCAAAATGATTCTATATGACAAACTCAGAAGGGTAGCCCAATAATATCTAATGTAAATACCAATATTGCATATAATTGTGTTGATCAATAAATATTTTGAATACAAATTTTATAGCAGATATGAAAGGAAGCAGTCTCTTAATATCTCTTAATCTCTTAATATCAATTAAGAGATTAACGATAAACATAAATGTAACTCTCGATACAATGTAACGATATAAATTAAATCAAATAAATAATAATCTTTTTTTCATGACATATAATAATTTTTTTTAAACTAAACTTATGAGGGCAGTTCATTCAATACGATGTGAATAGCAAGCAGACAAGAGACAATACTGCCAGTTTAAATGTTGAGTCCCAATTATGTGACAGCTCCTATTTCGTAGTCAGCGAACCGACGCGTCGGTTGCGTTTGTGCTTCTTCAGTCTCATTCCTACAATACGGGGGTTCAGTCTATGTCAAATCACAAGAATTAAAAATAATTTAAATAAATGATCATGATGACACCCGCCACACATCTCTTTGTGAGTTTTTCTCATGCTCATTTTTTTTTATTTTATCAATAGGATAATTTTTAATTAAAGACAAAGAAATGGTCAAAACATGCAAGTAATTATATCTATGTCCCATTAAAGGTTTCAGACTTATTGATATCTTACTAGCTTATATACAGGGGTGTAACTAAGTTGGGGCAGCCGGGTAAGACGAAAGAGGTAAGAGGAACCCATCACCGGGAACAAAAAATTAAATCCTAATATTTAATTCGGATTCATAATCGTAATGTTTCGCTCTTTTGTTTCCGTACTGCATTTTCAGAGAGCAAAAACAGAGCGTCCTTTTTCTAAATTGAAAATAATTAAAAGTTACATGATATCAATGATGATTCAGAATCGACTAGTAGGTTTGCCATTTCTTTCAATTAAAAATGAACGAGCTAAAGAAATTTCTAAACTCATTCATATTTTCCACAGAAAAAAATATGAAAAAATAGTTTAAGTCTTAATGGTCAGCACACTTTTGAAATGTCAGAAGTTTAATAGCTGAACTATCCTGCAATCAATTAATCAATAAATTTATGGAATTAATGATGTTATACAAAATAACTATTACATTTCTGTTTCTTTCATTATCCTTATAATTTCCATGACCTTATTAGGTACAAGATTGTACTTCTGATATTTTCCACTTAAAATGTCGATTTTAATGAAATATTGTAACTGAATTAATAGTTATATCGACTGTATAGTCAAAAATGTAAAATATCTTCTTTGGATAAATGATAATTTTAGATTATAGTGAAAAGAGTACATCACTCGAATATCTTACTGTTTTATTGGGAACAACTTTACGAAGCATGGGAGGGGAGGCTTCAGAAAAATATGTTTATTTATTTATTCGGGAGCAGGGGAAAAGAGAAAATGACTTAGCAGATGAAGCGTCGCAAAGCAGCCGAAAGAACCATCTTTCAGCCTCGTCATTCCAGCATGACCTCGCAGTATTTTAAACCAGTCAAGAAAGACAAAGTCTTATAAGGATAGGATCTCAATATATATATATATATATATATATATATATATCTTTTAAATTTTATGAAACATTTTTGAGTGAATCTAAGCTTTGAAATAATAGACAGTGTAGAAGATTAGCCGCCAACGCTCCCCAAGAGCCACTGGAAAAAATCGGGAAATGCGCAAAACACTATTTTATATTTCTGGTCTTGAGAAATAAATAGTTTGATAAGGTTGAAAAATTAGTTCAGTTTCAAAATGTCTCTATTGTCACGCTGAATAATAAAATAAATAAATCATAAAAGTATTCAAGCTTGGTAAGGATACAAAAAATATCAAAATTTCCTCCAAAATAATGATTAGGAACTTTAAAACCTTAGTTTTCCACCCCCATAAAACAGTTTATTCCTAATTTTTATGAAAATCGAAAACAAACAGGTTTTCGCTTAAAATAGTTTTACTTTTCTGCTGTTTCACATGTTCTGTTTCACATGGAGCATGAAATTTAGCATATATTAGTTCCATAATGTAAGGTATTTTAATAAAAATTCAACATTTTCTTGGATGAGTAGAAATATATTTTTTGGGAGCAAAAATCACAACTTTGTTTTTTCATTTTCAGATTGGTTTTTCAGTTTAAAATGTAGGTACAATATTAATAATTTTATATACTTGTTTTATTCGTTACAGTTTACTTTTTCAAACGTGTGTTTAACCTTTGAAAGCGGTCGGTTATTCATACCAAGCTACTTGAATATTTTGATAAATTATTTTTTTTATTATTCAGATTGGCAGAAGGGATATTTAATCTAGGAGACACATGTGGGATTCTCTCCTTCTTAATATAAATAATATGTTACTTTAAAATTACATAAAACATGATTCAATATTACATAACATAAAGCTACGTCTTAGTGTAAGTACTTTGGTAAGTACTTAAAATATAGTAAGTACTTAAAATGTCTTGTGCATTGTGTGGCTAGCGGTATGCTTCATCTTTTTATGATTAGATCATTGTTCAGTATGGATCTATCTTAAATGCAATAGCGTTATGTTTATATGCTGCTCATTATCATAAATTAAATCCTATTCCACCATTAAGTGTATATGTAGATTTAGTTACCTGATTAAAGCATGCAATCTTTAAAATAACCAATAATAGTTAATAAATAATGAAACATATAAACATTGATATTATTATTCTTAGTTTAAGCTTATATTTCCTAACATATAAAATTTATATTTTATAAAAGTATATATTTAAAATTAAATGCAATTTCTGATTCCTGTTCAGCATTAGAAAGAATGAATTCGACAAAAAAACAAAGCAAAGTATAATGTTATATATTTTTAACAGTTTCAAAATGAATTATTTTACTTAATAAGACGGAACTCACTCCCAATGTGTTAAAAAATTTCAGGTATTCAGGTGAAGAATGAATTATTCAATCACCACGTATATTTTTATTATTTTGTAACGTTTCGGCCATTTCTCAAGTCATCACTTGTAGAGCTATATGTGTGCCATTTAATGGTTAATAAAATAAATAAACGTGGTGAAGTAAACACAGCCTAATAAAATAATAGCGGAAGTATTTTCAAAAAAATTAATTTCCTTAAAATCTATCAATTCAGGTAATAAAGGTCGGCCATGCTTTTATTGATTATTGAAATGGTAAAAGTCACTATAAATGAACCATTATTGTTCAATATCCCTGCTTAGGTACTACCAGCGGACATCTTCGGGCACCAAGGATGGAGGGCACGCATTATGGATGACATTATAGCCGGAGCCGCTGCACTGACTAATTATAACAGACGACATAGCTACAGGACCGCAGTGGCCATGCACCATACTCAATCAGTCTCTATAACCATCGGGATAACTGTCCTATTACTTAGCCGTCGACTCATCCCTCATTATTTGTGGGACTATTTGGAGGAACCGATTTAACCAATAGCTTCGATTACCCATAAACTATCTTGAAATGAGTACAATGTTTAATTAGAAAATTTTAAAAATACATAAATTTAAATGCAAATTTATGAAACCAGAAGAAGATATTATTTAGAAAAAACATGTCAGCTTTTGCCGAAACTGTATAAAATATCTTTTCACGAGGCATATTAATAAAGCATATGTCAAAAATAATTTTCATTTATTTATTCTGTAATTAATTTATTAACTCGGCTATCTGATGGCTAAAGTGCCTGAATTACCAAGCAGTATTAACACATATCTGAGTATTGTCCTAAGTAAAAGAGAGAAATGGCCAATTTCGGAATTTATTGATCTTTTGCTAAAGTATTAAGTGGAGAGATTGAATTTGAAAATTTTAGGAAAAAAATTAAATCATTACTAGATTTTTATTTTTACAATTTAAAAATCTTTTTTTATTTTTGTCAAGAAAAAACTGTGATTTATCTGAAAACACATTAGAAATCACACCCTAATAATTATTTTAAAGTAAAAGCATTTAAATACAAAATAACTCTTATTTTTAGCGTTATTTTTTTCAGAAAATAAAACTCAAAATTCTATAACTTGCTTAAAATTAAAGCTAGCGAATTGGGAGTGGTTTCATTTTATTCAGCGTGAAAAATATATTAAAAACGGCCATTTAACCATTTTTTATCAATACGAAATGCTGAAAAATAAACTACCCCCAAACCATAAAGTAATAAAATATGTTTTATTCTATCTATTTGATCTTTAATAGTTATTGTTTCAGAATATGTTAAAATAAGTTTTTTACTTCTATTCATACAAATGTTTATTTGTCTCTATCTTTATTCAGTCTGACGACATAAATGCTCTCCTCACGTCCATCTTTTTTCTCCATATTATCTTGATTTATCAGTTGAGTTTGTGAATTTACCTGAATGGAAAGTGCAAAAACTGCGAAAAGATTCTGATCATTTATATGAATTTGTATCAAAATTTGTATGAATAGAAGTAAACAATAATATTTTATTATAATTTATATAATATTTTAAACAATAACTAAGAATTAAAGATCAATTTGGTAGAAAAAATATAATTGTACCATGAAATAAGGTTTTATATTTGGTTTGTTGGTGGTTTATTTTTCAGCATATCATTTTAATGGCCATGGCTAAATGGCTGCTTTTAAAAGATTTTTCACGGTACGTAACCACTCTCAATTCACTAGCTCTAATTTCAAGCAAGTTATAACGTTTTATTTTGAACAAAACAAATAACTCTCAAAAATAAGAGTTATTTGTGATCTAAACTAATTGCTATAAAAGTGATGGAAAATTTTTAACTGAAAACAAATAATCAGTTAATGACGCTTGACTTTTATTTCAAACAAATATAACTCATAAATTAACAATACATTTTTAACAAAATACATAAATGTTAGAGATCAATTTTAACTTTTATTTAAAAATCACGGGCGATTTTGATTTTTATTTGGAAAAAAAATTAATTCTCAAATTCATCCTATGATCAAGAGAACATCAGAATTTCCTTTCTAAAATCAATAAATTCACAAACAGACCGTAATCTACTATCATATATAATCTTTTTTCCCAAATTCTAATCATAGAAAATGGGCGATGAGAGCCATTAGCAGTTTTTCGCTCTATAACTCTAATAAATAATAAAAATATTTAATTTATTAACAATTAAGGTAAAACTTGAAATGATAGCTATACGCACAGCTATTGGCTGATAGTCGTGAAAACACAAAATGATTCGGGTAAAAATCATCTAAGATACAATAGACACTCTAAGTCTTATCGTATAACGCAAACTTGAATAAATAAAAATCAATAACTAGTGGGGGAAGGGAAGAGGGGGCTAATAACTAATTAATAAAAATATTAAACAGAATATTTATTTATTTATTCCACTTCGTTTCAGTAAAAACATTGGAAACATATTTTTATATTTTAAATATTTAATGATAAATAATAATTAATTTATTTTCTTACGATCCGATTTTATTTATTATACAAAAAAAATTACCAATCCAAACAGATTAGTACAATGCATTAGATAGTTGCAAGTTACAATGCATTAAATACATAATTAAATAATTTCTAATTTATTATCGATTTATTTATGCTTTCACACGTTCGATTACACGCACGTACGTAAACTTTTTATTATACAGATTGTTAGTTAAAACAGTCGTTTAAAAAAAATAAAATGATAAAAAAGATATAGCAATAATATGGATGACAAAAAAAAAATATATATACATATATATGTTCACAAATTAAAATAGTGCATACATAGTCATTTCATTCATACGAGATTATAGAACGTTTTGCCTGTATCAATTTAAATGCCATTAGAACTGTTGAGGTAAATTCAAATCAAGCTTAAGAAAATGCTTGTAGAAATGAACAAGATAGGATAAATTTTTATAATTCTATATATTTAATTAATTATAAAACTACATATCATTCTAGGTGAGGGATAAACATTTATTGTTCATAAGTTTATTAATAATAAATATATAAAATTAAACAAATGCATTATTTATAATTGAAAAACTAATAATACATTTTATATAATAATCCATCAAGGATATAGAATACATCAAAAGGTAATATTAAACTTCACATGAACTCGCCTTTCCCAACCCGAGTTATTATAACAATGGGGAAGTTCTGACCCTTGAACTTTCCTGTTTTCTCTGTCTAAAATACTTTATTACTTTGGATTTCCGCCATTTAGAAATATTGGTATCCTTCGGTCAGAAGTTATGTAGCGATTCCTTCGGGAATCACCTAATCTTTCGGAGTAGAAGAACAAATCAAATTAACAACCCCATAACTTTTGGAACTTCATATCCGTTAACAGTAAATCATAAAAGGTCAACTGAAGTATAACAAAATCTATTCAACCTATACTCAATGCAATACAGTTCAAGCCGTTTCTTCTTAAAATAAGTACCACACGTTATATATACATATATAAAAGCAAAGCATTAGAATGAATTTGATATACAATAAAAATTTTAATAAATCAGACTACACACAATTTAACATGGATATACTAGATTTCTATATTAAAAAAAAAAAACCTGGTTCCAGAACTTAACAACTTTTCTAAAGCAGAATGTATATAATTGATGCAAGATGGGCTAAAAATCAAATGAAAAAGAAAAATTATTAAATTGTTAGAAGGAGAGAAAAAAAGAAGAAAATTAAGTTGGAGAAAAAAAAGGCGTGAAGATACTATTTTGATTTTAAAACTCAAGCTTAATTTTCAAAATATATGAATCTAATGGTTTTGAGTTGATTGATGTTAATAGATTTTCAGGATTTTGCGATGCATTTTGAAAAAATCACTAACTTCGAATAATAACGGAAGTCTTGGCTTCAACTAAAATAGACAAATTACAAGCTCTGCTCCTGAAAGCTTCAAAACTTTAACAATTCGCGTCAGATTAGAAAAAATATAACGGTCTAAATTCTTCTCCGAAAACCTTCAAACAATTTTTTTGGGAAAGAGCGAAATTATAACAAGCCGAGATTTGCACCAAAATTCTCGTACAATTTTAAAATTTCTTGAAACTGGTGAAATTATAATGAGTAGAATTCTGCTATAAAAAGCCTTAATACACTTAAATTTGAATAAAGGTGAAATTAAATTATCTACATTTCAGATACGTCATCTATATTTGTCCCAAAAGAAATTTTGTTGAGCCATGTAAACAATATTTTTTAATAATAAAGGAAGAAATTAAATTCTTATTGCCGGCCTGAACCTAGTTAAATAAATTTTATAAATATTAACAGTGAGTTTTTTTAGCTTTTGTTACGGCATGTATATTCACGAATGTTATTGTTTTCTTAATTAAGTTAATAATCTAGACAATCAGTAAAACAAACATTAGTTTAAAAAAAACCCACTCTGTTTAATTTAGTATTCTATGTTAACAGCTAAACGGAATCATCCAAAGAGACAAATCATCCTAATGTCAAATAACAGCATTTTAATCAGCTCGACAGGCAGCCTTGCTTCAGATTTCGACATACATGTTAGCATAAACTTACAAAAAAAAAAGTCTTATTTTTATATTACTTATTTACATATTTTTGTTTTGTTGTCTCTACCCTGCTGGGCAATTGTCAATACCATTACCTTAGAACATGTAACAATTATTTACAACAAAAAATTAACTGAAAACATACATTGAGAACAAAATCAGCTGGTAGCAGAGGTTTTCTTTGAGTCCAACTAAAAATCTCAAATTAAAGAAAGAAAATAAAATAAAAAAGGGAGAATTTTAACTGCATAAGTGCAAATTCTTTTGACCAAATTTCAAAATCCACCAATAAAAGGAAATATCAATTGAAAAGAAGATATTGCGAATTAAAAAGATATCTCAAATTAAAACACTTAAAACGTGAGATTATTCGAATTAAAACGATATGGATAATTCGCAGACGCAAAACAGATAAGATATATTTTATCTTTTGGACGCTGACATAAATAAAATAGTTTGGAAGGGTTTAAATATGAAGAGAATCACGATGTGGAAAGATCTGATATTACAGTCATAAATTGGTTGAACAATACACTAAATAAAAAGCTCCTCGTTTCATTTTGAAACGCTATGCATATCGAAATTCTTATTATCTAAAATCTTTATATATTTTCAGAAATCTTGAATTTTTTAGAGAAAAACTTTCTCTGTATATCCAATAAAACTTCTATATACGATTAAAAATATGCTTACTCTTATGTATATTTACTGTCTTCCTCCATAAGGACTGTCATAAGATATCGTGGAATTCTCCAGACCACAGCACACAGAATAAGATAGACCGCATCGCCATTAGTAGAAAATTCAGACATTCACTTTTGGAGCAACAAGTGGATCACCATCTTATGCTTCCAACATTCCGCCTGAAAATCACCTCAGTTACTAACAAACTTACGAAATGGATGAAGAGACTGGATGAGAGGAAACTCAAAATCCCAGAGGTGAAAAAGAATTTTAAAGTTGAATTACGAAACAAATTCCAAGTGCTGAAGAGGGATGATGACCGCATCGATGGACACTGGGAGGCCATTAAATCAAGCATCCTGGAAGTCAGCGAAACTTGTCTCGGCTATGAAAACTCCCTGAAGAAGGAATGGATGACCGATCAAACTTGGAAGGAGATAGAAAGAAGAAAGCGACTCAAGCAGAAACTCAACCAAAGCAAAACCAGATGTCAGAAAGTTAGTGCACAACACGAATATACTATCTCGAACCGGCAAAAAAGGGCGCGACAGGGGAGGAATCGGCGAGGGATCAGCGACAGCGGATCAACGACCATGCACAAAGAGCAGAGGAGGCTGCGCGCAATGGGGACGCGAAGGAGCTATATATAACATTACAAGAACTCTTTCGAAGAAAGGTTTCCAAAAGACTCGGCCAACAATGGAAGGACATTTCTAGGCAGTGTTGAACAGAAGCGGTGAGGAACCCCACTTCGGTATTGACATCCTCGTGAATCTCGTGAACAGGAACCCCGGCTCTTGACATCCCTAGTGTTGACGAATCTCCACCCAGGCTCGATAAGATCACTCTGGCCCTCGGTGAAATGAAGAATGGTAAAGGCACCGTAATCGATGGCATACCTGATGAAGTCTTGAAAGTCGACACTCCAGCATTAGCCTGAATTATTGAACCACTCTTCAAGAAGATATGGCAGGAGGGAAAAGTACCGAATCAATGAAAAAGGGGGCTGATTGTAAAGATGCATAAGAAAGGAGACGTTTCTTAGAACGAACTGGCGTGGGATCACATTGCTTCCAGTTCCACAGCTCACAGCAAGCTGCTTAACCGCATTATCTTCATAATGATTAAGCAAGCTTTGAAGGCTCGATTAGGAAAGGATTGGGAAGATTTTAGGGAGAAACGCAGCTGCACCGATCTCATAAACACGCTAAGAATCATCCTACAGCAGAGCGTCAAGTGGCAAAGCCTACCCTATACATGACGTTAATCGAGACTATAAAACAAGGTTGTGTGCTTTCTCTAACTCTCTTCATAGTTGTTCTCGACGGCATCACGAGAGCTACGATTGGAGACCGAAAGCGTGGAATCCAGTGGGGTCAAAGAGAGAGGCTGGAGGATCTGGACTACGTCGATGACCTATGTCTTTAAGCACAGCAGTTCAGCCATCTGCAGAAAAAGTTAGATGCTTTAAGCCGAATCGGCAACTCGGTTGGACTGCGGATCAACATCGGTAAAACAAAATAAATGCGAGTGAACGAGCGATGTCGGAATCCACTTGCTTTGAGGAAAAAGGCCGTAGATCAGGTGGAATCATTCGTCTACTTGTGAAGCGTGATCACTAAAGAAGGGGGCTCTTTGGAAGATGTCAAAAGTCGAATCAAAAAATCTAATACAGCATTTGTTCAGATGTATCCAGTATGGAAGAACAAAATACTGTCCAAGAAAACGAAAATAAGGCTATTCAACACCAACGTAAAGTCAGCTCTACTCTATCGATGTGAAACATGGAAAGTGATCATAACCGTCACCCGACCCCTTCAGACCTTCATCAACTTGAAGAATTCTGAGGATCTGACGGCCAGAGAGGATCTTGAACGAGGAACTGTGGAGTACGGCAGAGCAGCTTCCTATAAACCTCGAAATAAGAAAAAAGAAATGGAGGTGGATAAGACACACACTAAGGAAAGAATAATGCTATCGAGAAAGAAGCTCTTCAATGGAATCCTCAGGGAGCAAGAAGAAGAGGAAGACCAAGAGAGACGTGGCGCAGATCTGTACAAAAGGACCTGGGCCGAACCGGCAAGACTTGGCAAGAGGTGAAAATGATTGCAGCAAAAAGAATGGAATGAAATTCCTGGAAAGTAAATGCCCTATGCTTCTCTAGGAGTAAATGGAGATAACAAATAATAATAACACCTATATTTGTAATTATGAAAACAAGAAAAAAGGACTTCCGAAAAAAACATGAAAACCTTTTCGCTCCAAAATAAGAAAAATGGCATTATATTTGGTTATAAACAATGACATATTACATATTTATGTTGTTAGTACATTAACTTACTAAGTATGTATAAACGAATTTCGAATGCAAAACAATCAGTAATGAAAACAAATCTTACATATTTATGACATAGATGGTTTTTTTAAATTGATTTAAAACGTAGAATTTAACTATAACTGTTATTATTATTAAATGGATAAATGAGTATGATTCCAATAACGAAAAGAGTATTTTTTCGATTTTTTATCAAGGATATATCAACTTGGATTTATCGAAATTTCACTGCATTATTTATCAATTTACTAATTATACAAACAGTATATTAACTAAATAACAAATAATTCACACCTAAGGATCAGGGGTGTAATGAAATATCGATTCAGCTATCAAGAGGTCCCAGCCATTAAGCCTTCTCATTCATAAGACCTTTAAAAGTTAATTAAACGTCATATAGAAGATAAGTGATCTTTATAGCTCCATTAATAAGTGCTATAGGTCAATTGCACCTATGAGAAGCCTTAGTACAGCTTCATAATAATAATAACATTGATATGATGATAATAATATTAATTACGATAATAATTAATTGATTAAACTGAGTACG
This sequence comes from Rhaphigaster nebulosa, assembly GCA_948150685.1. Lineage (NCBI taxonomy): Eukaryota > Metazoa > Arthropoda > Insecta > Hemiptera > Pentatomidae > Rhaphigaster > Rhaphigaster nebulosa. The sequence continues at coordinate 41,770,575 of OX411308.1, read as the reverse complement.
CAATTCATTTGGTGGATTTAGAACAATGCATGACTACATAAATTTAAAATCCCCCATATCTCTAGTAAATAACAAATGCGAAAAATTTTGTCAAAAATATTAGTTTACTTGACGAAATTATTATACTTTAAGAGAATAATTAAACGATTAAACAATTAAACATAACAATGCCGTTTATTTATTTATTTATTTTATCGCCCATGTAGATGTGTAATTTAATTTAAGGTAGATAATGCAGGTACGACAGCAAGGGCATGTAAGCTCATAAAGTTTCAGCTTATTTAATTTTTGTAATGACATAATGAAAATATGTCAATTATTAATTATTATGTATTACCATGTATCGTATCTTATTATCGTGTATTATAAACATTTTGCTTCACGAATCGTGTTGTTTGAGTAAAGTAGTAAAAGTAATTCTTTTGTTTTATTTTATTTTATTTTTGACACTGAGTTTGTCATATTTCGTTTATTTGTAATAAAATGACTTTAACCCATTAAATAAAAAAAAAAGAGAGAAAGAGAAGAGTACCTCTTTGCCCAAAAACCACAGAATTAATGGTTAATGAAATTTAACCAGTTTTAATATATTAATTAAAATTAAACGTTTCAAAAAATAAAAATTGTAATTTCACTAAGCTCCTGAATTTACAAACAATAAATGATACTATAGCAGCAAGAAGGAAGGGCACATGTTCCAAAAAGGTTTTCAAATTTTTTTCTGCCCAACAATTCCTTCCGTTACTTCATTATGTCAACCAGTTATTCTGAATCCAGTAATGAAAATTTATATCAAAGCGGGCCATATTATTCTATTTTAGTTTATGTTTAAAAAAAACATAATTACTTAAATACTCTTTTCATGGAGAACGCCATTTCCAAGAGCCCTTCTTGCATAGAACATTTTATTGGCCTTATATTATTTATTCCTCTTCTTAAAACATAGCAATTAATATTTCAAATAAAATAAAACAAAATTCTATATAAAAAAAATCAATACCTATACTATTGTTCAAAAATAAATATAAGCTTGAGTTGAATAAAATATACATGAGGTTTGAGATCTGAAAAAAATAGAATAAAACTAAGCACTTTAGGTACAGCAAAAGTTTAAATAACAGTAAAGGCTTCTAATGTCACAATATATATTTTTATTAAATAACTAAAGACTAGTTGAGGAAATATTAAAAGTGATCTGATTTATTTGGTAAAACTGTTAACAGATACATGTTTATCCGCTACTTAGTAAAACTTTTACCGTAACTTTTGATAGTAGGTATATCCCTGCAGCATGTATGAATTTTAGCACAAGAGAGATAAGACCTTATGAAAACGTGAAAAAAAAATAATGATAAAGTTTACCGTACGATGAACTTATATTTAGGAAATGATTAAATTAAAATAAAATTTTGAATTTAATTAACATATCGTAAACTATAGGACTGACGGGGAAACTTTAGGACAGTCGGAATTTAAAAATATAAATATTTAATTTATATCGCTTATTGATATCGCCTTTCGTTTAGTTTAACGTATTTGTATGTAACATCGCCAGACCCCACTATAGACAGTTTAACCATCTGTAGCCTCTTTGTCATCTTATTGCCTACAGTTAATAAATTGGCTGTTTAGGAATTTACAAAACGTTTGTTGTACCTCCATTGCTCAGTCTTCTACTACCACGGAATATCAACTATGTAGTCGAAGCATTAATAACGTCGCCATTGCGTATCACAATGTCGTTATCATATTTGATGTCGTTATTATTTGATCTATACCTATATTCAAATGTTTTGAAAGGTAAACTAAAAAAAAAATAAAAACTTATTTAAATTACTGTGTGAACATTTTGACATCATTTTAAGATGGCTCAAACACAGTTTACGTCAAAACAGTTGGCCAGGCAGAAAAATGCTAAAGGAAAAACTTGTAGAAATGCCTAACGCGCGTCTTAGTTGTCACTGTCTAAAAGTTCGCAGGTGACATCTTAATGATCATTATTTTGAAGGGTAATAAAAGTTAAAACGAATGGTGCAAACCGAATTTTGATAACTTTAGTTATTGTTAATTAATTAATCTCCATTTATTAGGAAAAATACTGTCCTTATCGGTTCGATAATATTTTTATTGAAAAGGGGGTACGAAATTCATGTTCTTGTAACCACATCAGTTTGGAGACACGGATGGCTGGGTAACATTAGGTTAAAAAAAATATCCTTCCTCTCACTTCCTGTTAAAGATATCTGAAGAATTTGAGAATTGTAAAGTAACTAAAGGTTATAGCTTCCATTTCGCTTAGGTCTAAAATTAAAAGCTTGTATCAAGGAGATGCAAAAAAACATGTCCTAATGTCATCCCGGTTGACGATATTTATATGTGTTTTACTGATATATTACATTTACTATCGTTTAAGACTATTTACACATAGAATAATGATGAGCTACAGGCGGAATTTAAAATTTATTTTATTTTTATCGTAATATATAAGTGACTTGAACTAATATAGAGATTACATAGCATTCGTAAATCTAAATAGCTGGATGAAGTTAAACTGAAGATCAAATGCTCCAAGAAGGATTGAATGAATGCAAGTGGAAAAAAAAAGAGATTTGAGAAAGGGCATAAGGAACTAACAAGGACCAAAGAAGCCAACTCGGCAGCCTTAATCACCCCGTCTAATTACCCCATCAGGAACGTTGGTTAATTAATTACCATAAGGGGTCATATTGAAGACGCTAGCCACCTCTGGTGGTGCTTTAATGTCTCAAGGATGTCGGGAGTTAAGCTGGAAGAAAAAGAGGCAGAGCACAAATTGCCTGGCATCACAAAAGTCGTACAAACATTAATTAATGCCCTTCAACCTTATCTGTGTCCCTCGGCAGTTTATTCACTCCTTCCCGCTAGTTTTAATTACAAAAAGAAAAATTCAATGGGAAAGGGTAGCATTGAAGAAGGGCTTCAGATAAGAATCCTTGAATAATGAGTTCTCCGCTCTCTCTATCTAAGGCAATTTACATTTATTATCAGCACATTTTATAATAACCAGTACGAATAAAGAGGTATATCTCTTGCACAAAAACAAAGTTAAAACATTATAAATCCAAAAGAAATTATTCAATGCCAAATCAATAAAAATAAGTTATAGGAATGAATAAGAATGCATGTAAATGGATTTATGTAGGTACACAATATGTAAAAAGTACAATCTATAAATAGCGTGATACTATCCGTAGCCATAAATATAAAATATTTCATAATTGCTATTGCTAATGCCGCGGGCCTAAGGAGCGTTCTACACTTCAACGAACAATGCATTGATGTGATTCATTACACCTAATGATGTGAACATCTAATGAAAACGAGTAATGAACAGGATAAAATCATGCATTTAATTAATTACGTTCAAAATAACTAAGACGGATAAATGATAATAAATATTTAAAAAAACAACAACATAAAACACAGGTAGAAGACGATTTGCAATATGGATTTCGTGAAAAAAACAGTCCACTAATAATAATCTTGTCAGAAGGACCACTGAGATTAAAGTGGGATTAAAGATTAAATCCTCAACAAGGAACACTCATTGGGTATATTCTTCGACATTAAAATCGCTTTTGATACTGTATGCAATTTAATATCTACAAGCAGCTGCATCAATAAGTGAGAGAAAATATCATCAACTTTAACAAAGCCTTCCTTGGGACATGGTTATAAAGGGTTATGGTTAGTGGAACTACTTTTAAAAAATTCTGAAAACAATGGTATACTTCAAGGTTGTGTATTGGGCACGACCTTTTTTTCCATTGCAATTCGAACAATCACGGAATTGCTAAACATTGTTAATTTGTACCACATCTAACGTCACAGATAATTTATTTGCTCGTAACCTTTCTATTATTCGCAATACATTAAGTTTTTTCTTCACAACTCAGTAAACAAATTATCATTAAGGTCGAACAGGATTAAAGATGTTAACAGATACCAACAACATACTATGTACACATTAGCTGTCATAGAAGGAACCCTGGTGTTCCACACCAAATAATAACATTCCGCTTGTTTAAGACGATCATATTTGTTTCTTAGTACTCCGTTTGACCTATTAATGCCCAGCGTATCGTTTGTCTCATGAAACATGTAGTTTTAATTTCGTTCTCATCTCAAAGGGAACGACAATGCCGATGATTACATTTTTTCTACGTTCCTAAGAAATCTTCTCTTTCAATCTGCCGATATTGAAAAATATCGATATATATTTTTTTAAATTCATCGATATTTTTTTTCTCCATATATCGTAATACAGATATTAAAATTAGACTTATTTTGTGCTACTTAGTGTGTATGTGTTAATTATTTTTATAAAATTATAAAAAAAAAAATCTAAACGAATCGGAGATAATTTGTTGTTTTGATATTTGAATCCTGCTGGAAACGAATTTAATAAAAACAATATCATAATTATATCAACACAGAAATATCGATATTTCAAAATATCGTTAATTCTTTTATCAAATGGAAAAAAAAAAAAAAAAAAAAAAACTAAACGAATCGACAGGAGATTAAGAGATAGCCTGCTTCTTATTATTTAAATCCTGGTGTAAAGGAACATAATAAAAACAATACCATAATGATATCGGCAGAGTAATATCAATTTTATAACAATAATAGCTTAATGATATCGGAAGAGATCAACATTTAAAATATTGTTAAACCTTTTATACCATTTTCAATTAAACAATAAAATAAAATAAAAATAAATCAAATTAAAAAAAAAAAAAAACAATCAGAAGGAGTATAGGAAATAATCTTTTTCTTAATATTTAAAATTAATTTATTAAAAGCAATATCTAAAAGATATCGGCAGTGAAATACCAATATTATAAAAGCAATATTGTAATTACATCGTCCAAGAAATATCGATATTATAAAAACAATATCGTAATTATATCAGCGCAGAAATATTGATATCTGTGTGTCCCTTAAAAAGATCAAAAATATCGAGGGCCTACATGCCAATATTTTTTTTCGATATACTGAACAACTTTTTTTCGATATTCACATCCCTACTTTAATCCTACCACTTTTCCAATTTAATTGTTTGAAATCTTTGTGTCTTGAAGGGATATCTGTTTCGTAAAATTTTCGGTCTTGATTTTCAGATTGAATATTAAGAAAGAGTAAGTTTTAATTTGAAAAAGCTGTCTCATGATAATACTGATTGATTAAGGTATAATATTTTATTGTTTTTGAAAATTAAAAAAAAGTTGACTTTTTTAGTGGGGAACATATATGTACTACAAATGATAGGCTGTGTTGTATTGCAACATTTTTATAGAAAATTTATAGATATGCACAGATTTTCATTATTTCTGTTATTATTCCTATTATTATTATTTTTTTCATCTATGAATATATTGTAATTTTTTTTACTCTAGCCAGATTTTTATGCAAGAATTAAAAATATTTGTTCACTAATAAAAAACTAAACAAACGAATATCTCATAGGACACTGGCTAAGCTTCTTGGGCCAGATTTCACAGTCCAAGAAGCAATTGGTATCCTATTGGATAACAATGAAAATAATTTAAAGAAGGGAATATTATAAATGTTTGTTAATTTAAGGTAAAACGTGATTTATATTAATAAATGAAGGCTGAAATATTTCACCACCAATTCTTTCATTTGGATGCTATTAGGCATCCTGAGGCTTCTATTTTGACCGATGAAGATTCCATAACCAAATAAAACGATATTTATGTACATCTTTATCTTCCTTTTATAATGAATAATTGCGTTTGTAGTGTGTAATTGCGTCTTGTTTATAGTGTGTAATTGTTATAACGTGTAACACTAAAGTTTTGGTGTAAATAAAATATTTTTTTGCTACGGGAGAAATTTTTTCGCTAACCCAGTTTTGATCCTGTAAGTGCTCAGTGTGTCAAATGTCACGCTTGTTTTCTGCTCTCGTGATATTATATAATCTTTTTAATCATTGTTTTATTAATTCTTGTAGGCTATAGTAAAATAAAAATCAAAATTTTATAGAAAAAAACTATTCGGACAGAAAGTTGAGTTAACTTGGACAATTCATCGACAGTTATTACCCTTGAAATCAAAAAATAACATGGGCAAATTACACCTAGTAGGTAAGGAGAAAAATAACGATGTTTTGAGACGGTTAAACTTCAAAATTGTAGTAATTTTATTAATTTATTTGAAGAATTTGTTTTATTTAATTCAAGAAAAAAAAAAAAAACATAATAGTAGCTCATTAGGTCTCATAGATTAAAAAATAATTTCATCTTCAATCTGATACTAGAAAGTGAATAGGATTTGAAAGTCTTGATATGAAGGAAATTTAAAAAAAAAATATTTTTTATACAGTATTGGCGAAACGTCAGTCATTTCCATGATGCTATGGCATGCATGGTCCATGGTGCCACATATTAATTGACATTAACATTCAAAACATCTTAAATTTATTTGTTATATAATTAATTCTTAAACAATGGATTGCGAGGATCACTGCGAAATTTTAATTTTTTTTTCAAATTAGAAGGAGGGAGCCAGCTGGCCCACCTTGTCCCCCTCCCCCTCTCCCTCGCTTATAACAGCGACGAACTTTATCATAGCGCAGATCTATAAGGCTTACTGAACACTGTTTTCACACCTATGCCACGGTGTATCACATGAATCATTAATAAAAAAAACAGGTGCGGTGCGCGCATCACACAGCTTTCCCTTACCGTTCTATAATAATTATCTTTTTAATACAATTTTCAAGAGCTCACATAAACACTGCTTCTAATAAACTCATAATAATAAACTTAAGTACAATAAAAAAAAATTTTAAACAATTTTAGTACAACAATCCTGTACACTACCTATATATTTTAACTTTGTCAATTTGCAAATATATTTTAAAAGTTTCTGATTTAGTTTCCATAGAAACATTTTCTTTACATTAAATAATGTGAAAGTATTAAGTTAATTTTCGCTTTTGTATTCTTAAATTACTTTATTACAGAGCGTATTGTTTACAACAGATTGGCGGATTGGTGGGAGGAGGTTCGGTCGCATCTGTCTCCTTTCGGATGCGCTTGGTTATCCATCTAGTGTCTTGTGCTCCTCATAACATACAATGTATCTTTGCTAATACTGGTCCGATTTTGATGATTCTTTTATTATGTTTTAGATAATTTAATTACCTTTCATACAATTATACAGATAATTTACATTAGAATGCATACTTTTTAAGCTATACGCAAATAAAGTATTCTTTTCATAAATTTTTTCTCTGCAATTCTTCGGTGATTTACTATATAAATGAAAAGTTAAAGGCCTTTATGAAGAATAATTTAGGCAAGTTTCATCAAAATCGTTAGAGCTGTTTTCGAGAAAAATGTAAAAAAGTGTAAAATCGACTATATAAAGTGGCACTTCCGGTTAGTCGATTTTGACGAAAAAGTTGCTGTAACATCACAGCCATATACCTACTTTAAATATGAAATTTGAGTATCGTACGACTTTTCGTTTTTAAGCTAAGCTGTTTACATACACACAGACCATTTTGCGATGCTTGGTCATTTGGACTCATTGGACCTTAAAACGTGTATTTCCGTTGAAAACTCGAATTCGAAAATTTTCACGATCGCAATACTTCCCCTTACTATATACTTCGTGTATAGGTAAGGGAAAGTAATATATGGATTAAATCCTATATATTTTCAATAAATACACTTTCCCCCTAATTTTGACCAACTATCAAAATTTATTTTATTTAGATGGTTTTCTAAATTTTATTTCAAGCGGCAAAGTTCTAGAACAGAGGGTAAATTCAGATCCGCAGACTAGGGCCCGGAGCGTTAAGAAGGTTAGTGGAGCTGTAGCAGTTCCTGAAACAGAGATAGCGAAGTGGTGGGACTTTATGAAAGACAAGGGACTTATCTGCACAAGTGGTGCTATTTGTTTAATGCTCAGCCACACCGAGGCTCCTATCTCCTCTCTCGCTGTCTTGTTACAACTCTAATTAACGTCCGGATACTGGCCTTTGTTTTATTTAGTCTCTCGGTTCCGTTTGATATGAGATACTCCAGAGTCCGTCTCGTCTTTCTTATCGAATAATTATTTCCCCGGTCTTCTCTCTTCGTTACTCTTTACTTATCCCCGTTATTATTCTGTTTCTTCCTTCAATCTATATCACTTCCATTCCCATCCCTTTAAGAATAAGAAATAAGGTGTATCTCTATCAGTGATATAACCTTTCAGAAAAAGGGGATTCAAAGAACACTCTTCCCTTTATACACTGTACAGTTAAGTAAAATATTAATATCTTAGAAGATTTTAGTAGGTATTAATACTTTAATAGGCATATAGAGTATTGTTACCATTAGTGAATTGGCATATCCTAATTAGGGCCCCTAGGGGGGCTAGTTTTGGTCATTCTGAGCAAAAGCTTCCGTTGCCCCCGAAAAAATTCGATGGCAGGATTTGGAATTATTCGCGAATTATGGTCACATTTTTCCTATAGCGGAATGGTAGGGTATTAGATACAATTAGATACATTCAACGATGTATTGATTTAAATTCTAACTGGTTCAGATAAATATATATATTTCACTTATATCCCCGTGTATATAAGCTTAGCACACTCCTTCCTTCCAGAAACTTAAAAGTTAGAATTTACATAATTATTATCATTCCAACTGTTTTTTACGGGTGCTAAACGTGGCCGTCTTACCTGGAAGGAACTTACTTTAAGGCCTTGGAGGTATATGGCCTGATGAAGGATGTATGAGACTACTGGAGAATTTAGGAAACTATACAATGCGAAATCATGCATCATGGACCCTGTTTATATAATTGAAATAATATCATCAGAACAGTTAAAATGAAAGCGTTAACTTGTTGAGTTTAATAACGAACGAATACCTACAGAAATAATTACTGACTGGTACACACTGAACGAAAAGTAGAGGGGATGATTGTGTTGTGGTTGATGTATTGAGATATGGTAATGCCTTTTTGAAAATCGGCACGATTAACGTGACCAGGTATTTTCTGCCTTGAAGCGGGATATCCTGTTTGTTTTTTGGGTATGGGGAGTGAAGAAAAACGCATTATGTCAGTGCTCATTTTGTATTAATTTTATCAAATTAAAAACGCTTGCAATTTTCATATAATATACATTTTTATGTGTCGTATTTGTCATTTGAGTTAATTCGTCTCAGCAATTTTGGTGGGGGTCATTGAACAACTTCGTTCGTTCAATAGACTCAAATTATTTTTATTATTTTTTTTTTTTTTTATGCCTGCCGGTCAAATGAGAAATAAGGCAAATCGGGGGACGGGTAATCGATGTTAATACGGATAAAGTGGGATATTAACGCGTCCATGGCAATCCTGGGGACAACCGGACACATTGCCTATAAGTGGGACTGTCTCGCTGGATTTGGGATGGCTGGATCGCGTAAGACATGACTAGGAGTTGACAGAATCATTTCAACTTTATTTAATGACGTATCTTTATAACGGTTTTCATGCAATGGTGTGGCACAATCAGTTTCGATGGTATTTGATTCGCTTGAATATTGTTTGAATGAGGTATGGATAATTTAAGATGCGTACGTTAGAGGAGGAGCATTTCATCATTAATAGGTATATCGCAGCTGTTCCCTGAGGTAGATAGGGGCATAAGTGTACATTGCACGTATAGTAGTTCGTCTTGGTAGGACTAGCTAAGAGCATTTACCAGAAAACGCGTATATCTGTAATGGTACGATGCATAAACTACTAAGGTTAATGAAATCTAGGTTATTTCAATTATTTCAAAATTGCAAGGTTAATGAATGCCAGTAAAGAATTTGGTCTCAAAATAAGTACGGATAAAAAATCAACAGATGCAGTTAATATAAAAAATATCCACGAGTAATTTAAATATTCGGTTTCTGCAATAGCGGAACGAAACAAAATTCAAGAGGAAATAAAAGTAAAGTTAAAGACTGGAATGCTTGTCATTCCAATTTATTACTCAGTCATAAAATCACTCTATTCACGACTACTTTCCAGAAACCTAAAAATGGTCATTTACAAGACTATTATTTTTCCTACTGTTCTCTTCGTGTGCGAAACTTGGGCCAAACAAACATTTATATTCCATTAAGACTCTAAAAAACAAAGAGATATAGAGGCATCCTTAATTATGACGTCAAGCTTACGACAGGATGAAAAACTGCTTAAGAAAAGAACCTCAGATGAAAGTGCTCGTGAAATTCTTTTTTAATTAAAGCGTTCTGTCCGGGCTAAGGAATGGCCTGGAGAGGGGGGAAAAAGAAAAGCGCTCTTACAGTTAACTTTTAATGGAGTGGCCGGTGATATTAGGTGTTGAAAGTGTTTTATGGCGGATAGGGTGGTAGCCATTTAAAAATACGAGAAAAGTTTCCCCTTTTCCGAGGAGTAGGGTTGGTATAGGGAGGGTGAACAGCCCTCCTCGGCAATAAAACCAACACAAGAGTCAATAAGTACAACTTGTTCTCCACAACAGGCTCCCTATCTAATGCTAACCCTACTTGTCTACTCTACTACTTTTATTACCTCAATACCATAGCAGGGGATGGGAAGCAAAAGTGATAAGAGAAAAACATAGAATTAAATATAAATAAAACACGTAAATAAGTATGTCATTGCAAAATAATATAGGAAGTTAAACTTCATAATAAGTAACCCAATTCAATGAATGAAACTAATTGAATCATTTAGACAAACGAGAAAAAAATTATATCAGTAGCATCTCATTTGTCTTTTGTTTTTTGTTCCCTTTCACGTTTAGAATGGAATCAACGATCGAGTCTATTGAAGTAATTTGTGAGATTATTAGCACAGCTAGTGAGGACGATAGCGTTATAAAAAATGTTACATACATTTCTACTCTTGAAAATGTTACATTGGAGCATTTAGGACCGACAAAAAAACACGAAATTATGACCAATTAAAGATACCGTCTGGAATTACATGACTTTAAGTAGTCAAAACCCTTTCGGTTATTCTTGCTTCTTTAGAAATAACATAAGAAGGGTTCACGAAAATACATTAGGGTTACAGATGAAAATAAAAAAGATAATAGCAATAATAATTTTTTCAATTTAACATTTTTCATAGATGTATAATATGGTCAAAATAATTTTGTAACTAATGTAATGATTTTTTTCGTACCAGCAAAAAACAAATTGATATTTTATAATATTCATAATTTTGTAAACAAAATTGAAATAAAAAATATTTACAAATAATGTATTCATAATTTATGAAAAAATGTTATCCCCATGGCTATAAATTTCGAATTTGTGAGCTGGAATAATTTCGATAACGTTTTCAGCGTTTCAGCCCACTGTGCCCCGCGATGACATTTCTTTAAGTTAATGAAATTTCTGACAGTTATCCACCATAAAGTTTGGATTCATTACAAGATTGTTACAAAAATCCTTGTGCATTAGTATAGCTTTATTCCAGATTACATATTTTAAACATTATTGAATACTACTCTTCAAAGTAAAGTCCATTATTTTCAACTACTTTCATCCATCTTTCAACATGGAGATTCTACATTATGGTTCACCACAAACAATTTTTACGTCCTCGTAAGCATCAAAGATCCGACCTTTTAAAAAATGAGCCATTGATCTAAACAAACCATAGTCTGTTGGTGCAATATCTGGGCTATATGCAGCATGAGGCAAAACGTTTACTCTTTGCAATTCCGATAATTTTTTCTTGGTCAAACGAGAACGATGTGCAGGGGCATTGTCATATTGCAGAATAGCTTGGTTCCTGTTGACTAAAGCGGGGTACTTAAGACTCAAAACTGCATAAACCCAGTCTAGGTGTTCAAAGTAAAGGTTTGAGTCCCTAGTTCGGGGGATAAATCACGAGTAGTCGCATGTGGATCCTGGTTCACACATTCAAGAAGAACGTCATCGTCAACGGCCGATGAACGACCTAATCTGGGTTGTGCGGCAGTATTTCGATGAATAATTGACTCTCCTTTTATGATAAAAATTTCTTCGGCGGCTGCCTTTGCGCTTAAATCTTTTTTCCGTAAAGTCTCAAAAGACCGCGAATCACGATTTTTTCTTCGCACGTGCGTTTTAAAAATGTAAATGACTCCATAAAGCCAACTCAAACAACAAAGAATTAAAGGATTAGTCAAAGATAGCATTGACATAAATAGTAGAAACAAAAACATTCTCATAGGATAATTATTTAAGTTGGAATTAAGTGTTGTGTTCATGTACAAGGACTTTTGTAACAACATAGTATTTATATATAAAGTAGAGTGATTTCTTCAGTTACGATGAATTCAACTGAATTAATGAAGTGGTACCTCGCTTCACGAGTATATTTCATGACGAGTATATCGCATAACGAGCAAAATAAATCATTAAAAAAAAAAAAAAAAATGGTTCCCATAACGAGCAACATTTCGTATAAGGAGTGATAGAATGGAGAAGTCCCCTCTACAGGTCACTCTCCTATGCGCGTTCGCGGGAACTTTCCTCGCCAGCCTTGCATCCGTTTGTATTTAGAAATCGTGCTAATATTTTAGTGTCGTTTGTGATTACTAGAGCTAGAATTTTCATGTTGATACATTTTTTTTTATCAAGATATAGCCAGGTATTATTTCATTTTTTATGTTTTGGTACATTTTGGATCAATTTAAACTAATTTAAATTAACATATTTCATTTATTGTTACATATTTCACTCCATATTTGTTAGTTTTATTTCCATCAGAACATTAATAAGGATGAGTACGAAAAACAAAAAATTCTAAAATATCAGCTGATATTCAAAGGCGATTAACTGAATTCACTAGAATTGTTTGCACTTTTCAGAGCGAAGTAGTTTATAGTTAAGTGTCAATCTGTGAGTCGGAAGAAATTCATAGGGTTTTAAAACATAATACCCAGTGCCATAATTTGATCTTTTTTTTTTTTATTTTTTTTTTTTACTAATGAGTTAAGTCAGAAAAAAAAGCTACAGATCGGGTAACGAAATATCTTCGTGAGTTCCCAAATGAAACGTTTAGGAGTGATGGAGATACATTATATTGTTTTTACTATGACAAGTTTCTTTCTACAACGCAACGTTTCTAAGTTACTCAGCATATTGGTACAATGCCACACATAGTAAACAAAGAAAAACTATCAAGACTTTATTATGCCATCTACAAGTGGAGAGAGCAAGTCCGCCTTTTTCACAGATTTGGGTAGCCTTTTTTGTAAGAACCGATATCCCTTTGAGCAAAATAAACAACCGTTCTCTTAAAGGCTTTTTGGAAAATATAAACCGGAGAAACAAATGCCTGATCAAACCAGCTTAAGAAAAACGTATCTATATGATGTATAGTAGAAAACCCTTACAAAAATTCAGAAGAATGTCAAGGCGGGACCTATTGGGGTTTCAGTTGATGAGTCAACTGATGCTGAAGGCCGGTATATTGCAAATATTCTCGTTGGTACACTCTGCCCAGTTTCCTCTTCAAAACTATTTCTCCTAAATTACCAAGATTTGGAAAAAATGCAATCATGCGGTTTTTTAACGCCTCCGTGAATCATCTTAGTCCAAAATATGATACTTGAAAAAAATTTCTTGTTTTTGACAGGCTGCGCTCCGTAAATAATTAAAGTCCATACAAGTATTTTATCCTAAAATGCTTCACGTCACTTGTCTTTTGTACGCCTTCCATAGTCTTTTCGAAGTTGTTCGGTCTGAATTTCCAGAGGCAGATTCGTTTGTTTTATCTGTTGAAGAGACTTTTTTTTAAAGGTCCAAACTGAGAGCAAAATTTCAAGGGCATTAACCTGAACTGACCTTACCTCCTCGGCTAGTAGTCGCGACAAGCGAAACTTGGTTGAAGGCTACTGAATAGCTACTATACCAAGAACTTTCACAATATTGAGGGCATGGTTTCAAAGCTAGATGGTGATTCAGCTCGATCTGAAATAGGAATTAGAAAAAACATCTGAAGTTCATAATAGTGGAAATAGCGCTTTAGCAAACAATCTACTTACAGCACCATAGGCATTAAGCGCACTGGAAATATTACGACTTGGAATTATAGAAGGCTAATTGAAAACATAGAGGCTATTAATGAAGCAATTCGAAAAATGGAAGATGAGAAATATGAAACTGAATCCGGACGAAATTTCAATATGCCTTAAAAACAATCCAAGTAGAAAAGACATGTTCATATTCATATTATTAGTGAGAAGATGGCAGCGAAATTGTAAATTGAGTGAAACCCTTATGAAACAGCAACTTTCTGGAACGCTTCAGTTATTTCAGTTGATAGGAACGTTCTTTAAACAGATACATGTCAGCAGTAAGGTCCCATCGGCGTACTTTTATATTTAAAAATGGATTTACTTTTCAAATGTTTTTCTAATAATGAGTAGATCGTTTTTTGAAATGTATAAATTAAATAATTTTAATATATTTACATATTTCACATATTCTTTACATATCTATTTTAAAATTATATATATGAAAAAAATATATTATATACACATATATATGTATATATATATATATATATATATATATATATATATATATATATATATATATAAAATATGTACTTGGCATTTTTAATTACATAAAAATCCTAGCCCAAGTGATTACATTGCATTTTACATTAATTTTCGCATAACAAGTAAGATTCCCGAACAATTTATGCTTGATATGCGAGGTTCCATTGTATAATGTTGGTATATTTTGTGTCCAACCAGTAAAGTGTGAAGGGAAAACATTATACAGTGGAACCTCGCATAACGAGCAAATATATTTATAAAATATATACATATTTACATATATATATATATATATATATATATATATATATATATATATATATATATATATATATATATACATTTTTTTTTTTGCCAGGATCACTACAGCCCGTGAATGGGCCTTGTGTTTTTACTTAGTATTACTTGGCAAGGACCGTACTGTTTCTACGCCATCGGTTGTGCAAGGAGGTGATTTGGCCAAGATCATGCTCAACCGCCAGGTGGCTTTTCCAGGTGGCTGGGTTAGCCACAGGAGGGTCAACGATCCTACAAGGCAGATCCACGTTTGAATTCAGAATAAATAATTATCTACCACAGCGGATATATATACATAAATATATATATCTTTTTTTTTTCACAATATCGATATTCCTTTAAACATAATAATCATAATTTGTAATGATTCTTCCTATTCTAACAAGGCATGTAAATTGAATTTTATCTTCAGTCATAGAATGGTCGTGTTGAAATGCCAACAATGGGAGTTTCTCAATAAATCATATCACTCATATTTACCTTGTGCCTTGTAAATGTGAATAATATAATAATAGAGAATGATTTTCCTCTGTTAGAAAGGAAAATTGCTCGTATTACGAACCCTTTGTGTATGGGTGGAAAGAAATAGAGGGGCCAAATTCTTTGAATCGGTTATAATGAAAGAAGCATTCCATCGAATAAGAAAAAAAAATAAAGTATTAAAGGAATTATGAAGAATTACAGAAACAATTTAAGAAAGAAAAATTAAAGAAAGAATGAAGAGAACTAATAGGTGCTGGTGACAGGCATTTCTTCCAAAACCCCTCTTGTCAAGAGGGGAGGAAAGTTGTAAATAAATAATTTATATTTAATTAGGTGTATTAATAAAAAAATTAATCAAGTTTAGATCATGAGAGCAGCCGAGAGTGATTGGAGCTGAAGCTTCTGGTATGATTTCTGCCAAAATACTCTCTTACTAATGAATAAATTATGATATGTTTGAGAGAAATGATCAGGTTGGTGGAACTTCCATTTATACTAAGAACAGAGTAGATCATATGGTCTTACCGCCACATCTAGCCTGTGAGCAGGTAAGCCAAAACCTTATTTTTGTAAAAAGTGTATTCTTAAAATTACTAAAAATAAAGCCTAAGTTCCTATATACATATTTTTTAATGACTAATCTTCTTAAAGAAGTATTGAAATTTAGTGAGTATCATTATGATTTTGATAATGTCTCACCCACTCGCAAGTTTATTTTCCTATTTTCAGCCATTTTGAAATGAGTACAGTTTGAAAGATAACATAAAAGTAATTAAAATAATATACTAAGTAATAACAGTAGTAAGAACTTTTTAAAATTTATTCTAAACTTCAATTTTGATGAAAGAATATACAATGTTCTAATTAAAATATGTAGTTGACTGCTAAAGATTTAAAATATGGAACAGAAAATACAACATTTTATGATTCAGTTTTTGTATGAAATGGGTAAGTTATCTTATGGATGACTCAGAAATAGGGGAGCCAAAGGAGGCTCTTGTCTCCGCCAAAAGAATTTAGGGAGTGGCAAAATTTGAGCGAAGCTGGAAATAGTGATAGGCTTGAAAGACGCCACTGCTTATATAAAAATAAACTAGTAGAGGGATATCCCAACCTTACTACAGCCTAAACTAAGAATATTCCTTTCAACTCCAGTAGGTAAAATAGGTATTTGTTCCCTCTGGAGAAAATATCTCAGCAAGCTGAAACGAACTAAAGGTTATTTGAGGAGCACAATTACTCAACAAAGATTAACAAATCTGAGTGTAATCTCTATCGATCAAGCACGAACTTGCAGCTTTCGTAAGCTATGATAAGATCATAACAATTCTGCTGCAAAAAAATAAAAAATTCTGCAGCAAAAAAAGTTCAGAAAGTGAAATTTTATTGTTACTTAAATAAAATAAAATAAGTAAATTTTAATATTTCTGCAACAAGCAATCAGTTTTTTATTTTTTGCATTTTTATTTATTTGATTTTTTTTTTTTTTTACCTTAATTCATTCAATAAAAGGAGTTAATGATATGAGATGATGATATATATTTATCTTTTATTGGAGAAGGAGGCGGTGAAAGATAGGGCGACATAATTAAGCTTGCCCCTTTTGATAAAAATTCTCGGACGGACCCTGGTTGTGTGATTAGTTTCATAGAAATGTTAAATTTTTTTTATCTATATTTTCAGAATAATTATGCTAATTAAGGAAATATATTAACAGAACTAAGAAGCATGAAGAGGAAGAGGGAACAGATGAAGCTGATTGAGGAATATCAAAGCAAGAATCTGAGCAGAGAAATGTACAGAAAAGTGAATGACACCACATTAGGCTTTGAACTGCGAACAAATGCTTGTGCTGGTGAAATAGAAAGTGATTCCCCAGGTCAGTACAATTATATTTATTTTATTTTTTACCAGAACAATGTTTGGCTGCCTGTATAGAAGTGGAGGATGCATAACAACAGGGAGCTTTACTCCGAATTCTGTAACACACCTGAGATGGATTTTGCCAATCTCAATAGGTTTTGCTGGGCTGAGCAGCTAAAAAGAATGAGGCAAGATTGTGTGTCTCTAACAACACACATATTGAAAAGAGGAAGATTGGAAGGCCGAAAGCCAACTGGATGGACCAGATAGGCAGAGAGGTGCTAGGACTAGGTGCAAGTAGCTGGTCGGCGATGGCACTAAACAGAGAGGAATGGAAAAATCCCAAGGCCCGCACAGAGCTGTAGCGTCAAGGATGTATGTAAGAAAATATGATAAATTAAACATATAAATACAGCAATATTAATACAAAATAATTTCATTATATAACTTGTACGGTACAGTAATGCATACATGGAACAACTTTTAACTATTTGTCAATATTTTTCAACTGTAGGAAAAACAAAAACGTGCGTGAATCAAAACAGTGAAGTATTAATTGATTTAAAATATGTAATCAGGAATTTTTGGTTTGGCACTTGTTTTTTGCTCATTTTCTCATGGTATTGCCTCCCATTTTAACAGTATGTAATACATAAGAAGGGTTAGCCCCTTCATACTGTTGTACAAAGCATAAAGCGACCATAAAACCGTATGTTACTGGCAAGAAATTGTTTTTCATAAGTTAACTCTTATGGCCCTCCTAAGGTAAGGTTGGGGTCCGATCCGACCCCAGAGTCAATTCTTTTCATCAAGTGACTATGCAGTTACTCTGAAAGTCTCTGTGCTTCAGGCACCTTACAAACAAGTTTTGCTTCACATTTTACCCAAACCAGTTTTTCAATTAGTTGCTACAGCTGATTAATTACCACGCTATTTTTACAACAATATCTGTTTCTGGGCCATTTACGGCCCCCACCTTACTCTTTTATTTTTAATCATTTTATTTTATTTTGAATCATTGTGAAATTCTTATAAATTTTTATTCTATTTGAAGTGTCATGTACAGGAGAACATTTTGATCAACTCAAGAAAAAATATTATAAGAAATGCGACATCAACAAGATAAATCCGACAATGAAGTTTTTCTTTCAGATGAATCAGATTCCGAAGACGAAGATTGTGCTCATATAAAAGCGAATGATCTTAAATATTTTTGATGTAGTGGAAAGTGACAGAGAATATGTTTAACAACCTACCTCACAAGACTGAGATGGTGATGTAAATTTTAGTTAGGCAGGGATAACAAGACTATTTGGGAAAATAAATTGTCATTTTCATAGTTTTCCAGGACAGCTCAAAAAACGTAGTTCTTTATTTACTTGGGCTTAAAGGAGAAGCATGTAAAATTACTGGTGATTTAAAACTTTTTTCCTTATTTATAAGCAATGAAATAATTGAGAAAATAGTAAATTGTACCTATGAAAAAATTAGTAGGTCAAAAATCAAATATAATTTTTCACAATAATTTTTTATCCTACGCATAGCATCCATTGTCAAAAAAGTATCAAAACCAGAGAGAGCCCCACACCAAGACACCCATGCACATACTGAGGGAAAAGGGAGGTTGCATGACAACAGCTAGGAAAAGTAAAATTACAAACAGCTGATCATAAAGAAAAGGAAATACTCTTACTAAAAACCCAAAAATTTTACCCACTAAAAACTTATGTGAGAAAAATTGTCTGAAAATCTGTATATATATATATATATATATATATATATATATATATATATATATATATATATATATATATATATATATATATATATATATATATATATATATATTGAAGATTAAACCAAAGCTGAAGTTGACGCAAATTTATATTGTACAGGTAGAAACAGTTTAAGAGGAATAAAGTAAAAATGGAACACAATATTCTTTAATTTGGTTTGACTAGATTCTAACTGATCTAACCTTAGTTTTAAGAAAAACGAGTTTGAAACTTTATATGATTATAAAAATCTCAATAGAGAAAAATATATTTCAAAATTGAAATTTCAATAGAGGAATTTCAAAGGATCAATTAAGAAGAGTGATTATAATTTAGTAATCAATTTCTTATTTAAATAAATAAATAGAGAAATATAAAATTTAAGAAACAGATATATTTTAGCTAGTGGTATTTAACATTTATATATAATTATAATTCAAATTATAATTTTTTAAAATTTGTAATATGCAAATGTGTTTAAAACAAGTTGCACCTTTATTTATAATTATTAGAGTAAGCCAAGCTATCCAAAATTTGAAAGTAAATAAACTTTTCAGAAACTATCTTTACACCGTCATTATCAAAAAATGCAAGATATTTTCAATAATAAAATTGTACTAATCATGAGACCTTCAATGCAGGAGATAGCACTCAACATTAACCTTATTTCAAACCAGATTTATTTAAACCACCATTATCCAGAAAATGTTAATCAAATTTTTCCAGAAAATATTATCTGTAAAACTGATGTGAAAGCAATTGAATGAAGGTCTGTCTATATATATTGAAGGATAAACCAAAGCTGAAGTTGACGCAATTTTATATTGTACAGGTAGAAATAATTAAGAGGAATAAAGTAGAAATGGAACACAATATTCGCTACTTTGGTTTGACTAGGTTCTAACTGATCTAACCTTAGTTTTATGAAAAACGAGTTTGAAAATTTGAAGTGCTAAACCATTTTTCATGAACAATAAACTTTATCAATTTTCTCCTCATTAATTTACATGGATTTAATGTAACTTTTGAAGTTGGTTTAATAAAAGAACGCCATCCATACCTCTGTTTTTATACAGAATATGTTAGAATTATATAACTAAATATTTTATGTTAGAACTTTGTCACATTAGTAAAATGGCTATTTATCAACAGATCACAAATAGAGTTAGTTTGTGGTGTGCATAAGACAATGGAGAATAAGAAGCACCACTAATCTCATTTTAGCTGAAAATATCTGTTACAACCTTGTTAAACCAAGGTAATGTATTACCACTTACTACAATTACAGAAAAAAATTATAACAAAATGCTGTGAATTCTATTTTAAAATTCAATGTAATATTTTTTATTTTTTTTAATAGCCTTTTTCTACAAATATTCTAAGTTATAGATCAAACTCACCTCAACCAGCAATCCAAAGGAATAGTATCCAGAATTTGATCTTGTGATCACTATTTCAATTCAGTGCTTTAACTACTTCACTACTCTGGCTAGCCAACAAAAGATTAATGATGTTTAAAGAAAGAAATTCTCAAATGGCAAGAGATAGGCTAGTGTGCAAAATAATGTAGGAAAATTTGAAAATTCATGAACCTCTAGAGGTGTCAATTAGCACCAAAACATTCTTCCACTTTTTTTTCTCTCCCGATCAATTAAATAAGAAAAATAGAGTGGATATGGTCAAAGTGACTCTGAAGGAATGGTATCAATGCGACCTTATGAGATTTGATCTAGCTGTACAGGATTTGTTAAAGGTCTCCTTGTAAAAGCAGACATTTTTAATACCTTTCCTTCATGCGATAGTGTTATTTTGCATGTTTGGTAAAGGATATTTGAAGTTCAAAAATACAATGAGAGGGCTACTTATAAAAATATATTTCAATGTGTAAGGGTTAAGTTTTATTATAAGCAATATTAGTTTTCTAGATTAAAATATGAGTAAACCGAGTGGTTAGAAAAAAATTGTGTTTGCGAAAATAGAAGTAACCGATAAATAAAATACCACTAGATCCAGGAGTGGACATAAGGAGCATATGCATCCTGCAACTGTAAAATACTGTTGTGTGGTAAAGAATACTAAACTTCAAATTTGAATTACAAGATTATCAGCTTTCTGTAACCCAAATTAAGTCACATCAATAAAAGAACTTATTTTGTTATTGTATCAAATTAATTGAAAAATAAATTTGATCCACCTCCTAAAGTTACTATACCCCCAAGAAAGAAATACTGGATTAATCCCAGTCATTTACAGATTAAAAGCAGTAAAAGAAAACAAGAAAACTAAGAGATAGGATAGCCTTACCACGTTATTCCCTTCAGGACTTACTCATCCAACTCCAGGACTTACAAAAATTGGTATAAATTTCCAATTCCAATTTCATATTGCTTTAGGTACCGTTTGTTTTCATAGGGTGCATTTTCTGAGCTAAATTAGATAAATGAGGACTAGATAAAAGCGGAAGAACCCTAAATTCGAACTATTTTGTTTGCTTGAAAGTTCTTTTTTTTTTTTCAGAGAGACATTTTAAGATATTTTTCCAGAATAAAAATATAATATTTCATTTCTTGATTAGAATTGTAGAATTAAAATTTCTAATAACTATTTAAAATCGTTATACAAGCAAGTATTTTCAATAACATACCCGACTATGGTCTTTATCAAACTTCTATTTACGTTTTTTTCTGTTTGTGTGTGAGAAATGCAGGTAATTACAATTATAATTTCATATTTACATGTATATGTTCCTCTTCGCAGATGACATTGTGCTGGTTGCTGACAGTTCAGGAAGATTGCAAGTCGCTGTGGAGGAGTGAAAAGTGTAGCTAAGAAGAAGAGGTCTTGCTATAAATCCAGATAAGAGAAAAGTTATGCATATAGGCAGGGAAGAGGAAATATAAGAATCGAATGTGACAGACGACAACTAGAAGTAGTGGATGACTACCTTTACCTGGGTACAATGATTAGGACAGCAAAGTAGACCAGGAGGTTCTCAACAGAGTAAAGAAGGCTGACCAAGTCTTTTATCAAATATCGAACACCCTGATAGGAAAAAAAGAAATCAGCAATGATGCCAAGCTACGGATCTTTATGTCAGTGTTCCTCCTAGTCTTACTTTATAGATCAGAGAGTTGGATTCTGTTAGAACAACAGGGGAATCAGGTCACAGTAACAGGAATGAGATATCTAAGGAAAGTTGCTGGGAAGATCAGACGAGACCAAGTGAGGAATGATACTATCAGGGAAACCCTCGGAGTAAGACCAACAAGGGCTATCCTGGAGGAATGCCAACTCAAGTGGTATGGACATATTTGCAGAATGGGTGACGATCATAAAACCTGTTAGAAGCAAGACCAAGGGGACAGAGACCGGTTGGCAGGCCAAGACTTAAACATAATGGTTATATGGAGAGACTCGGGAGCGAATGGGGATCCTCCTTGATGGAGACAAGAAGAATGGTCTAATATAGGGACACTTACAGATGATGGACTGAGGTTGGAGCAGCAAAAGAAGAAATGCTGGAAGAAATAAAGATGTCAGTAAAGCTTCAAATTTCTCCTGAAAATAAGTTCTATATGATTTCAGATATTGTATATCGATATTTGAAATATTGATTGAAAATATAGGATATTTCCTTATCCAGATTTATAATTTCAATTTTTTTAGAAATGTTGAAAGAGAAGAAAATCAACTTGGTAATATACAAGAGCAATGTATTCAAACTCATCTATGCTGAATATTGTGTTGTTGATAGAATCTTGTAATTTATCTTATTAATTACTGCAAAATCAATGATATTTAAATTATGTAATTTTAATATTTTATTTCTATTTAAAAAATAAAACAGTAAAATGGTTATCTGGTATTAATAGTTCATGTATGAGTCTACTCAAGGAGCAAAATTGTCTTGCGAGCTGTTAAATAAAATTGAAGGCAAGACAATGGAGTTATATTCAGACTAAGTAATCCAAAAATTACCAGCCTATTAACCAAGTTTGAACCATAATGAATATAAGTTTATTTAACAAAACATTGTAAACTCAAAGATTTAAATATGGCCAACTAATAATATTGTGGTACATTACATATCAGTCATAGATAAAGAGAAAATCATATGCAAATAAACAATTATCATAACTAAATTAAATAAAAAATATATTTTAATAAGTAAAATAAAAATGTGGTAGAAAAATAAAAATGTTTATAAACCCTAAAGCTTAATGTGATAAGGTTTGAGTGTTAATAAAACTATAATAAGAAAGAAGGAAAATTTTTCCTTTTATTGAATAGCATTTTTATTGTCTCTTAGTTAAAATTCCAGTAATTATTCATTAATTATTGCTAACAATTATCCACTTCTTATACATTTCTTATTTATTTAAATTCAAATATATAATGAACATAAAACAGTTATGGCCCCCCAATGAAAACATTGAACTATGCCCAATATTATTACTTTTATCTGAAGGATTTAACTAATACTTAAAGTGCAATGTGGTGAACCTTCTGATTGTGATCATCCCATTCTAATTATTAAAACATATATTTTATGTTATTAGTTCACCACATTTTGTATGTATATTGATTCTAAATATTTCCTAATTTTGTTATTATCTGCTTTATTATGAAATAAATATTTTTTGGATTTTAACGTTCATTTTATGTTGATTTAATCTAGTTTTTAAATTTTGTGATTTATCTACTATATAAAATTTATCTGAACATTGTTTACAATTAATTTTATAAATAAAATTTTGATTATTATTATTTTAAATTTTATTTTTAATATTTGTTAATTATCTCTTTAATTTTCTGCTAATATAAACTCTAAATTTTAAATTATTATAGTGGCTTTTTTCAAAGGCTTTTTTTAATGTAGTCTGTTATTCTGGGAATATTTTAACTTATAAAATTGGTTATTAATTATTGATATTATTCATTGTGTTGACATTATTTTCAACTTTATTATCATTTTCATTATTAACAATTTTAAAAGAATCTGTAATAATAAGCGTTTTCTTTGGTTTTTAAAAAATAGCTTTTTCATTATTATTATTATTGATATCTGATTTTTCTTCGATATCTGATTGTGGGTTCAGAACTGAGGTGATGGATAAGTCCAATCCCCATTAGAAATTATTATATAAAATATTCGTACTATTCCAGCAGTATCCAAGAGAACTGTCTACTAAGCATCTCTTAGAATAACTAGAGGTATTTCTAAACCATCTGTGCCTGCCACAGATCATTAATCATTCCATTTGTCGATATTATAATTGGGGTTACCACCACACTCTCCAAATAGTACAATTTTTTCAGTTCAACCGCCAGTTCCTGATATTTTTAGAGTTTCTCCCCCATAGTTGAGCTTATATTATTATCATTAGGAATCGCAATATCAATAAGCCTTACTTTCATCTCTCTTAAATTTATAAGGAGGATATCATGTCTGTTGTGACGCATCATAGGGTCTGTAATAATAGACTCCTCTCTCACTTTAATATTATTATTTTGCATCAATTTTTCATTTTGTATTTTCCTATGTCAACTAACATTTCATTGTAAATTTTTTAACAATTTCTCTCTCTAATTCCATTTTCTACGGATAGTGTGTGCTACATTACCTATGTGTAGTGTTTTCTATTCAATCATTTAAATTCCCTAAAATCAAACCAATATTTGATATATGCTCATTATTATTAAATCATGTAGCTTTATAAATTAACTCCCCATTAATTGATTTTTGTTAATTTTTACTTAAACTGTTTGGTTTATAATGGACTCAGTTGTAATTAATTATTTTCAACAATTGACGAGCTTTCTATCAAAAGTGGACTTCTCCATTTCCACTTTTGATTGCAAAGTTACTATCTATCTATCTATCCATGGCACAACAACTCATTGCTGAGTCAAAACCTCCTGAACCAGTATAAGCCATATGTCCCAGTCCTGTGCAGTCACCTCCAATTATTCACTCCAAACAATATCCAGGCATCGTGTGCGATATCATCTCGCCAACGTTCAAAGAGTACAAGAGAACCTTACATGCTACTGGTAATAACGATATTCCGCGATAGTTTATACACACGAGCTGGTCGCCCTTCTTGTGTATTGGGTAAATTATTGTTTTGATCCAGATCTACCGAATTATTTCCTTCATCAAAATATATATTAGGAGGTCCTGAAGGGTCTTTATCAGTTCTATTACGCCATGCTTGAAGAGCTCCACCCAAAGGCCATCATCATAGCCTGGTACCCTATTATTTTTAAGCCTGGATAAGCTGTCGTAATTTCTTCCTCCTCGGGTGGATGTAGATTATCAATTAGAACTGGACGAGAAGGCGGTCTTCAGGTGGATATTCATCACTAAGAAGATCTCGGAAGTATTGGTGCCATCTACTCAGAATCCTACTTTCATCATTCAATAGAGATCCATCCTCAGACCTACATGCATTTAATCTGGACTTGAAAGGCTTTCTTCCAGTTTATCTTCTGGTAGAATTTTCTGATCTCGTTGTTGTCTTCAAGGTCTGCGCTTCTTGCAGCTGTTTGTTCCTCCACTGCCTTTTCTTCCTCGAAGTATTTTCGGCATCTGTACTCCTCTCCGCTTGCTTTTGTGCTTTGCTGAAGAATTAATTTACAGCTCTCATTTTTGGCTATATTGGCATCAGCACATTCTTCGTCATAACAAGGGTTGTGTGGCTCCCTCTCCTGCAACCCTAGAAATTCCGAAATTGCATCTTCGATTTCCTTCTGGTGATTATCAATGGATATCGTTCCGTCTGGAGGAATCTACAACAACCTGAGGCATTCGTCCAGATATTCCTCATATCTGCTCCATATGTCCTCATCTTTTAGCTTTGAGAGGTTGAATTTCTCCGTTCGACGTGTTGGCTGTCTTTTAACAAGAGATATTCTATCCCTCAGATGAGCTCCGAGACAGTGTTCCGAGTCCACATTTGCTCCTCTATACACTCGGACATCCATGAGGTTCGTCTTGTTACACGATGATATGACAATGTAGTCGATTTGATTAGTGGTTTCTCCATCCGGTGACCTCCAAGTTCCCTCATAGATATTTCGATGGGGGATATCGTTCCTTCAACTGTCGGACCACATACTTTTGCTACGTTAAGAAGCTGATGTCGATTGGAAACATCATGAAGGCTGTGTTACTATCAACCAATTGTAGGATAGTAATACTGTTCGCATCCGACTTTAAGCATTCATGTCACCAGCAACAATCTATATGCTATGATTAGGACATTGGTGAAGAGATCTCTAGAGTAAATCGTAGAATTTATCCTTGTCGGTTTCCGACGCAGCTTCAGTTGGGGCATGGACACTTACTGTTGAATAATTTCGGAATGTGCCACATTTAATATTGAAATAAAAGCTCTACGAACATATGTTTTATGGTTAGGTAACTCTGATTTTAAAAAGTAATCATTAAATGGTTTTGACAAATTTTGTGCCTATTATGCATGGAGCCAATCCAGTCTGAATATTTTCACTAGATGGATTTGAAATGAATAAAGAAGTATAATTAACGAGGTTAGATTCGATGAATTCTGAATGAGCCGTCTATCTAAATCACGAGAAAGAAGGAACGACTTCAGGTTGATTTTTAATTTGTTTGGTTTTTAAAATTTGAATATGAGACGGTGCACTAGGAAGGATAACAAAAAAAAGCAGTAGGACATATTATACTAAAATTCAGAAAAATAAGAAAAATTTTCAAACTAGTCAGCTAGGAGAGAGAAAAAGAAGTAAGAGGTTAGATTGGAAAAATAGAGTCAGTTAGATGAAGAGGTAGCTCATAGGGGTTAGAATTTTAGATATAAACCATTGGCGCCGCCATCTTGCACCAAAGCCCTGTGCCATAATCAGCCTTTTAAATCTACTTGTACCGAACCAGCAACCTTCCTACATCTACAGCCTCCTTCAATTCAAATTCTCGGTCCACTCACAGGAAACAATATCACGCCTTCCTCATCTCTAAACCCATTCCCACAGAACCGAAACATTCGAAAGTTACTTTCTTGTCCGCTCCATTGTCCTCTGGAATTCCCTCTATTTTAATATACGCCATTCTTCTTAAATAATTGTTATAATTGTTGTTAGAATTGTATAATTGTTATCAATATTTAAGTTTCAACTCTGAGAATCATTTCATTATTTTTATTAACCCCAATCATGAAATTCTGGTTAGAGTGAGTAATTATTTTTAATGATATTTTAATTCTGGATTGTTTCATTATTTTTATATTTTTATTTTCTATGTTTTTTCTTCTTTATTTTTTGTATCAGTACAATTATGTTATCATTAGAAGAATCTTTCTTTCTTTTTTTGTTTCTTTACTTATATGTTATAATTGAGATTATTATAAATATCAATTGGCTTATATTAATGTCTTATAATATTCATGGCTTATAATAAGTCTTTGACCAGACATTATTTTCTGTTTTCTTTTTTACTTGTACATGCTTGTGATTCTTAAGGGACCTAGTTCCAGAATCAAGTTTATTTTTCTATTTCTATTCTAAATCTTTTCACCTACATTTCGGTCCACCCCCCTTTTTAGGAATTCGTTCTTAACTAAACCCAACAACTTTACAAGCCTTATAACCGTCGTCAATCTATCACTTCAATTATACTATCAGGGAATATATTCCGCAATTCCGAGCTGTTTGTTGTTAATAAAAAAGTAAATAAGATTCTTCGTCGCTGATAATTTCAAAAGATAATTTTCGTGGTGCGATATTTTTTGTAATAAAAAAAAGATATTTAGGATTTATATAATCCTAATGATAACAGTGCTGAGTTTCCCGAAGCTTAAAGATCTAATAGACAAACAAAACAAGAGATTATCTTAAAAATAAAATCACATTTTCGCGAGGTTTCTGTGACGTAATAATAAATGTCAACAATGCGTAAACAACTTTGAATTGATTCTGATGAAACTTACTAAATTTGATCTTATTTTGTGATTAGTAAAACCATGGAACACGAGCGAAAACATAAGAATAAGTATTGTCTTGTGCCTATGAGGAAGAATACAACGAAAATTGCATAATCTTTACAAAATTATCTTGTATCTTTTACTTCTTTAAATTCATTTGATATAAAATCTGGATTTGAAGTTGAAAAAAACGAATCCATAATCGCGTCAATTCTCTGACTGAAGATTATCTGATTAATTTTTAACTGCTTTAACTAATCCTCTCTCAGTCATTTTAATTAATGATTTCACACAACACTCAATGAAAGAAATCGTGATAAAATTCAGTATGGTCGATCACATAAAAAAAAATATCCAGTAATCATACGAAATACTACTGCTGATGTGTATTTTGACGTCATACCGCTGTCTAGCCAATAGCATTGCGTTTAGATATTATAAATTTAGCGCGTTTTTATTGCATTTTTGTTTAATTAATAATTATCATTTAGCAAAAAAATTGTAAAGAAAAACAATTTAGGTTTTAATCAATAACAATAAAGATTAAAAAGAAAAATATTTGAATTAAATATATTTTCATGCATATAAAGAAGAAAACAACAATATCGTTGCAGACCCGTTATCGATATTGAATTAATTCAAAGAATAGTTCCGTATTATCTTAAGTAGTTCAGTAAATAACAATAATTCTCCTACTTCCACGTACCAGAGTGCAAAACCTCTAGCAGGCGATCCCAGGAAGGAGAAAGTCATAAAATTAAAATCAGACAGCAATCGCCATTTCCCCACTGAACTAAGAAACAAAAAATAATACTCAAACAATGGAAAGAACCCTACCAACCCCCGAATGAAAGAACCCGGCTACTTCATCTATGTAATTACATTTTTATCTATATTATGAAATAGGTCTCTTCATTGATAAAAAGGGGGTGGTACATACGACAAACATTGGCATAAAGTATAGCTAAATCGATTTTTAACTAATTTAGGTTTGGGCACCCTTTCACAGATGACTTGTGTACAAGTGTTGTACAAGTTAGTGCAAATTTGTAAGCATATTACAGGTTGGTATTGTAAGTTTGTATTTGTAAGCAGTTTACAGTCCAGATTGTGAAAGTAGAAAAACAACAGAAAGGCGCCGACAAATTTCTTTACAGAAACCGTAAAGATTTCCTTCTTCAGATTCAGATTTTAAATCGTCCTCTTCACAGTTTTCTTCTGCTTGTCTTGTTTTTGCTTTCTTTAAATTTTTTCTGCTGGAAGCAACTTTGTTGTTGAATCAGCTACAGCTAAATAAAATACGTGTGCCATAGAGTGAGTGTTAATAAGATTTTCTTTTTCAATTGAGCTTTTAAATCGTTATAACAGCCTTTCAAATTGTTAGCTACGTTAATTGAAAAATCAATAATATTTGACATTTAAATGCCACACTTGGCAAATTCCGATTTTATAAACTCATACAAAGTAAGTCCACTTAAATCCGATGATTTAAGTCGATGAACACTGTTACTTTTAAAAGTCTTTCATATACCTTCCTTTGAACGATATAGCGGATGCTAATTGCCAAATGGTCTGTAACAATATTACGCAACACTGTGAAGAAACAAAGTGTAACCTCCTTATCTCACTATTCCTTTTTCTCAACTTGATTCTTAAGTGTAAATAGGTTACACAAACTATTTACACTTAAGAATCAAGTTTAAGTCTTTCCAAAGGCTCCAATTGTTGTTTTATTCTAGTTCTTTTATTATCATAACAAACAGCTACATCTTGGATATTATCAGCCATCATGCTGTATATCATGCTACTCTGAAAGTCTTGCAAATAATGTTATGACCCATCAAACCAATTACTTTGAATAGTTGATGAAGATTTTTGAAAAATGCCAAGAGAGAGCCTTGTCCATTCGGTCCTTAAGTTAATTTCCCTGTAGTTTTTCTTTTGTTAATTATTTTCTGTTTTTGAGTTTTGCTGTCTTCAATAGACTTTTTGACATAATTTTGTAAAATAAGATCACGATTTGCAACCACCATGAACGGTTCTAGAAAATTACTAAGATATTCTACGGAGTGCAGTTAATAAACTCTGTCAACGCCTAATTTTTATAATGTACTTTTATACGTTATGCTTTAAATAGTTATAGTATGTAATTATATTAGATTTAGTTATGTTACGCTTGGTTTAATTTGTTTATTTTTGAAAGAAATACATTTGTTGTGTTTAATATTTGCCGTAATATTAATATTTTAATAATATTTAATAATAATAATATTAATAATAATAATATTAATAATAATAATAATAATAATATTAATAATAATAATAATAATATTAATAATATTTGTCGTACGCTATCAATTATTACTGCAAATAAGTGCTTGTTAGGCCGACGTACAGTGGGCCAAAATGGGCGATTTGGCGAAAAAATTAAATTCTACTATGCTTTTTTTTTGCATTTTTATGAATCAAGAATAAATAAATTCTCGATAGTATGTACAAGAGTTATTTACAATTAATGTAAGATTTATGCATGATTTTCACACCTTTATTTATTTTTGTATTAATTTTTATTTAATGTTTTTTTCTTTAAAATAATGAATGAAGTTTTTTTGGATATTTATTTATTTAATTGATATTGTTGTTATCCGTTGTATATTGTCTTCACAGTAATTTATATTTGTAAAAAAATAAATACACACACACACACACACACATATATATATATATATATATATATATATATATATATATATATATATATATATATATATATATATATATATATATATATATATATGGTTAATTACTAAACTGGATGGTAAGTCCCCACAAGCCGGATGCCATTTATTTGTGCTATGTTTTAGTTTTAACTTTTAAGTTGAGCTTGATATCTATTTTATATTAATATTTTATCTATTTTATATTATATATATATATATATATATATATATATATATATATATATATATATATATATATAGGGATGCCATTGGGCAATCATTGAGGATGATTATCTCAAATTATGTAAGTTTATGAATACATAGGAATTACTTACTTTGTCCTCTAAATTGGATATGTTTCTAAGGGCCTGATTTGTGGTTACCATTATTTAATAATTAACCAAGATAATGCTCCTACTTTTAAGTTTAATAATAATGCTAATCAAATTTACTGCTATCATACTTAATGAAATATATTCAAATTAATAATGGGCATGGTTACTAAAGAACAATCTCCTTTCTAACATTTATCTTTATTCCTCAAAATTAAAATAATAAACTATAACAATAAACGGTTAACTATGGAATGATTCAGACTAGACCTAGCCATTAACTGTTCTAACATAAATCTCTTATCTGTAATAATTGGTGTTGATGGTCCGTCAGCATCTCTCCATCGGATTCCCCTACATATCTTAATTCATGGAGCCAGAACATCTGTCATCTTCAGGGGAAGACCTAGTAGTTGTTCCCCAAGTTCGGCCCTCAAGCCTGATCAGAGAAGAAGTCCTGCGTCAAGCGAGATCAGAGCGGAAGTCCCTGCCTCCTCGGCTTCTCTTCCCCTTACTCTTTTGTTATTCCTAAGAGGGGGTCGAAGACTTTGTTCGTTGGTTAACTCCCCGGCCGTAGGCGGCACCCTTGTCATCAATGGCCGAATAGTTTTATAGAGGGAGGAAATTCTGGGATTTCAACGGATGGCTCCACCCCTTGTCCTGACCACTCTGGGTGGTCCGGTCTCTGCGAATGCAATAAGATAGCTCTAATCGAATAACACCCGTCCCAGGCCGCCTCCACTTTTTCCTCGAGGCCAGCCGGGATCCAAGGGGGACTGTTTTCTTAAAATTGATTAAGTCTTCCGAGACAAACCACCTCTCGGCTTTGTCACACTGCCCACTTCTCGGTAGGTTTTTAAATTAACTTATTTCTTATTCTGAGGGTAAAAGCTGTGGTGACATCTGTCATCGCCTTTCAGTTACCTTTCTATCTACCTGCTCGTCCCTTACTATCTTTTGTTCGCACCTGGTGCTTGTTATATTATATAAGGATAATATTGTCCAATATCAAAACATATTAATATATATATATATATATATATATATATATATATATATATATATAAAAAATTATAATATAATATATATTTAATATATATATTTAACTATACATACATATATATATATATATATATATATATATATATATATATATATATATATATATATATATATATGTATGTATAGTTAAAAAAAGAGCTATATTTATTTCAATTAGATTTGCATAAAATTTCTTCATAAATTAATTTATTTACAAAATAAATTTTTTTTCTCACATATTTGTGGAAATCCAGTTTGGCCTTCATTTTAGGTTCTAAGTTAAATTGATTCATATAAGGATTTGACGTAACTAGGAGCATAGACATCTTCGTTGGTCGAAATTCGGCTGTATTTTCTTGAATTGCTGAGTCAATATTGATGGTAATATTTATTTCACGCTTCCTGGGCTTCCTCAGTGAACATTCTATAGGCAACATCGCAGCTGAAATAATTGTGCTTCCAGATCTTGTGCACCGTATTGGATATGCTCCCAAGCTCAAGTAAAGAAATTTCTTTACAATAATTTCCAAATGTTGCTAGGTCCACTGCAGCACCACTGTTGATCACGTCTAGGATAATTCCGAAGCGACGAATCAGCTCTTCACTCGCCTCGGTTATATTGGATCTGGCTGGCGGATCTTGAAAAAATCGTCGTGTGGTGTTACCGTCATTGTTGTACCCATGCCTTGCGGCCCTTATTTCGACAGGATTCATTTCATTTTTTATTAAAACGCGATAGAAATGTTTGGTTCATTTCCTCCTGGGGATCTGGTGTTAGCTGAGGGAAATCACTCCTCAGTTTCTCCATGCAACTCACAACATCACGTTCACTGTCTAAAACTATATCGGCTATTTCGCGATACGTCAATTGGAAATTTTCCATTGTAAAACAAATATACTGTAATTAGGACTAAGTAATCGACTGAGGAAAATAAATAAACAGATTTAACTGAAAGAATAAACGAGTTTGTTTACATTCTGATCAGCACAACACATCAGCACAATTACCTATGTACTTTTAGTTGATTTTATTCAAATATATGCAACGGTCGCTGGTGGCCGCAGTTAAAACTTGTTGCATTGATTAGATAAGAGTCTAAGCATTAATTTCATATAAAACAGAAAACTGCGGAAGATGCTGCACATTTCGCTTTTAAGTTTTGTTACTAGTCAAACCTTTTCGGCTTTGAGAAGTTGCCGTAACCGCTTTTTAGAGTTAATGAAAACGAGAATCTTCATGAATCTCAGTGGATCTTATGTATAAATCCATTCTTAGAAGAAACGTCATGTCCAGTAATAAATGTAGAACGTCCATTATCTATACCTAAAGACCGTACATCAGGAGCAGTACACTTTTTTAAGCCGGATCACATCAAGACAGTGGATAGACCGAGGCCAGCCTGCTCCAGTCGATTTTTTAGAATTTTGAAGGTATAATCCACTACGATTTAGTTCCAAAAGGACGTTCTCTCGATTCCGAGTTTTGTTAGGAACAGCTGCAACGAATGCATGAAGTTTTGGAGAGGTGATAACCGGTGTTGGTGAATAGGAAGAATGTTTGTGCCTTCGGGCTTTTTCTCATCTATCTTTTCTGAGCAATTGCTCACTTTCTTAAGCAGACAACATTTCAAACATTGGAGGAAGTAATAATTGGAGTTGAACCCAGTTGAAACCCAAAGAGTGGTACCTGCAGGGAATTGCACAGCTGACTTCTAGATGACAACTAACCGTAGAAGATAATGGACTGTATTTTGAAAGTTAGAAGAAATTTTATGTAAGAAAAAGAATAAACTTAATTTTAACCCTTGAAACGTTCATTATTTTTTACATTTCCCAATATATTTCCATTATCTCTTTGCATCGTTATACGTCGAAATCTTTCCATTAAAAAAATACTTTTGATTAATTTCTTTAATTCTTTGAAAGATTTGGGCATTAATTTATAAGTATAAATTTTAAAATAAATTTGATCAATAAATGCTAAATTAGCTTCACCAACTCTTTATTATTTAACCAAACGTTTCGGCTCTCATGTATCAGGTATATATTCTAAATAGGACCAAAATTTGTGTCATTATTAAAACAAAGTACAATTCAAATTGATAATATTATCATAGTAATTTTTATATAAATTTTATTATATTTACAGCGTGTAATTTATTTTCAGGACAGTGGATAGACAGAGGCCAGCCTGCTCTACCGGTCTTAAGGCGAACCCAATTTGAAAAAAAGACAATGCTGTCAATTTTTTTTGAATTTTGAAGGTGTAATCCACTATGAGTTTATTCCGAAACGACGTTCTATCGATTTTGAGCTTCTTTCGGAACATATGCAACGAATGCTCGAAGTTTTTAAAAGGCGATACCTGGACCAATGTTTTGCTGCACCTGGGACAACACCCAGCCACACACTTCGCGACACACGAAGCAAAAACTTGCTGAAATGGATGCCATCGAGCTTCTACCGCACCCAACCTACAGCCCTGATCTTGCGCCTTCGGGCTTTTATCTTTTCCAAGCAATGGCTCACTTTCTTAAGGGGACAACATTTCAAACATTGGAGGAAGTAAAAATTGGAATAGAAGACTTTTTCCAGTCGAAACCCATAGATTAGTACCGGTAGGGAATCGAACAACTGCCTTCTAGATCGCAACTAATCATAGAACATAATGGGCTTTATTTGGAAAGTTAGAAGGAATTTTATGTAAGAAAAAGAATAAACCTCATTTTAACCCTTGAAACGGTAATTTTTCTTTACTCACCCCAATATTATTCTTCCTAACACTTCATGGGGTCAGGTGTGACAGCCAAAATGTCTGCTGGAGAATCGTCAAACCCTCCAAATACGAAAAGTGGTCCAGGAGCATCAATAACTGAGATGCCACCGTCAATGGCCTTTAATCAAGTAAACCCACCTGGGCACTTTAATTTTAAGGATCCAAATGAGTGGCCAAATTGGCTGAGACGTTTTGAAAGATTTTGGGTTGCTTCCGGTTTACAGTCAAAGAATGAAGAACAGTATGCAAACATGTTGGTTTAAGGTTTAGGAGAGGAAGGTGAGGATATATTTACTTCTTTTAATCTATCTCCTGCTGACAAAGTAAGTTACAAAGCAGTAAAAAATATAAGTTTGATATAATAACGAAATATAATCTATGAAAGGGTAAGATTTTTTTTTTTTAGGAGAAAACAAGAAAGTGATGAGCTGATTGTTTTATAAATGATTTGCATAAATGATCATAAACCTACATAAGCAGCGAACCTTAATTCAAACCTCAACAGAAGTCGAAACGGTTGGAGGACCAATAAGCAAAAATACTAAATGTAATAGATAGATAGTTAAGATATAGATAGATATAGAAATAGATAGTTATTTTAGGAATCGTCATCTTTCAGTACGTCCAGCCACTTCAGTTAAATGTTGCAATTGTAATATTGTAGGTCATTTTCACAAATGTGTAGACTGAGAATAACTTCTGAAAAGGTAGGTGAGGTAGAAGATAAGAGCGAATTCATAACCGGAACTGAATGCAAATATCTTGGAGAACTAACTATAGATGAACTTAAATTTCAGGATTGTTGAGTGGTTTTAATTAAAATAGGAAATCATTAAATAGAATTTAAAATAGATACTGGGACTAGGGTTGGAATATCTAAAGAAAAATATCGATATTCGATATATCGATATATAGCAAAACCAAATATCGATATCCACCGATAATCGGTAGAAAAATATCGATATATCGAAAGGAAATGGATGAAAAAGCAAAGAAGCCGTGCATTAAATGAGTATAACGTTATGAAATTTATGAGAAGGTTATGAAATAATATAAATATTATTTATAGAACAATATTTTTTATTATTCATGAATCACTATAAAAAAAGATAGAAAAGAATAATATTTTGATAAAAAAAATAAGTATTATAATGCATTTTTATCTTGAAGGCTTTTTGCCATATTTCATATATTATATAATTCTACAAATTTTTCTAAAAAATAATTGTATTTTATAAAGTTTCCATGCATGCATTGAGCATTCTCAAAACATTTATCTAAAAACATGTAATTCATCTGATATATATTTCAGTACAATCACCATTTATATTATTACCTGTTTGTCTTTACATAGGATTAATTAGCAGTATATGTGTTTCAATCTTATCTACTAATTATTGTTTGGCAACTAAATATTGTTTATTCTCATATTTACCCCATTATATTTATAAATTAGCATGTGCCATATTTTAACCAATGATTATATGCAACAATTTATTTACATTTATAGTATTGTCTATTTTATTTCAATTTGGTGGATGATTGATCCAGATTATTTTTTGTTTTGGTAATCTTAAACTCTTAAGTTTATTTGAAGGATAAGGAGGAAAAACCTGGACCCTATTTCATAATAAAGTACAATTGCGAGTAGACCTATGATTTACTATGCATATGACCACACTGTGAAATGTTGAAACACAATAAAATTTAAAACTAGTTAGTATCTATCTAATGTGCCTCGATTCCTATTCTTGAATATTCTGGCCTGTGTCTTCACTATCTAGCAATACTTATGGCAGTATCCTCTTTCCTTTTAATAATTCTTCTAGATCTTATTTTTATTTTAAATTTACTATCTTCATTACAATTATTAGTTCTTTCATTATATATCTATTTTATTTATTATGTCTATGTAATGATTTTCAATTTCATATCGATTTTGAAATTGAGCACTTCTTTATTACTATTAAGATATTTGGAATTTGTCTTATGC
This sequence comes from Rhaphigaster nebulosa, assembly GCA_948150685.1. Taxonomy (NCBI): domain Eukaryota; kingdom Metazoa; phylum Arthropoda; class Insecta; order Hemiptera; family Pentatomidae; genus Rhaphigaster; species Rhaphigaster nebulosa. Next base: position 41,733,742 of record OX411308.1, on the reverse strand, counting down.
TGCTTTAATCTTGTTTTCAAATTTTGGGACATTTTCCCTCTATAATACTTTTCATTGTATTATTTCCATTTTATTTTGTAAATTACATTCTGTCTATTTATTGATTCAGTTCAATTATCTATTCACATTAATTATCTATTCACATTAACATTTTGCTTGGATATGTTGATTAATCAAAATTCAAAAATATTTTACACGTATTTTTAATTTTAAAAAATCGATCCAAATTATATCCATTCTTGTTGCTTGACATTTTGGTAAATTTTTTTTCATATTTCATTATTCACCAAATATTTTTCAATTATACAAAGCTTTGAGGTGTGACCGTAGGTTTGATGTGTTTCCCGAAGTCCGAAATATTTGGTACAATATTTGCACTCCGCACTTTTACTGTCTCTCGATTCAAAATGTTTCCATACTTCACTTTTTGGCGGCGACATTTTAGTTTCTATTTTCACTTGTATCACCACATTAACAACAACAACAACACTGAACAACAAGCAACTGACCGTTAGTGACACCAATCAGTTCTAACAGTAAGGAAGTTACAACAGCTCAGAGACAGAGTCTTAGATTGATTAAATAATTAAGCTGTAATGTTAAGTACAGCTCACGGATAAAATTAAAAATATGATAAAGAATAAAGGAAATTTCTAATTAAAATAAAATAATAAAATTTAAAATATCAATATCACCAATATATCGGTGCAAAATATCGATATCTCGATATATCGGGTGTTAGGATAACGATATAATATATCGGTTTTTCAAATCCGATATATCGATATATCGCGTTCTGATATTCCAACCCTAACTGGGACTGATGTTTCTGTAATCAGTAGATCTATTGCAGATCGTTTAAAGCTTAAGCTTCAGCCTAGCAATACAGCTCTATTTGGGCCAAATCAAACACCACTTTCGGTTGATAATATGAGTTCTGTGTAACTTAAATTTAAAGGTGGATGGACCGTGGAAAATTTATATTTCTTACCCAATTAAAAATATCCTTATTAAGTATAAGCGCTACTATGGTATTAAATTTAATCAAAGTTAATATTGAAAGTTTAGAAAAGCAGAAGTGAGTCACAGAATTTTCTGATATTTTTAATAGGATTGGGCGAATAAAAGGGGATTATAATATAAGGTTAGATGAAGCGGCAGTGCCATATGTCACAGAAGGATTTCGCTTCCTTTTATGCCAAAGGTAATTTTAACAGCCTTTCTGACCAGAGAGCAGCCAACAAGAGTTGCTACTGATGCATCAAATTTTGGATTAGGGGCGGTAATAGAATAGGAAAAATAAGAAATCTGGAAAGCAATAATGTATGGTTTACGATCATTAACTGCGACCGAATCCAGGTACGCACAAGTAGGAAAAGAAGCTCTAGTCTAGACATAGGCTTGCGAACGGTTTTCTTTTTATCTATTAGGTAAACCATTTACGTTAAGCACAGATCATAAACCCGTGGTAGAGTTATTAAGTATTAAACCAATCTCAGATTTATCGGCAAGATTACAGAGATTTCGAAAGAGGTTTTAATTTTAAAATACAATATGTTAAAAATAAACTCTTTTTTATACCAGATGCGTAGTCACGAAACTCTGTCCATGGCTCGACTGTTTGGACTGTAATTTTGATTCTATGAACCTGTTGGGAAGCTCATTGAAGAGCCCGACAAATTCAACTCTTCTTTCCTAAATCTACTGAAAACAACGCCATAATTTTGGCGAGAAAAACCACCGAAATCACCGGATTCTTTGAATTATTTCAGTTTAATCTGATCATTGTTATGCCATCTTCAATACTAACTTTCGGTTTGTTAATACTTTTAAAAAATGAAAATAAGAAAAAATATATATATTGGTGATTTTTGTATTTTGTTTTTCCTATTTTAACATTGGTTATTTTGGAAATGGGATGTTTTATTTAAAACTAACATAATATCACCCACACGATTAACCGTCACATGTCGTATTTGAGAAAATGGAAAATATTGCACTTTACGCATTTCTAGCGCATGTCAATTTCTAGCGCATAACTCAAGTCAATTCTTCAAGAAATTTAACGTAGACTCCGAATATGAAATAAAAACAGGGATTTTAATTTGGAAAATAAAGCTGATGGTAGTTGCGCAAAATAGCTCCCTGCGCATTTACGTTAAATTGTCAAATTAGAAATTTAGGTGAAAAAAATGTGGTTAATATTCATAACAATTTTATTCTATCTAATTAAATAAGAAAAATAATTGGGGGTAAACACTTTGGGGGATACCCATTAGAACTCTTCGTTCGACATGCTTCCACCGCTTTTCTGATATCAAAAATATGATATTACAAAAAAAAAAAATCAGCAGTGAAAGACGAAAAATTTTAGACCAAATTTGAGTCTCTACGATGCTCGCTGGTCGAATTATAGGGATTAGACCAAAAGTACTACATCACGGTATCCCCATCCTCCTCCAGCCTGGACCTACCACATTCCCAAATGGTAACATGCAGTTTCCGGGTCAGTAGGACCTCCTTAACAAGAATTAGAAGGGAAACCGCGGTGTGAGATTTTCGCATACTCAACAACACTCGCCGCCTGATCTATTTATTTAATGATAAGGCATTTTAAGATAAGAAAGCCTTTCAAGAAACAATTCCATAAGTATTTTCCACTTTTAATTAAGAGCTTTTATTATAATCTCGCTAAAAAGCTCTAACGAAAACTTTTTTAATACAGAACTTTTACACCAAAGTTCACGTGATCAAATTCTCGAAGAACTTTTCCTAGTACGTTCTGACAAAAAAGTTCTTGTAAAAACTTATTATAAACGTTTTAACATAAAAGTTCTTGTATGAACTGTTTAAAAAAAGTTTCTAAGAAAAAGTTTAATTTAGAACAAGAACTTTTTAATAACAAAAGTGCAAAGTTATTTTGGATCTCTGATTATTAGCAAGGATACAGCAAACAATGTATGTATGGCTTTGCGCCAAAAGTGGTGAGGAAAGTCGTGTGAGTGGAAACACCAGATATTTTTGGTTTATTATTTTCAATAATAGACCTTTGGAATCGACCAAGGAAAACTTTTTTGTAATCCCCCCTCAAAATTGAGGTTATACGTTTCAAGATACGTAGAATCCAAATATCGAATAAAAAAAATCCGTCCGTCCGCCGTCCGCAGCTTTTCTCCGAGACTACAGGACCGATTTTCTTGAGATTCGGTACCAAAGTCACAGGTCACCCCGGGGTGATCCTCGGAGCTCTACATTACCATCCGTCTGTTTGTTTCAAAATGGCGGCCGATTAGAGATCTCATAAGCCCATAACTCTGTCATTTATAAAGGTAGAGAGAAAATGTAAGGTGTTTTGGAATCAGCATTACGAGAAATGAAAAAAAAATAAAATAAAATAAAAAATAATTAAGAACAAAAGATCTGTATAATTACCGATTAAATATCTAATAAGTCCATAACTCGGTCATTTATAAAGATAGGGAGAAAATGTAAGGTGTTTCGGAATCAGCGTAACGAGACATGAAAAAAAAAAAAAATTGAAAAACAAAAAATCTATAATTACCGATTAAAGATCTTATATATCCATAACTCGGCAAAATAACAAAAAAGAAAAAAGAAAAAAAACGAAAAATAAAAAATCTCTATCTGTAAATGCTTTTGGTTTATTATTTTAAATAATAGACCTTTGGAATCGACCAAGGAAAATTTTTTTGTAATCCCCCCTCAAAATTGAGGTTTTACGTTTCAAGATACGTAGAATCCAAATATCGAATAAAAAAAATCCGTCCGTCCGCCGTCCGCCGTACGCCGTCCGCAGCTTTTCTCCGAGACTACAGGACCGATTTTCTTGAGATTCGGTACCAAAGTCACAGGTCACCCCGGGGTGATCCTCGGAGCTCTACATTACCATCCGTCTGTTTGTTTCAAAATAGCGGCCGATTAGAGATCTCATAAGCCCATAACTCTGTCATTTATAAAGGTAGAGAGAAAATGTAAGGTGTTTTGGAATCAGCATTACGAGAAAGGCAAAAAAAAAAAAAAAAAAAAATTGAAAAACAAAAAATCTGTATAATTACCGATTAAATATCTAATAAGCCCATAACTCGGCCATTTATAAAGATGTAAGAAAATGTAAGGTGTTTTGGAATCAGCATTACGAGAAAGGCAAAAAAAAAAAAAAAAAAAAATTGAAAAACAAAAAATCTGTATAATTACCGATTAAATATCTAATAAGCCCATAACTCGGCCATTTATAAAGATAGAGAGAAAATGTAATGTGTTTTAGAATCAGCATAACGAGACATCAAAAAAAAAAAAAAATTGAAAAACAAAAAATCTATAATAATTGCCGAATAAGGATCTTATATACCCATAACTCGGCCATTTATAAACATAGAGCAGAAATGTAAGGTGTTTTGGAATCAGCATAACAAGGCATTAAAATAACAAATAACAAAAAAGAAAAAAAACGAAAAAGAAAAAAATTTCTATCTGTAAATGCTTTTGGTTTATTATTTTCAATAATAGACTTTGGAATCGAATAAGGAAAATTTTTTTGTAACCCCCCTCAAAATTTGAGGTTTTACGTTTCAAGATACGTAGAATCCAAATATCGAATAAAAAAAATCCGTCCGTCCGCGGCTTTTCTCCGAGACTACAGGACCGATTTTCTTGAGATTCGGTATCAAATTCACAGGTCACCCCGGGATGATCCTCGGAACTCGACATTACCATCCGTCTGTTTGTTTCAAAATGGCGGCCGATTAGAGATCTGATAAGCCCATAACTCGGTCATTTATAAAGATAGAGAGAAAATGTAAGGTGTATTGGAATCAGCATAACGAGAAATGAAAAAAAAAAAAAAATTAAAAACTAAAGATCTGTATAATTACCGATTAAATATCTAATAAGTCCATAACTCGGTCATTTATAAAGATAGAGAGAAAGTAAGGTGTTTTGGAATCAGCATAACGAGGCATGAAAAAAAAAATAAAAAAATTGAAAAACAAAAAATCTATAATTACCGATTAAAGCTCTTATATATCCATAACTCGGCAAAATAACAAAAAAGAAAAAAGAAAAAAAACGAAAAATAAAAAATCTCTATCTGTAAATGCTTTTGGTTTAATATTTTCAATAATAGACCTTTGGAATCGACCAAGGAAAATTTTTTTGTAACCCCCTCCCCCCTCAATATTTGAGGTTTTACGTTTCAAGATACGTAGAATCCAAATCTCGAATAAAAAAAATCACCTATATCGAACCATTATTAGCTGAGATATAGCTTAATGAACTTCGTTTTTACTTTTTCATAGTGAAGTGCACATCAAATATTTCTTCTATATCATTTTACATCACAGCCTACTTGCATTGACGCAGTTTTTTTAATTAACACAGTTCGGCACTCTCATGGCAAACATCTTGTGACAAGCTTCAAATTTCTTTTCCTTTGGTGCCAACTGCTTCATATTTTTTTACTTTGACAGAATAGATATTTTTGTGGAATAATAAACAAGTGGAATAAATAAGTGGAAATAATAAACAATTGTGTCATAATTTGCAGCGTTTTTCCTATTATCCGGGTGCGATTTTTAAAAAAAGTCAAAAAAGGAATATTTAGGATTTAAATAATCCTAATGATAACTGCGTTTTCCCGAAGCTTAAAGAACGATTTGACAAACAAATAGATAACCGTACATGCCAGAATATAGTTCGAGGTTTTTCCTGAAATTTTATCCCGAATTTGAGGGTTCAAACTTTATTCGAGTTCGATTTATATTTATATTCGATCGAGAAAAATTTGATTTCGACCAAATTCGTGGCTTTAAAGTCACATCATAGTTTAATTTCGTTTCTGCTTATGTGGTGGAAGAATTAATACACTTTACATAAATAATAAGTGATAACTCGCTCACTCATTATAACACATTTTGGGAAGAGAAAATGTAATAAAAAATATTCTTTAAAAATGGATCGGAACTCGGAAACCAAAAAAAATAAAATTAAATAGCTGTTGCTCATTAAAAAGGGAAATCGTTCCAAGAAAAAAGAATGTAAGTGGCTGTAATAATAATAACGTCGATAATTTTTTTGTTAAAAATCAATCATTATGCAATCCTTGGATATGAAAGGCTTGTTTCAAGAGTAAAAATTAAAATATTTCCGATTAAATTATTAAAATATTTTAGGTAACTAATTTATTTATCCGTAGTGAAAATTGAAAAATCCACAAATCCAATACCTTGCAAAACTAGTTTTTTTCCGCTTTTCAACAACTATACAGATCGCGTAAACGGTTTGAACCCGCAATGAATGGAATAAGAGATGAAAATTACAATATCTTGGCCGATCCCAAGGACATTTTGAATTTAATTTAAAAAACACTTGATAAGTATATTGAATTCGGGAAATGATTGTCAATCACCTCCTTCTGAATATCAGAGTGCTGAACCGTTAATAGAAGAACCGAATAAAGAGCAATTCGAAATAGCAATTGGAAAATTAAAATTTCATAAAGCATCGGGAATCAAGAACATTCTCAGTGAATTTATAAACGCGTGCGGTGAAGCTAGAGTTTCTAAAATACATCTTTTGGTTAAAATGAACTTAGAAAATGAAAAAATGCCCGAAGAATGGAAAGAATCTGTACTTATTCCGACAAAAAGGGACCTGGGACGCTATGTAATAACTATCGTGGAATATAACTCCTTCCGGTATGTTTCTCGTTGATTCTAACTAGTCGAATCACGGAATACGCCGAGGAAATAATCGGAGACTAACAATGTGTCAACAAGTTTTAGACGGAACTGGCCAGCTAACGATCAAATATAATAAATATTTCAAAATATTTCCTTACGGCAGATATTTTTCATATCCAAATATCGGAATATGAATAAACAAGTATTAAATATTTCAGAATGAGTATACTTTGATTTATGATAATATTTAATACAACATAAGTTTTTCGATAGAATGCACCGTTCAGAAATTTTATTGAAAAAAAAACCCTAAAATACAAAAATTTGGAATTGGCTACCATTTTGAAACCCATCTCCTAATGCCGGCAAAGTTTTTTAGCATCTAGGATTTCTGTAGTTTTATGTGTGCTTAAAATAAATCATATCGACGTCATTTTTGAAAAAGGCGTAAGCGCCATTTAGCAAACTTCACACAAAACGATTTTTCTCCAAATAACAATATTTTTTTTTATTTTATTCTTTTTCGTGTAGAGTAGGAGTTTATTTAACTCAATCTTTATAATTACAATAAATTTTAAGGCTTCCAGCACTGGTTTAGGTCATAATGACGACTGAGAGTCGTTAATATTTGGTACTTACGTAATCAATATTCGATTTTTAGACTATTTACAATTTTTTTTTCGATATATCTTGAGCCAGAATCAATAGAGATGGTGTTTACGTCTCATAATCAATTGAAACCTAAATTTCGAATTTTTGGCGTTTAAGCCTTTTTCCAAAAACTATCTAATAGATATCTAATGCGAAATACATATTCAGACATATCCAACTTTTTGAATTTTTTGAACACTTTTGCAAATTTTCAAGGCCCCTTGAAATCTCATTAGCTGCTCCAAATATTCAAAATTATTATACAATTTTATATATTAAATTATATTATATAATTTAACATTTTTTAAAATTGGTAGTGAAAATTTTTTCCCTTAGGTGAACTGGGTGAGAGTTACTGAGGTAAAACTTGAAAAAAAAAAATGTATATTTTTCTTAGCGGTTTTTTAAGATGGTGAAAAATGCACAAGAAGGAGGAGTTCGAAAACTTGGATTTTTTTCAAGAGGGGCAATACATCCAATATACCTGAAAATTAAAATTACTCCATTTTTTGGAAACCAAGCTGATATCTCTACTGGGCTAAAATGTCAATTGCCGGAGATTGGGAGATTGCCAATTTCGAGAGTGTACTTGACCGAATTTAAAAATGTTTTTTGCTCAAAGGAGGCAGAATTTGATTCTGTACAATTTTTATTCCGTGGGTTTTTCTCTTAGAGTATTCAATCCTAAGCTGCAGACTCATATATAGTACTCAGTCTCAGTTTTTAACAGACTTTTTTTTGACAACACCACCTAACCAAATTATTATGTTATTGTACTCATTAGACGCAGAATTTAACGATCTTCAATTTAATATGATATAAATTTTTCAATATAATGCACTGTTTAGGAACTAGGTGAAAAACCCAAACAATCTTAAAATGTCGATTTTTTTTTTGGTTTATTGTTTTCAATAATGAATCTTCGCAATTGAACAAGACATTTTTTTTTAAACTCCCTCAAAATTTGAGGTTTTACGTTTCAAGACACCAAATATCAAATAAAAAAAATTCGTACGTTCGCCTGTCCGCGGCTTTTTTTCCGAGACTACTGGACCGATTTTCTTGAGATTTGGCAAAAAAGTCACTGATGATCCTCGAAACTCGACATTACCATCCGTAGATTCGTATTAAAATGGCGGCCGATTCGCTATTTTATAAGCTCATAATTGGACATTTATAAAGATAGAGGAAAAATGTAAAGTGTTTTGAAACAGCATACTAAGGCATTAAAAATAATAGTAATAATTCTATATATAAGCTTTTGGTTTACTATTTGCGTCCGTCCAAAGATGTTTGTAGTTTTTGATATGATTAATCGACTAGTTACAAAATTCCCTACAAATTAAAAAAAAAAAATAATCGAAAATGGTACTAGCGGAAATTGTATACTAATTCCCTGGTGCTCGTAACCCTTGGTCTGTTGAGTTATCCTTTACCACTTCTTCCTGTCCTGCGCCTCTATCTTCTAATCGCCTGCTCCTCGCTTCCTCGCACGCTCTCCTCTACAGTTTTTCTTGGATCCATCCTCCACTTCTACCAGCTTATTTGTCTTTCTTCTTTTTCTTCCACTGAAGTGTGCCTCCAACATCTTCCACATTACCGTTTCAGCTTTTATTCTAACCACATATCCTGGTCATCTAAGCCTACTGGCTGTAAGGAAAGTAATGTGAATTGAAACGCTAGATATTTTTTATATATAACTATCTAGACATAATAAGCCAATGTGTAATCGTTTGCAGCGTTTTTTCAGCTTCCATTTTGAAACCCGACCGCTTGAGTTGGCCGACAAGTGCAAATTGCATATTGAGGATGGACGTTATATGAATATATGACTAAAAGCTTTCTTCAAACAATTCACCAAATTTCGACTCGGCTCTCGAACTATAAGGTTACATTATTAGCCTTAGGTATAACACATTAATACCAATTATCAAAAAAATTTTAAAAAAAGGCTTAACATTTCAATCCGGGCTCAAGCTATCAGATAAGTGCCCAAACCTTGAAGCTATAAGGAAACATTTCTTTTCATGCAATCCTTATAAATAATTGTCTGAATCCATGCAGTTGATAAATATCTACTGTGCTGCATTGTAGGACCGTTGTCTCCAGTCATAAGGTAGAGGTATTAGTTATACTATGTCTCGTAGATTTATGCCGTATCTAAAATTATTTATCCTCATAATTTCGCCAATATCTTCAGTCAAGAACTAGAACCAAGTTTCGCTCATTCAAGGTCATGAGTAGTTTGATAGTTTTTATATAAATAGCATTCGAATAAGTTGGGGATGGAGAAAAAATAAATTACATTACATTTATTTATTACCGTCAATCAAGGTAATATAAATAATACTAATAACTCTTACCTTTAACTGGTGATTAATTTCTTGAAATATTAAATATATGTATAACTCCCATATCTCATAAATCATTTATTTAATCATTTCATCTTAATGAAATTTCGGGCTTAATTGCCCATTTTAAGTCTCTACTTACCATAAAACGTCTTGTATATGTTGCCCATGTCATCATGATGGTTTTGTCAAAATATGTTTTAGTTTTTATAATTTTTCTTATATTAAGCATTAAAAAAAAAAAACGAAATTTATCTTTCGTCATTTTTATAAAAATTACTTTAAAATAATTACGCTACTTGATCCACTTCATTATTAATCTTCTATAAAAAAATGAAATTAGTATTTTATATAAAAGTACTGAAATAGTCGTAGAGATTCTTTCTTCAAGAAGAAGGGTTGAATTTGGTTTTTACCGAAAAGCCGTTGAGATGGATGGTCTGTCTGCCAAAATATATAATTTGGAGATAATGTATAGCAAGTTTTGGTAAATATAAGACCCCTAATCCTACTCAGCACAAACTAAAGACAGATATAGTTTTAACATGGTAAATCTGTCTTAAGTTTTAACATGGTAAATAGACGTACTACAAAGAAAACTTTGAATATTTAATTTTCTGTTAGCGGCTGTTCCTAATGACAAGATTTGGGGGATCCAATTCAATTTTTGGCCAAACATAACATCACGACGCTGTGATTAGGCGAGTATGAACCGTTGGGCTCATGGAACATTGGGCTCCTGGAGTACTTGTGAGAGTGACCACGCCGCCAACCACTATCCTCCGCCCTGATAACGCTGCCGTTCGTGGTTCGAGGCTGCTTATACAATATTTTCACAGCTGGCCTGTCAAGCTTGCAGGACGTCACGCTATCCACTACCCGCGGACCCGGTCAGCAGCCTAATCAGCCTCGAAATCCCTTTTCAATTTTATTTACTTGGATATAGATCTCTCAATTATGATAATATTATCCCAAATTTCATTATCTAATGTTTCAGTATCTTCTTGAGACTGAGGAATTAACACCTCATAAGCATTGTCTTTTATGTTTTTGTTTTATACTTCTTTATCTAAAATGGAAATTGATTCCATTCTCTTATCTTTAGCCAACGTACTTAAATTATTATATTATTATTGTTAATCTTTAACAACGTTAGCTTCTTCTACGCATTCTACTACAGAAATTACTTCTTCTTCAGTTTCTAAGGTATCTACTTTAGATTCTTCGTCCTAGTCATCATATGTATGTTAGTAATGTGGTTTATATAATAGGATAGTGATTATTATGTAGTAAAAAATTAATTAATAAGGTTCTTCGTCACTGATTATTTCTAAAGCTAATTTTCCGGATGCTATCAATTAAGGGATATTTAGGCTTTAAATAATCCTAACGATAGCATCGAAGTGAAACTCCGAAGGTTAAAGAACGGTTCGTCTAAATTTCTTACAAAAAATCAAAAGCGATTTTCTTAAAAATAAAATCTCAGAGATTCTTCATCCTAGTAACAGTTGTACATCATTTGTGAGTATGCTGGTTGGGTTGCAACCCGGAATGGCTGGAATCAAAGACGAAAACAATCTTGGCAGACCGGTATCTTTATTGAAAGAGATCAAAAAGTATTCTCACAATATTTTTAGGAGCACAGTAAATAACAACAATTCTTCTGCTTCCCCATACCAGAGTGCAAGACCGCTAATAGTGTTTGGTAACTCTGTTTTGTAGCCTTCCATTACTGTTCTATAACGTTGTTTGTTAGTTTTTATAAAATGGTATTCCTTAATCATTCGTTGATTGATTGAAGAACCATCCAAATCAATTTAGAGGTATTCCTTTAAACAAGTTTTACAATTTAAACTGTGATAGGGACGATTTAATAGTTTGTGAATCGGTGAATCGGTCGCGACGTGGAATCCAACAAACCAGCTTGTCTCCCATGTGGTCTCCGGGAACATTGCAGAAACTTTAAATCAAAAGGAATGTCCTAAAACACTTAACGCAAATTGCCCAGGTTTAAGGCATTTTTTTTAAAAATCCGCAATGATAAAGTGGTGGAGAACGGATTAGTATACTACAATGAAAGATTAATCATACCAAAAATGCTAAAAAACTATATAATGAACCTTCTACATCAAACCCACTTAGGACTTAACGAAACCAAATCAAAAGTTAAACAGTTTTTCTATTGGCCTGGAGTAATCTCAGACATCACTAATTTGGTCACGTCATGTACTATTTGCCAAAGATTTCAACGCAGCAAGATCCAAGAAGAACTTCTTCCGCATGAGATACCACACATTCCATTTTATAAAATCGCCCTAAACATTGCCGAGTTTAACAGAGAGAGTTTACTGATTCTAGTGGAGTACTACTCAAGATGGATTGAAGTTACAAAAATTGCCGACAAAACTACCAAAACGATTGTTGAGGCATTAAAACCCATATTTGCAGGGCTTGGAATCAAAAAATCATAATTGCTGATAACAATCCGTTTGGATCCTCAGAATTCCTAGACTTTGTCAACGAATGGCATGCAGAAATTACAGCTGTCAGCCCACATTATCCTAAAAGCAATGGATTGGCTGAAAAGTATTTGGAAATTGTTAAGAACATGCTAAAAAAATGCCAATAAGATAGAGCAGATCTCAACCTATACTGGTTAAATTATAGGAACTCTATAGTTGCTGGATTACAATCCTCGCCAGAACAACTATTGGTGTCCAGGAACCTAAGAATTAACTTACCAATCTCAAACGATGCCCTAAGATCCCGAATCGTGAAAGAAAATGTTACTACCTCGCAGGATGCGGTAGAAGATTTGACCCCTGAATTAGAGAGGAGAATTTGATTCCTGAGATGATAGAGGAGAATTTGGTCTCTGAGGAGATAGAGGAGGATTTGAACCCTAAAATGAGAGAGAAGAATTAGGCATTGGACAAGAAAACTGATGACAATCAATATGTAACAAAATCGGGGAGAAGTAAAAGAAGACAAAAAACATATAATGATTAATCTGGTCATTTTTGTTTATTATCGAGTCAATGTCAATTAAAAATGTTTGCTTATTATCGAGTTTTTGAGGATTTAAAAGAGAAAATAATGAGTAATTTTTAATTTTAATTATCTTGTGATTTTTGTAAAAAAAAATATTCAAATGGGGGAAATTTTGTAAACACTGTTTTGTAACCTCCCATTACTGTTTTATAACGTTGTTGGTTAATTATAATAAAATGGTATCCCGTAATCGTTCGTTAATTGATTTAAAAACCATCCAAAACAAACAGAAGAACCCGATGAAGAGGAAATAGTACAATTAAAATCAAATAATAATCGACAATTTTCCCACTGAACTGAGAATTTTTCCCACTGACGATTTTCCCATTGAACTTTGTGATTCCAATTCACAAAAAGGGGCTAAGATCGGATAGTAATAATCACTGCAAAATCTCACTTCTTCAAACATGCTACAAAATATTTACTCTAATTCTAAATAGTGGATCACGGATTAAACGCAAGAAATTATTATTAGACTATCAATATCAAGAAATTATTATTAGGCTATAAATATCATTTTAGACGAAAACGAAAATTAATGATCAATTATATTCCATAAGGCAGTATTAGAAAAAAAGTTGATATACAAAGATTTAGTTCATCATAACATATTGACCAGAAGCTTTATAACATTTTGATTGAACTGAGAATACCAAAGAAGTTAGTCTACTTAGGATGCACATGTCCGAAACATTCCAAAAAATTCGAATAGGTAATTTTTATCCGTAAAGGTTTTAATTCGTAAAGGATTATAAAAATAATTGGTAAAATGTTATTAAATTAGATGTACTAATAAAAAATTATATTAATTTTAGAAAATGAGAGTAGGCGTAATTGGAGCTGGAACTTCCGGTCTGATATCAGCCAAGTTACTCTCTGAAAAAGGAATAGATTACGATGTGTTTGAGAGTAATTACGAGATTGGAGGAACTTGGACTTATAGTGAGGATACAGTAGATAAATATGGCCTTCCTGTAACATCAAGCATGTATAGGGATTTGAGGTAAACCAAAAAGTTACTTTAGTAAGGAATACAATTCTTAAAATTACTACTAATAATGCCTACATCTTTAATAATGCCCTACATATTTTTAAGGACTAATCTTCCAAAGGAAGTAATGGAATTTAGTGATTATCGTTATGATTTGGATAATGTCTCATACATCACCCACTCGCAAGTCCTTGACTATCTTCAGTCTTTTTGTAAGGAGTACAACTTGAAAGACAACATAAAAGTAATTAAAATAATATACTAAATAATAATAGTAATAAGAACTTTTTGTTTTTAATTTCTTTTAAACTTAAATAACATAATGTGTATGGAATGTGTATTGTTCTAGTTCGAGCACTTAGTAACAAAGATTTCCAGAACAGATGGCGGGTGGCTTTTGACGGCTAAAGATTTAAAACATGGAACAGAAAACACAACATTTTATAATTCAGTTTTTGTATGCAATGGGTAAGTTGTCTTCTGAATTGTTTCATTTAGTTTTTTCGATTGTCTTTTCTAAATAATTATGACAATGAAGAAAATATGATTAAAAAAAACATACAAATACTGCAATATTAGTTATCCGTTGTTTGTATAGTATAGTAACTAAACTGCCACAGTAAACTATACGTGAAACAAGTTTAAACTATTACTAACTGGCCCGTGGGAATCTTTCGCACATACTGTAGGTTTGTATAAGATTTTAATATATTAGGAATTCAGCACAAATTATATTATTTATGTTCGGTAATATTTGTACACCATAATATTTAATACATCTATATAGTAATCAATTCTGTGCCCACGATCGCCAATATGCCCGCCTGACGTCACTTTTACGTCATAGTGCCTGCTTAACATAATCTGTACCAGTGATCACCATCTGTTTCAGGTACCCTGCTTCATTTTCATATTTTTTTTAATATAAAATAATTAATTGGAAATTTAGCTTAATTATTTGAAAACAGTATACAATAGAATTTTATGTTTTACGTAGCCTGCTGCAAATCAATTTTTCAATAAAATACTTATTAATTTTTTTTTTTATATATCTGGGTAATAATTAATATGAAATTTGTTTGAAAACACTAATTTATTTATACGAAAGCATTTTATGTTTTTATGTTAATCATCATTATTGTGTTGGTTATTTCTTTTTTTTAGGAGTAACAAAAACTGAATGACAGAGTTGGTAACACTGCATTATTGTATACCTAGTATACATATAATGATGGGAGGCCCAATACATGCCATGTGACCGGGAGCCCTTTTCTTGTATGAAAAAAAAAAGTTCGTATATGCGTGGTATTTTAAGGAAATTAGGCCATCTTTCGAAACGCATATATATTCATGATTAATTATTTAATATTATTGATTAATACATCTATTGACAAAAAAAGGGGTTCAGGTATCATGTCGTGCTTAAGCAATGGCTTATGTGTCAAACCGCCGCTTCGCATCAAACTACTCGCCTATGCCACACCACCTCCGTGTAGGAAAATGAGCTGGTCAGCTGTTGATAGCAAAAACCATGTATATTCTGATAACAGTGGAATCTTTCATCTGGGCACAATAGATCCGTCTCTCAGAGCTGCAAGCTGTCTAATGACCGAAGAGGGAGAAGGAGGGGGGGGGGGAGGAGGGGAGGGTCTTGAGACCGCATCTTCAGTGCTATGCGGCCCCCGTTGCTATTAGTTAGTCAGCTTGCACCTGGTTTTTAAGTGAATTGGCTCACTTCTGCGGTAAAGCCAACATTGGTGTAATTTTTTTTTAGTAGATTGCGAATATCATAATTCGGAAATCGAAATCGGTAGCTTATGATTTTAGACCAAATAAACTATAAAAAAGGCATTTTTTTTTTCCAAGAAATATGAATTTAATCGGAAAAAGTTACAAACAAATGTTGTTCCCCTTCAAATTACCTACAAAAAAGCTTTAGTTACATTTTAAGCTAAAACTAACGGCAACGTTTCAACGGAATGTCAAATCTGTGTAATTTTAGGTATTTCAAGAAAAACCTGCTGTAAGTGGGAGTTCTTTTTTCTAGAAATATGCATTTTATCAAAAAAAAGTTTCAAACAAACGTTGTTCAGCTAAAGATCATCTAAAAAAAAGTCCAGTCACATTTTAAGCTAAAACTAACGGTAACGATTCAACGGAATGTCAAATCTGTTCAATTTTAGGTATTTCAAGAAAAATCTGCTTTTCGCTACATATACACGCTCAGTATTTTGCGTAGGAAACGAATATGATGATTCGGAAACCGAAATTAATTTCAGCTTTAAATCACCTACAAAAAAGGCCTTGTCACATTTTAAGCTAAAACTAACGGGTAACTGTTCAACGGATTGCCAAATCTGTGTTATTTTCGGTATTTCATGAAAACATCTGCTGTAAATCTTCTTCAGGAAATATACATTTAATCAAAAAACGTTTCAAGCGATAGCTGTTCAGCATAAGTTTACCAACAAAAAAAGGCCAGTTAGATTCTCAATTGACGTAAACCTATCTACGGAGCGTCAAACTTGTGAAATATTCGGTTTTTCTAGAAAAACTTGCTTATCACGAACTTTATACTCTAATTACTCTAACTCTTTATACGCTAATTTAACTTATTAAAATGAAAGAACTGGTAGAAGGAAACTAAGTTTGAGATAAGTCGGAAAGGCATTGACTCATTTTGTAAGCCCACCTTATCGGCTAAGCGAAAAAGGAAGTTAGGTATGGGTCTTTTGCCGTCCTATAGAAAGTTCTAGTTCCTTCCAACACTTTTTATTGTTTCCTTATTTTATTTATTATTACATAAATTATTGGTTCAAATTAGCTGTACTTATTGATTACTTTGAAGAAGGAATTAGTCCCTAGTGTTTTGGTAAAGTATTAATATTGCTGTTTATTGAGGATATAGAAAGGAAATATATTTTGATTGAAAGTAATAATTAAATAGGTACATAATTCAATTAATTTATTATATGAGTAATTATTGCCAACTTAAAACATGGAATTTTCCCGACTTGGGGAAATAAGGGCTAATTGAGAACATGCAAAGACCTTGAGAATAACCCACATGGAAATTACCGATGGAAACTCCAGGCGGTAGGATAAGATCTGGTAAGATACCAGGATAAGAAAACGACCATAGCTTCAGGTGAGTCTTGAATTAGATCCATAAAGTTGCTGGAAGTAGAAGACAGTCTATGACAGTGGATGCAGAGATGCAGGACGAAAATGATCTGGAAGTTGTAAACCGTCTTTAGCAGAAGACTTGAAGGTTACACCCCTGGCACTATGACAGCGGCTGGTAGACGAAGAAGCAAGAAGGAGAGCTTGCAATCAGGCAAGTCTCAGTCTCATAATATTCATTTGTGTACTTTTCATGTACTATTGTGCTGGCAACTCAGTTACAAATCGTGAGTTTTTTGGAAAGATAAAAGGAAGTAAACCTCAATTTTTAAAAGTTAGATGTTTTCATCATCCAACTCTTATGCAGTCACTAAACTGCCTAAATGATCATTAAACTTTCTAAATTTAATAATTTATATAATAATAAATAAAATAAAGAAAGATTAACAAGTGCTTGAAGAAACTAGAACTTTCTATAGGACGGCAAAAGCCTCTTGCCTAGTTTTCGTTTTCGCTTAGTCGATATGGTGGGCATACAAAATGTGTCAGTACCTATCCGACGTCCGAAATTATCGTAAACTTAGTTTCCTTCTACTCAGTATAATGTTCGTGATACGCAGGTTTTTCTGAAAAACCGAACATTTCACAAGTTTGACGCTCCCCGGAGCGGTTGTCGTTAGTTGAGAAGATAACTGGCCTTTTTTTGTAGGTGAACTTATGCTGACCTACTGTTGTATGGAAATAACTCCACCAACATAAATACCATCATGTATAATCATAAAAATAACTTCAATTTTTTTTCAATGCAACAGACATGAAACATATTTCAAAAAAACTAGTAACCTGCATAAATCAAACTTTGGTCCAAAAAGAAAGATTTTAGTAAATATTTACATAGCATCTAATGAAAATAGCATCATGAATTCCAAACCTAAATCAGCCAATATTTCTAAGCAATATTCGGAAATTATTAGACACATAATGTACTGATATATGCTATATATACTAGTTTTATCTGTTTTTGCATGTCTGTTTTCTATGAATACATGTGTATCAGTCATTAACAATTCATGGTAGTTATACTTTGAAAAGGGCGGGTTATTAGTAAGATTTTGGTGTTTTGACAGATGAGTTTGAATGGGTGGGGAGTAGAAGGAGGGGATGTAGCTTTTCCCTGTTTCGGTCAAAGTATACTTTTATTGGAGTTTAATTTACCAACCAAATTTTAGTTTTTACCCTTCTATTTAACTAACATTACTTATATTTACTCTCTACATTCACTCTTACATTCACTCCTTAATGTGAATGTATGATAAAAACAGCTTTGAGCATTTGTGTTATAAAACACGTTGCACTCAATTGTTTCTTTTTTTACAGCCATTATAGTGTGCCAAACTATCCAGAATTTGAAGGTAAAGAAACTTTCGAGGGACTATCTTTACATAGTCATAATTACAAAAAACCAGATATTTTTGATAATAAAATTGTATTAATCATTGGCATGGGCCCTTCTGCACAGGATATAGCATTCAACATTGACCCAAATGCAAAACAGGTATTACACAATTTGAATTAATCATTGACATTATTCTATAAATAATTCTACCTAATTTATTTTTATTTTTGTATGCATTAGATCTATCTAAGTCACCATTATCCGGAAAATGTTAAACAACTTTTTCCAGAAAACATTATTCATAAACCTGATGTAAAAGCAATTGAAGGACGGACTGTATATTTTGAAGATGAAACTAAAGCTGAAGTTGATGCTATTTTATATTGTACAGGTAGGAGGAATTAAAAGTGATGCAGTTCAAGAGAATAAAATAGAAAAGGAACACTAGTTACAATTCTATAAAAAATACCTGGTGTGTCCACTCACATGACCTTCCTTAACACAAAAATTATTTGCTATAAATCTGCTAGTATTGGTCCAATTAGTTTAGCTTTGTATAAAATTATCTTTCATGTATACTTTCTTTCAAATGAGCATCTGGAATGTTCCAGGAAATGTATAGTTCTCGAGTTACTCAAAAAACTAAATAAATATGACTGGGTTTCCATGGGAACATGCTAAGAAAACTTTAAGGGTACATGGCTACAAAGCCTAATTTGCTGTATCTTTGCTAATAATTTGCACAATTTCAATGATTTTTAATTTAATTTTTTTTTATTTTTAGAGAACTTAATTACCTTTCAAAGTTTAACATAAAATGCATACTTTTGAATTATGAACAAATAATGTTCCGTTTTCATCTTTTTTTCCGCTTTTTCTCGGGGATGTACCATAAATATGAATAGTTAGTGGCTACAGTCTATAGAAAAACAGGTTATCTGGCTATTGAGTAATCACTATTGTGCACTTAGTGTTCAATTTGGTACACAGGCATCAGGTGGAGAAACCCTACAAAACAAAAAAAAAGTCTCACCAGTTCAAGAGATAATTGTGGCATAGACAGATACACAGATCAATGGCCAAAAATGAGTTTTTTTGGACCCAGCAAGCTATAAAACGCCTAGATCCATCGAAAACTACACATCCAAATTTTGACCTGATTATAATAGGTACTTTCATTACCTAATAGCAGTAGGAAAGTAAAAAGCCTGTAGTAAAGAAAAATCATTTAAATTAAAATATAAACCAATTTCAATTATATCATATTTTTTATAACAAAATGTTAGAATTAGATTTTAAAATTCAATATAACATTTTTATTTCTTTAGCACTTTTCGACAAATATTTTAAGTTATAGGACTCCCCTATTAAGAGAAATTACTATTTCATATAGGATTTCTAGTATCTTATCTAGTATAAAAGATAAAAGCATTTTTAATATCTCTTCTTCATACAATAATGTTATTTTACATGTTTGGTAAAGAATATTTGAAGTTAAAAATACAATGATGGAAAAACCACACAAATTGATTTTAATGTGTAAGAATTCAGTTTTCAGTTATAGTATGTACACAATGTTAGTTTTTATGGGGGCATAATTAAAATATGGGTAAACCAAGAAATGAGAAAAAGATTGCATTTGCCTAAGTAGAAGTAACAGAAGTAGAAAGTACCTTTTGCCACTGGCCAACTGTAATATATAGGATAGGATTATCATCTAATTCCCTCTGAGATTACTCATCCAACTTGACTAAAATCGGTATAAATATTATTATATTGTTAAAAGATTTGATTTTTTACTGTTTGAAATAATTTATTTTTTAATTATTATTTTAACTTTTTGTGCCAAATGAGATTCTTGAATAAAAATTAATTTGTTTGGTTGTTGGTTCTAAATTAATTGATAGAAAATACAATAAGAAAAAATAAATTTATTAATAATACAAATAAAAATTATACATTTAAAAATTATGAAAATTTAATGACCAAAAGATTTTCGAAACTGATACATAGAAAAGTATTCAAGTGATAAGTTTTAACAATTTCACTTGGAATTTTTGTTTTGGAATTTTCGAAAAATAAAAAAAAATTAATTATGCATATCTTAATTCTAAACAACAAAATATTAAATCAAAATTCTATCTACAGATTAATAAATGTTATTCTGATACGTTATTAGATGTCTTTTTTATCGCCTGCTTAATATCCATTTTCTTTTTTCCGAATCCAAATAGCGATGTTTCACAGTTAAATAATGTTTGCATATTATATTGCACATTATATTGCATAGAATAAACTTGGTCTTTATTCATTTTACTATATTTAATAATACTTTAAAAACTCATATACTGACTTTTAGAGTAAATCAAGACCATTTTAAAATATCAAAGTGAGGTCTTCACCACATGCCGGCTAACGAACTATAAAGTTAGAGAGATCCTCTCCCCTCGGCAGCTAGCCATCTGCAGAGCGGTAATTACTTTACAGAGAGCTGCATTACTTCCCTGAAATGACTTGCTAATTAAGAAGACTTAATCAAAATAGTGCGTTGAATTCTTCTTTGTTTTTCTTTTAAATATCCACATTTACATTTTAATTTTTAGTTTCAATAAAACATATTCTCATGTGTGTTGAATCAATTTATTCCATAATTTTTTTTTTTTAATATATGTAAAAATTCATTTTTTTTATATTAAACAAGCACTTGTTCCACTGCTCATTTGATTTAAACACTATAATAATTTTAATGGCAATAGTTTTTTAGCATTAAAATAAAATATTTATAAGTCTATTTCTTTTCTTGTGAAACTTGTCTGCCTGTATAATATAATATAACCCAGGACGACACTAGGTGTACTGTTCGAATATAGTCAGACTTTTCTCCGGAGTTTATTACTCCAAGAGGGATTAGGCAGGGTGATGGGCTTGCTTGCCTACTATTTAACCTGGTTCTGGAAAAGGTGATTTGCGTTTCGGGAATCCAGACCAATGACAACATTTTTAAGAGACTGGTTCAAATACTTGGTTTTGCAGGTGATCCAGACTTAGTTGCGAGATCATTCGAGTTGATCACTTTATAAATCTAGGAGCTATTGTAAGTCGGGGAAATAGAGTACTCCTGGAAACCGGCCAGCGAATCGTTAAGGCAAACAAGTATTATTTTAGTCTCAGCAAAGAGCTGAGAAGTTCAACCATCTCCCGCCGCACAAAATGTCTCCTTTACAAGACCCTCATCAGACCTGTCCTTACTTACGGATCGGAGACCTGGAAAAGAAAGAAATACTTGTTTTCGAACGAAAGATCCTTTGTTATATATTTGGACAAGTCAAAGAAGGCGAGAACTGGAGGAGGAAGAACAGAGAGATCTACGATCTGTATGGGGGCATATTCATGTGACGAGGCATATAAAGCTGGGAAGACGACATTGGGCTGGGCATGTTGCCAGAATGCCGAAGAAAGGGATACCAAGAAAGATGTTGGATGGAAGGCTCTACCGCACAGAGGGAGAGGCAGACCACAGCTGAGATGGGAGGATGCTGTCAGTCGGGATGGCCGAGATCTTCTAAAAATACCTGCAATTGGAGAGCGACAGCACAGAATAGAACCAACTGGCAAAGGCTTATTGAGGAGGCTAAGGATCACATAGGTCTGTAGCACCACGGAGATAGATAGATAGATTTCTTTTGTATAAAATTATTATATTTAATACTTTACTAACATTTTAACTCTAACCAATTTTATCATTACAATATGTATTGGAGTTCAAATTAAATGTTTAGATTTATCATTTTTTTTTTTCATTGGGTGCATTTCCTGAGGGGAATTAGTTATATGTAGAATAATTAGGCGAAGAGGAATAAATAGACATCAGGAATAAATATACGTCTTAAAAAAAATGTCTTGCAACTTGAAAATCAATATTTTTGGTTATTCAACATGGAATTTTTTTTTTTTTCCAGGATACAAATATAGTTTGCCATTTCTTGATGAAAATTGTGGAATTAAAATTTCTAATAATTATGTAGCACCAATATACAAGCAAATTTTTTCAATACCATACCCAACAATGATATTTATCGGACTTCCATACAAGTCGCTTCATTTCCCTCTATGTGAAATACAGGTATTTGCAAATTTGGTATTTATATAATGTAAAATGTATTGCTATTGCATAAATATCCAATATATTTATTATATATTAGATAATAGCTATATATAATACTTTGAACACTCCAACTAATAGATTAATGAAAAAATAATTTCAGGCAAAATGTGCCCTAAACGTTTTAACTGGTAAAGCCAATCTTCCAACAAAGGAAGAAATGTTGGAAGACGTGGAGAGCTGGGAAAAACTTCAAATTTCTCGAGGTTATTCAGAAAACAAGTTTCATTTAATTTCAGATTGTTTATGCGAATATTTCAAAGAAGTTGAGAAATTAGGAAATGTATCATCTCCTTGTCCAGATCTTGTATTTAAAGTATTTTATAGATGTTTGAAAAGAAGAAAAAATGACATTGTAAGCTATAGAGATGAAGTGTTCAAAATCATTGATGCTGAAAATTTTGTTGTTGTGTGAATCATTTTTATCTTTGTTGTAGTTATCTTTGTCAAATCACTTATTTAAAATAAAAAATTATATTTATATAGAAATTAATCAGAAATAAATAACATGATGAATGTATTCTGAATAATATAAATTTAATCAAAATAAGGATTTCAATTAAATTAACAAAAAAAAACAATACAGAAACATATCAAAAAGTTTGAATAAAATACCATCACAAAAAAATTAATTGGTATACCATTAATTAACATACCAGATCTGACAGCTTTCTCAGCAAAGAAATATTATCAATGAATAGAGGGTAAGTGCCAGGACTGAAACTGGGAGGGAGGGAACGGGACCACTTGTCCTGGCCAGCAGAATTTAGAGGGCAGCCAATTTCGAGCGAAATTTTAGTTTTAGGTTAATCAAAAAAGTTTTGTTTCAGCTTTTTAATTCTTTTTTTCTTTTTACCATAGTTCAGTCAATAAAATGAGTTAATGTTATGACATGATCATAATTATTTCACAATATATTACCTAAAATACTGTCATGAAACCGACTTTTATTGGGAGGAGGGATTAAAAGAAGGGGAGGCAAAATTAAGTTTGCACTCTCCTCCCAGTATAAATTCTAGTTCCGGCACTGGGAAGAGGCAGTGTTAAGATGAGAAAAACAGGAATGCCTCGTGGTCCCTTTAGCGAATCTTATGTAACTCTCCATGATTCTGTCCCCGAGTCCCATCAAGATGTTGAGTTTTTATTGAATAATGACAATGTGAGTATAGTTTTATTAAGGTTTTTAATGTCCTTTTAAAAACAAGAACTTATTTAGCTCACATAAACAAGAAGATTATACAGCTAAAAAAAATATATAACTGATTCTATTAAATATAACTGATTAGTACTACTATTACAAGTAGAATGTCTGGAGCGAGAAGAGCAGGAACATTATTCAAATTTGAATTTACAAACATCTTAACCACTCCTCCATGAATTAAATTACATCAATAAATTTTTTTTAGACAAATTGGTATTTTAAATCAGATATTATGAAATTCAAACATACAAGAACATTTCAAACAGCATCATACACCTAGTAAGGTCCCTAAGTTTCCGGCCTTAGGAAAAAGGAAAGGTGAAAAAAGAAAGGTCCCGTCTTTTCTCTTTGATGGCGTCTCATAAGTGGTGAAGTAGGACTGCATAATGCTCGGTATTCACTGCGGTGTTCCTTTCCTTAAAATAAATCAGCAGTATTCCTCTACAATCCCAAAAAATGGTGGCTATTTCCTTTTTTTTCGACTGCATGACTTTTTTCTTTAGCAGAGGTACTTCTCCTGGTCATCTACATTACATGGACTCCCTTTTACTTTTTGCTAAGTGGGTCATAGTATAGAAACATTGTCTCATCACCAGTTATTACAATTGAACCCAAGAAATGTTTTGGGTTGGCATTATAGCCACATAAAAATTCATTGCAACAGCGAACACGTTCGTATTTTTGAGAAGCCGAAAGAATTTTTGGAACCCATCTTGCACTCACTTTGCTCATATGAAAATGTTCTTTAATGATCCTCAGAACACTTGTTTTTGAAAGCCTCAATCTTGCTGCTATTTCTTTGGTCTTCAGCCTCCGATCAGACAGCAATTCAGCTTCTACAAGTTGGATTGTTTCAGAAGTGACAGCTTCCAATGGGCAACCAGGACGTGGGTCGCCATTCAGACTTTCAAATCAGCAGTCTTTCATATCAAATTCTTTTAAAATCTCAAGTATGTAAGAACGCTGATGTAGAAACAAGGCATCAGCAGTTTCATGCATTTCATGTCCGAACATTGTGAGATTTTCTTTAGTTTTTATCTAAAATTCTTGATTCAATCATTTTAAGAAATTTTTTATTTCCTCTTCATTATCTCTAACAAGGATTTCATCATCAAATAAGAGTATTTTCTGAATTTTAAAGACAGGCTTATCAGTCATGAGCTGAACGGAACCTTGGTTTTTGAGGAAGTCCACCAGTTGAGAATCCCAATTAAGTGGAGCCTGCTTCAGTCCATAAAGTGATTTATTAAGCAAATATACTTTGCCATTGTGTTCCTCAAAATGTTCAGGCAAGTCCATAAATATTTTCTCATAAATATTTCCATATAGAATAGCATTATGGTTGTATGAGTAGTTTAAAATCATTCTAATTCCCATAGACACGATGGGACTGAATATATCCCTGTAATCAAAACCTTTTCTTTGTTCATAGCCTCTAGTAACGAGACGAGCTTTGAATTTTCCAGTACTTTAATGAAATGCACATCTGCTTGAAAGAGGCTTCTGATTTTGGATGTTTTAAACTGTAACGAATTTGAAAACTTCATTCTTCATCAAATATTTTCATCAGCGATAGCTTTTTCGACAAATTTTCTTTTCAGATGGAGAAAGAGC
The DNA here is from genome assembly GCA_948150685.1 of Rhaphigaster nebulosa. Lineage (NCBI taxonomy): Eukaryota > Metazoa > Arthropoda > Insecta > Hemiptera > Pentatomidae > Rhaphigaster > Rhaphigaster nebulosa. The sequence goes on along the minus strand of OX411308.1, from coordinate 41,708,504 downwards.
TTCTGCATGGGAAACAATAACATAATCTTGAAATTTTCTTGGAGTTTTAATTATTATTATTCCTTCCTCTGTAAGGGCCCAAACACATCTTTTCGGAAAAAAATTATAGCAATAATTTATTCTTCAAATATTCAAGAACCGAAAATCATTGAAAGGATAAAACACATTTTCCCTTCAAGTATTTTTTCCGTCCCAGCCGTACTATAAGGTGCGGCTCATTTGTGATAACAAAACGGCCAATGATAGAAGGAAACTGAAATGGTAAACAAATACAGATTAGAATTAACCGTATAAGTAAATAAAACATGACTGAACAAGATTTCAATAGGTAAGACAAGATATACTTCCTCTATTTTCTCGACGATCGAACAGCTTTATAAATACGCTTTGAAAATTCAGCAGAGATCATATCTTCCGATTTATATCGGAAGACCCTAAAGAGGCATATGTAGAAAGCACATAAGAGGTGTAGGTAGCTATCACTAAGTAATACTAGACCAGAACACTTTTCTAAATATTATCGTGATTTCCATTTGCCTCCATATCCTACTTTGCAATATAATTTCAACAAATGCCAAAAATTAGAACTATATAAACTCTCAAAATTGCGTAGATAGTCTATATTACAATATTAATCAATAATTTTGTATATAAATTATAAAAATTTAGCCCCACAAAATTTTTAAGCACTAACGTAAAATATTTAAAAAAATTATTTTCTCCAAGATACGCGGGTTACTAGAATTTTACCCATGAAAAAAACCAACTTAATTGATGGCCGCCACACTGTCCAGCATTCTGCAACCTGTTGGCTCCAAGAATCTTTAATTTGATTGGTAAAAACAGCACTTCTATTTTTGAAGCTTTACGCCACCTTTGCCACACTGTATGGCGCGTCGTGTCCAAGAGGAGGAGGCCATTTTGGAAATCTATTATAATTAAATAGTTATATTTATTTTCTTATCAGTATTAAGGCTTTTTAATTTTTTTCAATGATTTTTTTATTATGAACTTATACACGAAAGGTTACGCCCCCTTTGCCACACTATACAGCATGTCGTGTCCACAGAGGCCATTTTGGAAATCTATTATAATTAAATAGTTATATCTATTTTCTTATCACTACCAGGACTTTTAAAATTTCTTTTCTATGTATTTTTTATTATTAACTTATACTCTGTACGATCTTTTTTTCCATTAATTACATGATTTTTTTATTTAAATATCGTTCTATTATAAACCAAATATAAATAAAAGAAATGTTAAATCACAAGACAGATGGCGATCCGTTATAAGAAGAGGTACTAGACCTTGAAGCTACAAGGACACATTTCTTTTTATGGAAAGCTTATAAATTTTTACTTAAAGCCAAACAGTTGATAACTTCCTACTGCGCTGCATTGTAAGGACCATTGTACCCAGACATAAAGCAGAGGTATAATTTATAACGTTTTCATATGTTTATGTTGTTACTAAAATTGTTTATCCTCACAATTCTACCAATATCATCGGTGAATTTCCGTGAAATAACATTTCCGTGAATCAAAGCAATAAAATATACTAATATCTAACAGATATTTTGTTTAAAAATTCAGTAAAAAAAACTCGAACTTGTTAGTGTGAGAAATTGTAATTATTAAAAATAAAAACAAAAAGATCAATCACAAATGGAAACAATTACTTTCTATGGTGGTCTTTATCTACCTTTAACATTACTGACATTTAATTTTCAAAATAAATCTTCATAAGATTCAATTATATTATTTTAAAATGTCATGTTCGAAGAATTCCCTAATCGTCCATAGTGGAGGGAAAATCATTTTAAACTCACTAAGATAATGAGTGCTATGTTTTCTAGGTTGAGTTGAGCTTGATTCTCTTTAGCTGCTAATACATTAGTCTATATATATAGAGATGCCATTGGGCAATCATTGTGGATGATTATCCCAAAATTAAGTAAGCTTATGAATACTTTTGAATTTCTTACCTTGTCCTCTAAATTGGATACCTTTCCAAGGGTCTGGTTTGTGGTTACCATTATTTAATAATTAACCAAGGTAATGTTCCTACTTTTAATTTTAATACTAATGTTAATCAAAGTTACTGCTATCTTAATGAAATATATTCAAATTAAATATGGGCATGGTTACTAAAGAACTACCTCCTTGCTAATATTTATCTTTATTCCTCAAAATTAAAATAACAAACTATTACAATAAAAAGTTAACCATGGAATGATTCAGCTTAGACTTAGCCATTAATTGTTTTAACATAAATCTCTTGTCTGTACTAATTGGTGTTGAAGGTTCCTCAGGCGAAGGCTTGAAGGCGATGGTTGTAGGTTTGCATCAGGCAAGGTCAGGGTTCAGAGGAGCTCGTCTTGCATCAGTCCTCTCAGTATAGCAGTCCTCCCTCAGCCTCGATCAGTTCAGAAGTCCTTCTTTTTCACCTCTTTTCTTCTATCCCCCTTTCTCTCTTGTTCTGCCTAAGAGAGGGTCGAAAACGTTGTTCATTGGCCGACTAGTTTTATAGAGGGAGGAAATTCTGGGATTTCATCGGATGGCTCCACCCCTTGTCCTGACAGTCGGTATCTGCGAACCATTATCCAACTAGTATAATTTAATCATACCTTTTCCAGGCGGTCTCCACTTTTTCCTCGAGGGGAGCCTAAGGGGACCAGTTCTTAAAATTTATTAGGTGTCCCAGCTTTTGGCATTGTTACAGTGTTAACTTCTCGGTAGGGTTTTTAAATTAACTTATTCCTTATCTCTTATGTGGTGAAATCTGTCATCGCCTGTCAATTACCCTTCTCTACCTGCTCGTCCCTAATTTTTTTTGTTCGCATCTGGTCTGGTTAAATTATATAACGATAATATTGTCCAATATTACGAGTAATATTGTTAGAAAGCTAAATAAAATTATCTCAGCTGATAAGATTATGACCACATTGTTTCAAGTGAAAATACAGAATAAGTGAAAATGAGACATGGTTAAAAAATAAACAAAACATTTTACTCCACATTTTTTTTTGTTTTTTTTAAATCTACTTCCCTTATTCTGCGGTAAGCTATGAAATTCAAAAAGATAAGTTTCGTTCTGTTTTAGTAACAGTTATAACTTATATATTTCCATTAAATTAGTTCAGCAATTATTAATTAAAAAAGGAAAAAGGATTTTAGAGGATTTACGTGGCAAAACCAATAATATAACCGAAAAAAAAACAGATCAACAAAGTAAAAAACAGTAGGAATTTACCAACAGTGCATTAGGGGAAAAGATAACGATGTTTTGAGTCAATTGCTCCGACAAAACTTTAGAAAAAAATGTTTGATTTTATTTAAAAAAAAAAGACTAATATAAATAGTTTATTATTTCTTATAGTTTTAAACGTCATTCAAACTTCAATATGATACTGAGAAGTGATTTGACAAGAGAATCAAAAGAAGATTATCTCCAAAACAAAAGAAATATTAACATGAAATACTACCTCAGCATTGAATGCATCCTCACCACCATTTTTAACTTATCACTGCCGACAATTTAGAAAGATTAAAAATATACGAACGGAAACAAGAATGAGACAATAATTAGGTGCTTATGAATTGCATTTTTAAAATAATAATACAGGGCCAAAACAAGGTGGTCAAAGGGGGAACCCCCGGCGGCACAATTTAGAGGGCGGCAAATTTCGAATGAAATTTTATTTTTAGGTTAAGTAAAAATATTTGTTTTTGCTTTTTGATTGTTTTGTTTTTTTATCTTAATTCAGTCAATAAACTGAGTTAATGTTATAGAACGATGATATTTATTTTGTAATATATTACCTAAGATATATGTATAAAATAATTGACTTTAAGGGAGAGAGGGGAAGGATTGAAAGAAGGGGGGAGGGGCAAAAGCAAGCTTGCCTCCCTTCGTAAAATCCTAGTTCCGGCCATAATATAATATTACAAATCAATCTCGACTGAACAATCAAACAGAAAAAGTAGCACTTCTAAAAACACTTCAACACTAACTAACTGATCCAACACTGCGGAGGAAGAACAGAACAGAACTACACTAACGGACAGCAAAATTTTCCTACATACATAAATAAACAAAAGAAAATAAATTGTTCCCTAACCTTTTAAACTAGGAATAAAACATATTTAAATTAGATTAAGAGTTGTATGGAAAACGTTGGGAATGAGATGGATGATTTAGATTCTAAAAAGAGTAGCAAATGATGCCATCAATTATCAAAGAAAATAAAATAAAATGGGACACAATCACGAAAGGCAGGCCACCTTAAAAATTCATTTGGGAAATAACAGAGATTAACTACTGCAAGGTGAAAAGTGCATATAACAAATTGATTCAGCTATTCAATGAAAATGGTCAATACCAAAAAATATTTAAACTATAAACCAATGACAGATGTAAATGTGTTCAGCAGGCTGTGCAGGATATTATAAATTCTTGCTCCTATGGACTCTCAGCATAAAGCACGAGCCTCAGTCCAAGGATATGAGCACTGAGAATGGAATAAACTAGATGAATATTTCCCATTGAAAAGGAGGGGTAGAAGCATAGGCGCAGACTTAGGAGGGACGAGAGGGATGATCGGCCTCTCTCCCTTTCCCAAAATAATTTGATGTATAAAAAACTTTAAAAAAGTAAAATAAAAATCAATAACATATATTCTACATGAATCAATAAAATATGTAAACTAAAACCAATTAAGAAAATAGGAAAAGTCGAATAGCTTCGTAAGTTTTTCCTCTTTTCGTATAGTGTGTAGAGAATCACGAACCGAACATCGGTTCTCCGAATCGTTGTTCCCATGTGTATAGGCCGCTTAAGGCCTCGTCCGCAATGGAGCACCGATCTTCGCACCGGAATTAGGGATAGTCCCTCGCACCGCAAAAACAAAATCCTACAACTCTAGAAATATTTTAATCAGGAACCAACCACATGTCTCTTCACTTATATTACTCCTTCCCGTTAGTTTTGTTGAATTAAAACATAATCAATTGATGTTTGTATGGCAGTAGGACGTTATTCGATTACTTTTTTATCTTACGAACGAATAAAGAATACATTTTTATCAGTAATTCCTTAGTTATTTATTCATTATTAAACAAATAATATGAATCATCCGTTATCAATTATTCGTTATTTAAATTAATTATCTCATTTAATTTTTTTTTAATAAATGAATAAAAATAAACACTCTGAGACACCATGTTTAGTCTATTTAATTCCCAGCGAAAATTATAACCCTACCCTCAGGGAAATCCATTTATTCATTCACAAAATATAGAGAGGAGAAGCGGATGAAAAGTTGGCCGGAATAATCAAAATTCAATTATTCGATTTTTGAGCTGAACAAACCGAATAACGAATAAAATTATTTCTATATTTTAAATAAATATAAGTAGAATAAAAATAACAGCTTGAGCATCAAAATAAAGTAATAGTTGCACAAAAATTGAATATTTAAGAGAATATTATTTGCTATTTTATTAGAAAAAAAATTATATAATTATAATATGATATAAACTATATAATTATATGAACAATTAAAGAAATTCAATTATGAATGGTTATTGCGAAAATAAGCTCATATTAAAAGATTTAAAAAAATCTCGACGTTCTGAGGCCGGGAGGTGCGGTGGTCCAGGATAAAAGAATTGACGAAGCAATTCCTTGGTTTGGCTTGGTGCTAGGTTAGGGGCGGGGTCGGTGCGCGGAGCGAAGCTTCGTTACGGCCAGTACCATGGGAAACTATGTTCATTTTTTTCTTAATGCGAGGCTCTATGGGCGGTGCGCGGGTCGGTGATCCGTTGTCGCCAAGCCCCAGCCCTGTCTCGCTGCTGTTTTTTTCTGTTTTTATCAGCTTTCAAGTTAATTATGTAAATGAGCAAATGAGTTGAATAATATATGAAGTAGATGAACAATTTCATACAAAGAATTAAATGAACTAGTATTTATTTTTATTAAAAAGCTTACAACTACCTACATGGGTAATGCATATTACACTTCCCTCCTCCCACCCCTCCCCAAAACGTATGACTTTCATATCCACCAACATAGGGTTTGTAATTTGAGTATTACTTATACAATAAAATAACAAGTTACGAAAAACAAATCAATTGACGAATCGAAATAACAATACATTAAAACTTATTATTAGGTGATTACTTGTCTAATTCCTATCAAATCCCCCTTTCACGACAAAAAAAAAATCTGCGTACGCCTTACTGTCTACAACTATTGTAATTAATACGTAAAGAAAGCAAATGACGAAAAATAATAATCTAGTGGCGAATTGACGTCTCTTTCAGTCTCTCTATCCCTCTCCTTCTATAAATTTAAAACCGAAAAATGAAATTATTTAACCTAATATTATTTAGTGTTAACATATTATTAACTGTGACATATAGCATTAACCTAATTTCTTACCTACAATGGTGGATTAACAATATAGGCAATGTAGGCAACTACCAATGGACACCGAGCCTCGTGCAAGCCCTTGGCTTGTTAGAAAAATAATTGAAAGTAGTTAAATAAAGTAGTTTGTCATTTGCTTTACAAAGATTTTAGATTTATTTTTATAGGACAAACAATTCCACAAAATGAGCTTATATAAATAAAGCTCAATTACACTGCCAGACACAGACAACTGTACTGACCCTACTTCTCTCAACATTATTCGACAATGCTTCCAGGGGCGGGTTAAGCGGTAAAGGGACTAATCGGCCACGTAGGACTCTGTATAGCAAAGAGTTCGAAGTTTTGAAATATCCTAAGTTAAAGATTTTGGAAATGAACGAAAAGGCGGCCACCTTGAGCCACTTGTCTATGCCGTTAATGTTGGAATCCACCCCTGAATATTCAATATAATTTCTGAACGCATTTAAATAGTATTAAACACAGTCGTTATTGACCTTTGAAATGAACTATTTTTTCAGCTTGTGTAGTTTTTGTTCTTCAATATTCTGGTTTTGATCAACATTTTTCCAGTGCTTTCAATCAATAAGATTCTGTAATTATCTTCTCCAGCAGTTGACCCGTGGAGAAATTTTACAAAGCTCATATCTGAGGAAAAGGCAAGGTGAACCTATTTATACGTTTAGTTCATCTGGAACTGGATAGGACCAAAGAAAATCATTGAACAATTTCTCACCGATGAGTTTCTTACCACTATGTCTAGGCAAAAATGGAAACCGAAATAGATTAAAAACTAAAATAGTAGAAAAAATTAAAATAACGAAGAGTTGGAGCTAATTACCTCAATATTTGCAAACAGCTAACCAACCTAGAGGAAAAAAAAAAAGAGCCATTCAAATTCAAAAATCCCGCCATAAAGTAGTGTCACTTCTCGAATCACAGATGGCATCAACACTCAACACAAGAAACAATATTTACTCAAAGTCTTATCTGAGGTCATTAAAAAATAATTTATGATATTTACAAATTTCATTCCTTAATCAAACGAATACTTAAAACCACTCAGTCATTCGCTGGCTGCTGCTCACTTGGTATTACTTCATAGAGGCTATTACGTCATTTGGTTGGTTACTGTTTGTTATCATTTTCATAATTAATTTCTTAATTCGCATTTCTGACATTCTATCTTCAAATATATAAGGGAATTCTTTATTTTTCTGCGAAAATGATTTAACAAAAAAAATGATTTAAGTAGAACAAAAAAAAATCCCATTCTGTCTCCAAGATTTCAGTTTTCAAACACAGATACTTTTGAATTAATTAGTTAGCTTTTTTATATTTTAAATGCTCAAATATATCTATCATGAATACAATATTTGCTAGGTTAGGACAATTTTTTTTATGGCTTATTTTCCATTATTTTTAAGTATTTAAGTTTTACGATAAAAACAAAAAATCATTATTTTATAGCACAGACCTGAAATAGCTTAAATATATTATACTTATTTTGTGTAACACCAGAAAATATGAACAATTTTTCAGAGATATTAATATTTGTGATCAACATTGTTCATATTCAAAAGGATTCTAAATTATTTTATAAAATTAATCAATTTAGATTAAGAAATAACAGACCTTATTAACTCCATAATACAGTTACTCATAAAAACTAATTTACATAATTTAAAATATTATTTTTTTGTGACATTTCGGCCCATGTAATACATTATTTGGCCATTTTCAAACTATCCTATTGTGTCACTTACGCCCAATTATAATATTATTAACCTACTACTAAAAGTAGTATTTCTTATTAATTTTCAAAGTGCTCAACTTTCACATTTTCTATTTTCGCATCTTGGTTTATATCTTTTTTCTTTATTTTTCATTTCTTAATTAATCCTTTACAAAAAAATATAAAAGTGTTAAATCACTAAAAATGTTGTCTCTGAAATCAATTTTTTTCGAATTTTATAACATTATATTTAGTAATAAATTCAATAAATAAAAAGCTAATGTTGGGCTTTGCTTGAACACATTTCATTATCAAACTATATAGAAAAGAAAGGACTTAAAACCATTATATTTATAATGTTTGTTTTTGATATCATAAAATTGTTGTGTTTTTAATTATTTATTTATTTATTTTGCAACTGCACATGAAGAAAATTTAATAAACTTATGACTCTTTTATTTATGTAAATCCAAATAATAAAAACTGAAGCAAAAATAGAACACAATTTTTTTTAATTACAAAAACTAAAATCCTATGGTGTTTGATGATTATTAAATGAAATAATTATTTTCTAATAAATGATTATTTAATATTGACTAGGAATATATGACACATCAGGATAGAAACAACAAATTCAGATTTCATAGTTACTCGTTTGTTCCAATTCGACTAACAAAATTTCATAAATTAACTAAACTAATTAATTGATACCTTTTATATTGTTATGCACAGATCTGAAATATATTTTATGGCATAAAAAGTAACACTAAGAAAATTCAGGATTTTTCCCATATCTCAAAGTTGTGTCAAATTTTTAAGTCAGCAGTAACCATATTTTTATTGTAATTATTAATAAGTAAAACTTTTACTTGAAAAACAAATTCACGACTTAGGATTTTATTTTGGCTGCATATAACCCTTTACAACACCAAAATGATTAACAGCCAGTGGCCTAAATAAAGCCAATGCAACCAATACGAAACATTGGAACGCAGAGCTTATGTGGGAGAGGAAGGCACAGTGTATAAATGGAAACACTGGAAAACATTTCAAACAAGTTAAAAAAAATGTTTACTTATTTAAGATGAGTGTGATTATTCTCTGTTTTGGGATGTTTGGAAAATGTTAAAAGATAAAGTAGTACCGTAAAGGTAGAGAGGGAGGGGTGCACAGGAAAAACCCTTGTATTATTTTGGCCCGCAGTCATCCTAAGTAACGCTACTACTGACAGTTAACAGATTCTGACTTCAACATTTACTACCAGAAAGATGTTAACTCTCAGTCTCTTGTAAAAGAATCTCACCTAGAAGACAACATTAAGAACTATTCTGATAAACTATTGTGTTGAACTATTAAGTTCAACAAAACCATCAAAGTCCTTTCTTATCCAATCTCTCCAACCAATAATCTTTGCAAAATCCTCCGCCCTCATCATTATTTCCCGAAGTTAAAGTTATCGACAGATTATCTACTTTATACATTGCAGATTGGGTACTAAATATACCTCTACATATATCCTTTGTTTACAAACTTCATATTCAGGTAGATATATTACTTTAAAATCATGCTTCCTTATCATCTGAAGTATATAAATAGAAATGTCCATGCCATCTTCAGACATATAGTGGTCACGTTGGAATCCTCGAAATGGGCAGTTTTTTCATATCACTCTTATTCATCATATTTACTAGATGCATTGAAATGCCAATTTAATTCTCTATGAACTAAAATACTGAACTAGAAAAAAACCTCTAATACAGTACCCATGAATATAAGTGCTAGAATGATATTAAAATAGGTGTATTAATAAAAAAATTAATTAGGTTTAGATAATGAGAGTAGCCATTATTGGAGCTGGTGCTTCTGGTCTGATATCTGCCAAAGTACTCTCTGACAAAGGAATAGATTATGATGTGTTTGAAAGTAATGATCAGGTTGGTGGAACTTGGGTGTATACTGAGAATACAGTGGATAAACATGGTCTTCCAGTAACATCAAGCATGTATAGGGATTTGAGGTAAATCAAAAAGTTAGGTAAGAATTATAATTCTGAATATAACTACTAATAATGCCTAATTACCATCATATTTTTTAAGGACTAATCTTCCAAAAGAAATAATGGAATTTAGTGAGTATCACTATGATATTGATAATATCTCATACATCAACCCTTCGCAAGTTCTTGACTATCTCCAGTCTTTTTGTAATGAATACAATTTGAAAGACAACATAAAAGTAATTAAAATAATATACTATGCAATAACAGTGATAAGCATATTTCTTTTTTGATTTCAAACTTGTATAACATAATTTTGATGATAAAATGTACATTGTTCTAGCTGGAACATTTAGTAATAAAAGTTTCCAGAACAGATGACGGATGGCTTTTGGCTGCCAGAGATTTAAAACATGGAACAGAATGTACCACATTTTATGATGCAGTTTTTATATGCAATGGGTAAGTTGTCTTAGGAATAGTTTCATTGATTGTTTTATTTTTTATAATGTTTTCTAAAGTATTATAACAATTAAGGAATTAAGATTTAAAAAATCACACGAATACTGCAATAATCGCACAAATACAAAATATAATACACTACCTTAATAATGCATATAAGAAACAACATTAAAATATTTACTATTTTTGAACAGTCCCAACAAACTTGTATAATTTATATACCGCAAAACTTCCCTTTAAAAGGATGGTATCTAGTGGCATTCGTGCCTATTATTACAATGAGTTTGTAAATTGAAGAAGAAATCTGTTGAATTTTCTATTCTTTTCTTTCTTTTAAAGTCATTCATAAATGACACGTCATGCTCATTATATGGGTCTCAAAACATGCTATCTGTTCTGAACATTTAGTTTTTTTCATTATTTCCTGATCCAAGAGCTTGTGATGCAACTCGTTAAAATTGTTTTTCTTCTTAACTGAATAATCATTGCATAAATAACACATAATCATAAACAAAATAACTGAGTTAAGAAATTCATAAATGGGACAAATCAATAATAAAAAGTGATTAATTGTTAAATTAAAATAAGCAGAAGGGTGTAATCTTTAATATTTACTGTATCTTTAATTAAAGATAAATTTAATTAATTTAAAGTGTATCTTTAATACTTTACTAATTGATATGCAGTGAGATATGATATTTGTAATCTCAAATGACTTTCAAGAATCAAAACTTATAATTTAAAATAATACAAGTCTAACGGCCTAACACGAGAAAAAATCCAAGATTTATAAGTGTTCAGATTTTTATATAAGGAGTGTATGACTTAATATTTCATCAGGCGTGATGGATGTCAGAGATCCACTTAGTTGTTTTTTGCAAAAATCTACATAGATTGGTTGGGGTTCCTCCTTTCAGCTATTCTACTGACTAGTGAAGCCACATGATTCGATGTGATCGCGAGCTTTTAATACCACTACGTCGTTCTACTGGGAATCATTTAACCAAATCGACAAAATTATTTTATTCATTTCCATATTTCATATTCATTTTATTCATTCTCATTTTATTCCATTTTCATATATATTTAGACGTTTTGTTTTCTATTGCTCCTAATAGAGTCAGTTTCTTTGATACAATGGTATCAGTGTTCTAAGGGCACCGAATTAGACAATTAGTGATGCGGGTATTGATCCCCAACTTGCCTCAAACTATTTTGACCAGAATTTGAGAAATTTTGCCAGAAAATGAGAAACCTCAAGATGTCAATGCTTATTTATCTACCAGCAAAAAACAATAAATGAAAGCAGTGTTTGCTTCAAAAACAAGAAGACCCACGAAGTATAAATGCAAATCACATGGCCAATATTTATGAACCCAGCACTATGCCTTCAAATGTGTCAATGGTTGTGAGAAATCCAAAAAAAAATAAGTTGTTTCTTATTATAAGTCGGTTTCATTTGATATATAAAATATTAATAACTTGTGATCAGTCAAAGGCTGTCGGAAAAAGGATGTTATTAAACTAGATTTACATTTATTTTTTTAATTACGTTTTACTTAAAGTTTTAACACAAACTATAATAAACATTTTATTTTGCATTTTGGTTTTAATTTTGACCCAAAGATACAAAAGTGTGACCGTCCATGTGATTCCAAGTGGTGTGCCCGACAGAATGTTAAGATATCATTTTATAATTTTTATAGGTGGTTAATTAACCAACCAAATTTTAGTTTTCATCCTTCTATTTGACTAAAATTACTTTGCATTTCACTCTCTAAATTGCAAACTATTTTTTTTTTTTTTTTAAGGCATACATATTTTTAAAACAGGTTTGAGCATTTCTTATGTAAAACAGGTTGCACTCAATTTTTTCTTTATTTGCAGTCATTATAGTCTGCCAAATTATCCAGAAGTTGAAGTTAAAAAAAGTTTTCAGGGACTATCTTTGCATAGTCATTATTACAAAACACCAGATATTTTTGATAATAAAATAGTATTAGTCATTGGCATGGGCCCTTCTGCGCAGGATATAACATTCAACATTCGTCCAAATTCCAAACAGGTATTTCAAAATTTGAATTATTCATTGATCTTATGCTATAAATAATTATTATTTATTTTTATTTATTTATTTATTTTATTTTATTTTTTATTTTTATTTTATTTATTTTTATTTATATTAGATCTATCTTAGCCACCATTATCCAGAGGAAGTTAAACAACTTTTTCCAGAAGATATTATCCATAAGCCTGATGTGAAAGCAATAGAAGGAAGGACTATATATTTTGAAGACCAAACCGAAGTCGAAGTTGATGCAATTTTATACTGCACAGGTAGGGACAGTTCAAGAGGAATCGAGTAAAAATAGAGCAAAATATTAATATTAATTGCAATTCTAAAAAAATAAAAATAAAATATCTGCAGTAAGAGAAAAAAATATTTCAATTAAGCGTTAAACTAATTTTAATTTATAACAAAATCTCAAAATTAGATTTTAAAACGTAATATATCTAATATTTTTTTGTTATCATTTTAATGTTTTTCTAAAAAAAATTTAAGTTGTACGCCTCCCTCATTAACAGGGTTTAGCTTATTGATATATATATATATACGCCTACATATATTATTGATCTGGTTGTGTAAATTTATTATTTTCCATCTTATGGAGCTCCTGGAACTCTTATGGAGCAAGAATTGACTTTGGCATCAATATCGTTTTTATTTTTAAGAAAAGGTAAACAACAGAATCATTTTGGACTATTATGTATGAAGCACACAAAAAAAAAAAATGTATAAACGAAAACATCTAACAAAATTCACTAGGTAGTTATGGATGTTAATGGGTTACTAGTGAAACAGCACCTAATCTAGTAGTCTGGATAGCCATATTATTGTATGATTATGGTAATAATAAAATACTTAAAGGATGTCTCTGTGAGCTTAAGTGTTTACTTATATTATTGTTTTTATTTTTGAGTTATATTTAAAAAAAACATTTAAAATCATACATCCATTACCGACTTTATCTACATAAAACATCTCTTTATTCTCTTAATAACTTGTTCCAACAGTGTTGGAATTTGAAAAGATAATAGGTGATGCATTTTATAAACAAAAACACTGCTGTAATTGATTGGTAATTGGTAATCAAGTTCATTTTCAGTTCACTAATGCTGGAAATGGATTGTTAAAAAAATAGGACTCAAAATTCCCGAAACCATTAAACATAACATGGCCTCATTCCGCAGTAAACCAAATTGGCCACAACTCAGTATTTCATTTAATATCCAAACAGATGTACTTTTGCGACATTTTGTGCAGATTCATGTCTACATAATTTTGTATGCCAGTTTTTAGATCAACAAATCTGTCCGATGATATGATGATATATGATGGGTGCTTGTGCTTGGTTCCAATGCTAGAAGCCCAAGTGATCTCAAAGAATGACTTACTTTTTAATTTTTCTTTTTGTGTTATTGAATTTTAGGAACTAATATTGAGCCATTTTATGATGATATTTTTCCCTCAGTGTTTCTTCCTTTCAATCTCTAAAATTTTACTGGTGGTTTCGCTTAATAAATTTCTGCCCAACGATCCGAAAACATTAACATTAATTTCGACTTTTTTTCCTAACTACAAACAAAATTATTTTACTGTTTCTTTATTTTGTCTTAACTTTCCAAATATTATTGATGAAAAAAAATATTTGTTCAACATAGTACTATTAATTTTGGGTTTTCTGCAATTTTTTTGAAATTTTCATTTCAGAGTATGTTCAACATGCTCAGAGAATCAATGCAAAAAGTGTAAAGTTCCTTTACATAAATCTTGTTTTAAAAAAAGTCCCACTTATAATCCAAAGAATGAATGATTTTTTAGTGAAGCTACATCCACTTTAAAGAGTATTTTTCTGTTGTATGACCTCTTTCGTCCAATGTTGAGAAAATGCAACATTTTTATCAAAGTACCTGGAGCACTTGTAATGAAATAATTAATTATTATGCACTATTTAGTGTACCGGTAACTTGTTTTCAATATAAAAAACAAAAATATTAAAAAAATTTCATTCATAGGAGAAAAATGGGTTAATTTCCTTATTATCACACAAATTCCATACTCCATAGTCACTTTTAATGAATTAACCTTTAAACAGAATTAAGTAATGAGAAAAGAATTGTGATTGCAAAACATTTAAGTAGAAGTAATAGATTAATAGAATGCCATTTGCCATTGGCGAATTGAGTTTTCGTTGAAAATATTTCTTGATAGAACTAGTTAAATATAGACTAACTAGAAGCCAGAGAACCCTAAAGGATAACAACATGCAATTTGAAAATCTATATTTACTATTTACTATTATCTATATTTACTATCTATTAAATACTATAAAAATAATATTTTTTGCTCAACCCATAAGTATACACTAATAGGATAAAGTTTTTTTTTTCCAGGATACAAATATAATTTTCCATTTCTTGATGAGAATTGTGGAATTAAAATTTATAATAATTATGTGACACCATTATACAAGCAAGTCTTTTCAATAACATACCCAACCATGGTCTTTATTGGAATTCCATTCAGGTCATTTTTGTTCCCTATGTTTGAAATTCAGGTAATTACAAACTTGGTACATATTTATATAATGGAAAATATATTACTGTTATTTTAAAATTTAATACATTATATATTAACAAAATTGATTACTCATATATATATATATATATATATATATATATATATATATATACATATAAATAAATGAGAAAATTTATTTTAGGCAAAATGCGCAATAAACGTTTTAACTGGTACAGCCAATCTTCCAGCAAAGGAAGAAATGCTAGAAGACATGAAGAACTGGGAAAAGCTTCAAATTTCTCGAGGCTATTCTGAAAATAAGTTCCATATGATTTCAGAAAGTATATATCAATATTTCAGAGAAGTTGAAAAAGTAGGAAAAGTATCATCTCCTTGTCCAGATCTTTTATTTAAAATTTATTGTAGATGTGGGAAAAGTAGAAAAAATGACTTGGTAAAATACAGGAATGAAGTATTTAAAATTATTGACGCAGACAATTTTGTTGTTGAGTGAATCATTTTTATCTTTGTTGTATTATCATTTTGAAAAAAAATTAAATATATTTTTTTAATCTTATAATTTATTTTATTAATTACTATAATGCCAATGATGTAAATAAGATATGTAAATTAAATATTTTATTTTTATTTAAAAAATAATTATTTAATATTAATGTTTCATGTATGAGCTGGCTTAAAGAGGAAGAATTAGGCCTTGCAAACTGAAGGCAGTTACGGTTGGACTAATTAATGCAATTAATATATGTTTATTCACTATTTTGTTAGGCGAAAATTAATATAAATTTATTTTACACAACACTGTTTACTTATTAAACGTTAATGCATTATTTAGTGCTCTAAGTAATGGGCTATATTTCTCCTTTATTGGAAAAAATAGATGTAATTTTATGGTTCAAGTAGATAATAATTTTCAGACTTTGGGGAAGTAGTTGAATAGTGAGTAATTTGGAGAACTCACTGGTTTCTATTCATACAGGTACTTTTATATGCATCATTTAGCACAACTCATTACATTAAGTGAGATCAATTTAGACAGTCTGTCATCGAAGAATGACACCAATGGTTTATAAGGGGAAAAAGGAAAGGAAAAGAAACAAAAATAAAGCTAGAATAAAAATGGCCAATGTCCCAATTTAAGAATTCTGAGTGACTGCAGGAGCAAAATCAGGGTAGGATATAAATCAATTGTTAAAAGGGAATTACCCTCCCATAGAATATTGTAGGAAAATTAGCTCTTTTAACAATTAATGAGTATCCTACTCTGATTTTGCTTGTGTAGTCACTCAGATTTATAATTTTTAGCCTTTGTTTATATATAAGGAAACAAATGTTTATGAAAAGAAAATGTATTCAGAAACTTGTTAAAAATCCTAAAAGAAAAAAATCAAACATTTTATACTGACTATAATATAAATTGTTACAATTCAAACTTCATCAATTTATTTTAAAATCAAATCCATGTTTAGTAGGATAACAATCTAATTATACACTTTATCACATATAAGAACATCGTCTACGTTTTTAGACCTGGTGTAACATATGGTGTAAAAAAAAAAAAAATAATTATCTCCTACCAACACACAAGGCTCAGCAGTGTGAGATCGACAGTGCTATTTCTCTCTCGCATGCGCACAGTCAAACATCAGCCCAGCTGGCACTTTGAAGTGCACAGTACTATACAAAGATTTTTGTATCTTTTTCATAATCTGTGATATGGCTACTTACATTAAGTTTAAGGATTATATATTGTACAAGTATGAAGAAGGAATTTAATAGAAAAGAATTCATTATATTAAATGCTAACAATAATATCAAGTGAAATTTTTTTAAAACTTTAGAAATAAACAAAATCATTAATAATATTGTTTATTATTGCACATATTTACAACTCGTAGACCATTATATTATCCAAATATAATGTAATGTGCATAATAAACATATATGAAGCATAAGTGCTACTTTTATACATTTTCTTCAATATAATTTATACAAAATTTACGCATATAATAATGTAGGTATCTTAATATAATATTAAATTATATATAATAATGGATTTTAAAACAACTTGAAACTAATAATGAGGTATTCAATGTCATTTTGTTAGTTACAGTACCAAATCCTGGTGTAAAATTACTGTTAAAAGAGATAAATAAGAATTATAAATTGGCAGTCATATTAGCTATACAGACATCCTTACCTGGGTTTTGAGAGCGTTGGGTATAATTAAGCTGAAATATGAGCGCTTCTATTCACATTAAAGAAAAATTTGTTCCCTAAACTACAATTCGAGTGAGTTAAAAAAATAAATTAAAATTAATGGAACATTCAAAACTTTAAAACGAGTAACTATTCTTGCAAAACGAAATTTAAAACGCATTCATGAATTAAACACACTACAGAAGTTAATAATTAAAAGTAAATTCATATAGTTTCAATAATCAATTTTTTTCTTTTTGCAAAAGCCCAGTATCTACCTTATTCCGCCAACATTAGCATTTCTACCAACTGATAAAATGAAATGCATTAGTAATATCAATATTTTTATTTAGACTGGATTAGATTTAAACAAATGAATTTATTTTATTACATTTGAGTAATGAAAACTAAATTCCGATTTTTAATTTTCGTACTTAACCAAAATATTTTAATATTAATATTTCGTAACCAGGAGCGTTGACGGAATTTTTTTTCGGGGAAGGAATCTAATAAGAAGAAGGCAAATAATCACCTTAATGTCTATAATCGCCAGTTTGGGGGTAAATTTTAAGAATGTGCATGAAGATTGGACCAAATATTATTCATAAAAACTACCAAAAATGTTATTCAAAACATAAATCTTATGTTGGTGGGCATGAAAATCATATTTTTACGTAATTTTTGGAGAGCATATATCCCTTGGTCCCTCCTCCTGCATTCACCACTGTTCATAATGGAGCGACTTGCGTGAATATAATAATATATAAGAACAAAAATATATAGAGAGTGCAAATCACCAATATTAATTTGATAGTAAATATTTATTAAAGCATTATTCCTACTCACTAAGTTACAACTCTCTTAGAGACCGGCTGTGGCAGATAATTATTTATTCTGTTAGCCGTGGATCGACCCTGTGGGATCGGGAGACCCTCCTGGGGACCACCCAGCCTCTATAAAATGGGAACCATTAACTGGGGGAAAAACCTGGCGGTAGAACGTGATCTCGGCCAAATCACCTCCTTGCACAATCGTTGGCCTAGAGACAGTACTGTCCTTAACAAGTACTGAACCCAAGACCCTTCATGGTTGTAGTGGTACAGGTTTTTTATTCCTACAACTTCATTTTTTTAAATTAGTTTTTTCAGTTGAACTCTTTTTTGTTTTATTTAAACGATCATTTACAAAGCATCATCTATTTGTTTGGTTTATTTATTAGGAAAAACTCAAAAAGCGACAAATTAATTGCTAGGATATAATTGGAAGATCCGGAAAACAAAGCCTTAAGTCACTAAAATACTGGTAAACAACTTACCAGTCAAAATTTCGCAGGATAGAAATAAGATCACATATATGCATACCAAATACAGCCAATCTCACATCGACATTCTAAAAAAGACGCATCTACTAGAGACAGGATATCACTCCAATCGCGCATTGTTTTATTTAATTTTGGCTAGATTTTTTCGGTAATTATAGTTTAAGCGAGCTATTGCATATGAAGATTTGATTTTCATTATTAATCTTTTAAAATAAATTTATATGTATTTGTCAGAAACGTACGAATATAAATTCCTATCCTCCTCCCCTCCCCAACAGTATAAAGAAAAAGTTGCAAACAAAAGAAGATATTTTATTCAACTTTTTTTTTTAATGTAATATATATATTTTAAATTATAATAACACACTTTAAAATAAATAAATAGAAGGTAAAACAGAAATATTTTACTAACCTGGTAAATGATATTAATCGATGTCGATTTTTAGTAAATAGTATCGATTTTTTCATACTTATATCGATTATATATGGAGGCTTTTCTTACTGATTAAGTTTGTAAGGTTTTGTTTATGGTTCTAGATGTGCCGGATTCTCTTGTACTCATAAGGTATATTTTTTCACCAATATTTTCCTATTTATCATTTAAGGTTTATCTGCCTCCAGATTTTTAACTTTTAGGTACTTTTTTTTTCAAACTTTTTATTATTCATTATTGTTTTGATGAATAACTCTTTATTCTTTATGATAGTTAATATCATTTATAATATCTGTTATAGTGAATAGAAGTGAAAATGGATTTCCAAAATCGACCTGGGGGTAAAACTGGAAGTGGTGGTGTAGCATCATGGTCAGAGACAAATCGAGACCGAAGAGAGAGGCTTAGGCAACTAGCTCTCGAAACTATTGATATAAACAAGGATCCCTATTTTATGAAAAATCATTTAGGTATGTTATTTGTCTTATTATGGATATGATATGAAGTAGCTTCTTTAGTTATTCTCAAATTCTAGTGATATTATTGAAAACCTATTCGAATCTTTACATTTTTTCTCGAAAATTATTCTCTCTTAGTTCTAATTTTTCGCTGATGTGGCTGTATAATATTTATATGTACATAATAGAATACATTAGAAGCTACATATACTTGTAGCTTTTTTGCTACATAGTGTTGTTTCAGTTAGGGGACCTTACAAAAATAACCAATACTACTTTATAATAATAATACTTTGGTATAATACATTTAACGTACCAGCTGAATTGTACTTATCTGTAACTTCCCGAGTCAAAGGTGTGCTTGTTCAACCTTTGATTGCTACCAAAATTTGATTAGAATCTTTTCAAATCCTCAGAAATGTTATATATAGCTTTAATTTTAATTCTTAAAAGCTTCTTCCTCACTTTTTCAAAATGTTGCTTTATTTTACTGATGCTTGGTGTTGAAACTTTTTTCTGGTTTTATTTATGATTTTGTCTTTCCTTATTATAAAGGTTTTTTGCATTATTTTATAGGAAAAGTTATTCCAATACATATAAATATATACATATATAAACAAATATATATATATTTGTATATAGTGTCGGGGTGGCCGAGCGGGTTAATGCACTTGCAAAAGTGCACCTACTGGTGCCAGCATCACTTTAATTTAATGTAATTAATGATTAATTTAATTCCTCAAACAATTTATCACCCCTCCCACCTGAGATTGTGAATCGTGTTGTGGTTTTCCAGGAGCTAAAATAGCCGCCCGGAGTTTTGGTCCATGAACGGTCTGCTTCGGAGAAAGAAATATAGGTCCTTTTGCGACCGCTGACTCTGAACAGCCATAATCCGTGGATCTTGAACTGTTTGTCACTGCCCTTGAACCCGAGTGAGTCGGTGAGAACGACACTGCCGAATTGGCCCCAAAGTGACCGGCTATGGAGCTATGGATAGCCTGCCGCTGCACCATGGAAGCCATTGTTCGTAGCAACGTGAGGTTGGGTGACCCCCTCCAGGCTATGTGTGCTCCCGCAAGCAATAAATGTCTGTAAGAATACCAGATTGTGCGGCCAAAGATCTCCATGGTCTATAAGTGCCAACAGAAAAATAAAATATATGTATATCTTGTGTGTGGGTATATATATATATATATATATATATATATATATATATATATATATATATATATATATATATATATGTATATGTATGTATATATATATGTATATGTATGTAGAGATATATGTATATGTATGTAGAGATATATGTATATGTATGTACAGATATATGTATATGTATGTATAGATATATGTATATGTATGTATAGATATATGTATATGTATGTATAGATATATGTATATGTATGTATAGATATATGTATATGTATGTATAGATATATGTATATGTATGCATATGTATGTATATGTATATATATATATATATATATATATATATATATATATATATATATATATATATATATATATATATATATATATAGAATTGAAATAAATACATCATTGAATATGTTATTGTATCCGATGCCCTATCATTCCGGTGTAGGAAAAATAAAATCTTAATTCGTGAATAGCTCAAAATCCTATTGTTGAATTTTTTTGGGGAAATGGAGATTTTTGCTCAGAATGACCAAAACTATCTTCCTGCAAAGTTTCAGAGCGTTAGATTGATTTTTTTTTTTTTTTTTTGATTCCACTTTTCCTATACAATACTGCAGTGTCGGTTAAATGTTTTTGATAAATTTTCATCATTAATATATAACATTTCGAGAGGTCTTGACTCTCCAGAAGTTTTAGTGCCATGGAAAAAGAAGAATAAGAATATAGCATTTGCTAGAAATGAGAGACTTTTTTATGCCATGGCATTGTTTTTATTAATTTATCATAATTCTTATGTCAGTTAATTTAACTTTTGAATTTTTTCAGGTTCTTATGAATGTAAGCTATGTCTCACTCTACATAATAATGAGGGAAGTTATTTAGCCCACACTCAAGGAAAGAAACATCAAGCAAACTTAGCGAGAAGAGCAGCCAAAGAAGCTAAAGATTCTCCACAACAAGTCAGTATTTTTATATTTAGTTCACTAGTATAATAGTTTAAAACTTCCATAAGAAACATCTTATAAGATATCTAAGTTTAGTAAAGGCACTTGAAAATCACAACTTAGTAATAAGCTTCATTATTTTTTTGTTAATTATTGAATGATTTTGTGATTTCAATTGAATAAAAAAATGGTTAAAGAAGATACTTTGATATCTGTTTAAAGACAAATTAATTAATCAAACTTCAGTGCCTCCCACCATTATACCTTACACGAGAACAGTATTTTTATTTAGTTAGCTTAATTAAAAGAAATGAATCGTCTACTAGTTTTATATGTTAAATATTATGTAAAACTAATACTTTTTTTTTTTTTTATAGCCCGCACCAGATAAACCAAGAATAGAACCAAAAAAGTTTGTCAAAATTGGTAGACCTGGTTATCGAGTTACTAAACAAAGAGATCCTGAAACTGGCCAGCAAAGTCTTCTTTACCAAGTAGATTATCCAGGTGTGGACTGAAAAAGTATTTATGTATTATTCTATTATTAATTATGGGCCTCCTCTAAAAGGTACTTATGATTTATTTGCTTTATCCAATACTGCAACTTTTCAGAATATTAAGTCATATCTAATATTTACAAAAATTAGAATTAGCATTAATATCAACAATATTTATTTATTAAGAGATATAATAAAATATTTCTTCAGGTTTTATGGATTTAAGCTTTGCCCATCCTCATCCAGTAAACGACAGTTGCTGCTGAATGAGCATTCGATATCTACTGTCGTCATAGGGGCCTGTGAAAATGAGGCTATTTCATTCTGTAAAAAGTACGACAGTGAGCTCTCCTTTAGCATGGCGACTATTGCTTCAATAATCCTCCGATCCGGGGATCTTTGTTGAATGGCTTGTAATTTTTCCAAATATTTTGATAGAAGATTAGGAAAAAATTTAATAATGGTATTTTTAATTAAATACCTTAGTTGAATCCACAAGGGACAATTTTCTCTCTTCTAGGTTGGCAATCGTAAAAATGAAAAGTTGGCTTATATAAAAGTGAATCCTTATGTTTAGTTTTATCCTGAAACAAGGTTTCAGCCTTTTTGATTGTGGTCGAATCGTCTTAAAAAGTACACACGGGATAATTGTAAATTTGGATTTCTAGTTTTAAATTCTAATTTAAACTCTGGATGATGCATTCATGTAATTCCAATTTTTTTCACATTGGAAATTATTTTGTTTACTCTATCGATATTATCTCTTATTATTTTGGCAACCTTGTACAATGTATGAGCAATTAGTACCTCTTGATAAAAAAAATTAGTCACTTGTTCACAAAAGACAAAAACTGATGGACTGAGGCAGAAAAGATGGAGATTGGGAATAAGGTCCCATTTTTGGATCATTCTTTCAAGGAATCCTATTAATTGTTGACTCCCTCACTCAAAACACGGGTGTTTTGTTTTCTTGAAAATTACTAAATATTGTTTTGAAGCCAAATTTCTGATATCACAAAGGTTTTCCTCATGTTTTTAAAAGTTTGAATTAAATGGCCTTAATAACATATTTAATTTAGCATAAAAATATAAATAATAATTTGTTAATTTAATCGAATTGAACAAAATTGTGAAAGTAACCCTTAAATAGATCTATTTCAGTGCGATATTGCAAAATAAGTAAAAAAAAATCTTATTGGATTTGGTATTTTAAACTTAGTATCTAAGATCGGCAAAGATCTGTTGATCATTTCATTTCTTTCACAAGTGTTTTAATTTTATTTTCTATTCAACTGATACAATTATGTTCTGCCCTTTGTTCAAATTTTAGGACTTATAGTTTTAGGTTTCTGGTTATTAATGAATTAAAAGACAAGTGGACAAAAGCAAATATCTGATGTGGACAACACTTGACTTCCTTGTACGCCCATTAAATTATAAATTGGTGGCTCAAAATATGATCCTGAATTTAGTTACTTGTTTCCGAAGATCGCAGTATCTCAAAAATGACACTCGGCGTCGCGACATCCATCTATTGATACACACACACATACATATGTTTCTGGAGGTCTCATTCCGTTATGTGTCATTTTCTTTCAGTAGGTTACTAGTTTCCAAAAGATTTTTTCATGTTCCGTGACAACATTAAAACTGTCAATATCACTAGATAAAGCATTGGAAATCGACCGTAAGCGGTAAAATCCACTTAACTTATATCTTATTCTCCTGCTGCAGACTTGTTGATCTCACAAATGGGGAGGAAAATGACACTCAATTTTAACACTCAAACAAGTTATAAAAATCTTTAATTGGATTGGAAACCAAATTGCATTTGTAACCTTTATTAACGAAACATATGATTTCTTTATTTAATTTAAATATAATTTTAATTTATATGACTTTCAAGTAAAGTACCTTTTCGGCTCACTAATTTTAACCAAAATCTAGTAAATAACATTCATATCGATATAAAAATCCTATTTACCAAATTTGAGATGTTTTACATTATATTTTTATATAATTTTTGATGAAAGTCTAATATGACCTTCATGTAAAGTATCACTTCCTGTTTACCAATGTTAATCAAAATTTATTATATTATTTATATTAATATGTAAGTCTGATAAACCTAATTTGAAAAGTTTTTCATTATATTTTAATATAATTTGTGATGAAAATCACTTATGATCTTAGTAAGTAAAGTAAAGTATCACTTCCGGTAGTCATGTAGTGACAAAGAAATGAGGTTCACAACTACATTTTTCTTCTTCTTCTTTCACTCCCTCCTTGGTGCCATCAGTGCGGAGGAACGGCGTCGGCCCATCTCACTCACTGATCTCTGTCGCTCGGCCCTTATTATTGAAAATAATAAATGAAAATTGAACCAAACAAAGAAATAATTGTGGAACATCAAATTGATGAATAAACAACTGCATCTGAAAGTTGCCAACTTGAAAAATATTTTATAACCTCTAAAAGCGAAAAATTTGATTAATACAAACTACTGTGATTTATTGAATAATATTTCTAAAGCACCATTATATCTCATAAAAAGAGAATCAGAAGAAAAGAAAAAAAAATCCGAAACTAACATTTAAGATGAGCACCTTAAAAATTTTACAATAACATTTTATTTTCTATCACTTCAAGCTTAAAAATGACTAAATTATATAAAATAACTAAAATGATTCATTTTAAAGGTTGGTATTTCTTCAGGCTTAATCTTCTATAATGCTATTTTAATGTAATAAAAATAAACATTACAACTAATTACTGTAATTGTTAGTTTAACTTCATTTCAAAAGTTAAAAAATCAAACAGAACTAAAACTGCTAAAATGATGTAACTAAGCAATGTGCTTAGCAATTAAGCACACTAACTAAACAAAATTATTTTACAAAATTTAGTCCTATGTTCACAAAGAGATAATCCTAATTATACTAATTTTTACGTGTGTTTTTTTACAGTCTGATTGTAATCTTCAATCATTCTTTACTTATAATTAGTTAACTATAGTAGGTACAATTAATTGGGAGGGAGGAAGGGGACACAGTTATTTCTCCATTGCTAGTCAGTGACAGACTCAAAAAGCCAGTATCTATTATACTTTTGATAATCTAAATAGTTTAATAACTTAGTATTAAATGATCCATCATTAACTATTTTATGTAATAAATATTTGGTTCTGTTGACATTTATTAATTTTATATTTATATTAGTTCATGTTTATTATTATTATTTTGTGAACTGGAGATGTGTTAAAATATTTCTTTTGTGTAATACTTCAGCCTTTATTTATTTTTTTTTTTTTTGTTTTAGAAATTGCTGAAGGAATCTTACCTAGGCATCGATTCATGTCAGCTTATGAGCAAAGAGTGGAACCTCCTGATAGGAAGTGGCAATATCTTCTGTTTGCTGCTGAACCTTATGAAACAATAGCCTTTAAGGTATAATGCTAATGTTTCTACTTTGATTATATTTTAATGTAATTAATTATTACTTAGTTGAATAATGAGATGTTATTCATTAGAATGGGAGAGATGTAATGCAGTGAAACTCCTGTTAGCAGTTTATCTTTTGCAACAAGCACAGATAATGAAGTCATTCATGTTCTCTTATCTTTTTTATTTGAACATCATATTTTTAAAAAAACAGGTTTCATAGCACACCTGGGTCAGTTCACTGAGTATATTATTGAATTTTGTTGCTTTATAGAGTTTTATTTTTCTGATTGCTATTTTAATTCCTCCATCATAGAAAGCAAGAAATCAAAGAAGCTTTTCTGGAGAAAGCAGCACTCCAAGATTTTTTGAAAATAAAGTATTGCATACAAGTGTTATTTGAAAAAGATGAGTTCACCTAAAAATATAAATGACTACTCAATATAAAATTGGTTTATTTATGCACCCTAAGTATAATTGAAATTTAGCATCACAACAATCGAAATGAAGATTGAATGACTATTAAGATGATCACCTATCAACACACAGTGTATTTGTGTGTGTATATAGAAAGGGGAAGTATTGCAATCGTGAAAATTTTCAAATTCGAATTTTCAACGGAAATACACGTTTTAAGGTCCACTGAGTCCAAATGACCAAGCCTTGCAAAATGGTCTGTGTGCCTGTGCGGATGTGAACAGCCTAGCTCAAAAACGAAAAGTCGTACGGTACTCAAATCACGTATTTAAGGTAGGTATATGGCTGTGATGTTACAGCAACTTTTTCGTCAAAATCGACTAACCGGAAGTGCCACTTCATATAATCGATTTTACACCTTTTTACAATTTTCTCGAAAACGGCTCTTTGATGAAGCTTGCCTAAATTATTATTCATAAAAACCTTTAACTTTTCATATATGTGGTACATCACCGAGGAAATGCAGATAAAAAGTTATGATGAAAAGAATATTTTATTTACGCATAACTTCAAAAGCGTGCAATGTATGGTAAATTATCTATAGACCTGTATGAAAGGTAATTAAATTATCTAAAAAACAAAAAAAGAATCATCAAAATCGGACCAGTATTAGCAAAGATACAGCGCATCGGACTGACCGGAAATTGCTATTATATCATGGATTTTACACTTTTTTACAATTTTCTCAAAAACGGCTCTAACGATTTTGATGAAACTTGCCTCATTTATTCTTAAAAAAGGCCTCTAACTTTTCATTTATGTAGTAAATCACTGAGGAATTGCAGAGAAAAAAGTTATGATGAAAAGAATATTTTATTTGCGCATAGCTTAAAAAGAATGCATTTTACAGTAAAGTATGTGTAGAATTGTATGAAAGGTAATTAAATTATCTAAAAAATAATAAAAGAATCATCAAAATCGAACCAGTATTAGCAATGATACAGTGCATTTTATGAGGAGCACAAGACCTTAGATGGATAACCAAGCGCATCCGAAAGGAGACGGATGCGACCGAACCTCCTCCCACCAATCCGCCAATCTGTTGTAAACAATATGCTTTGTAATAAAGTAATTTAAGAATACAAAAGCGGAAATTAACTTAATAATTTCTATTTTCCCATTATTTAATGTAAAGAAAATGTTTCCATGGAAACTAAACCAAAAACTTTTAAAATATATTTGCAACTTGTTTTTGTTGCAACAAAGTTAAAATATATAGGTAGTGTACATGATTGTTGTACTAAAATTGTTTAAAACTTTTTTATTGTACTTAAGTGGGAGAAGATGTGTATGCTGCTGAGTTTATTAGAAGCAGTGTTTATGTGTACTTTTTAAAATTGTATTCAAAAGATACTTATTATAGGATGGTAAGAGAAAGTTGTGTGATGCGCGCACCGCACTACATTTTTTTTGTTGAGATATTTTCAAAAACTAGACAGTTGATGCTTTCTCCATCTTCACCTGACAGTACCGAATTATCATCATTTGCCATCACCGGTATTTTACCTCCCAGAGTTAAACCTTTTCAGCACAAATTACCTTACTTATGACATTGTAATGCTAAATTAAATAAAACTGGAGGAAAAGAATTGGTTTGTTTTAATCCTGAACAAATCTTAAACTTTTCAGAATAATAAGTACTGTTTAGATTTAACTGAATCAAGTATTTCGAACATGCATATTCTTATTAGATTTACTATCTTATTTAGCAATCTTTGCTCAATCAAAATATTATGCAATTGGCAGTTAGTAGAGTAGTAAGCTTTTATGAAATCTATATAATGGTGATGAAATACCCTTTAAATTTTTTCTCTAATATTTTCCATAAAAAATATTTGATCAATAGCTCAAAAATTTTGTTTAAAACCATATTAACAGTCTGCAATGATAGCCTTGGAATATTCTATGATTCAATCAGTTAGTATTAAAGTAAATATTATGTAAAATGTTGAAAGGAGTGAGATTTCTCGATAGTCATTACAATCTTTTGGTGTTCCATTTTGTGAATTTGAATCTTATTCTTTTCATCTTTAGGGAATTTTTTCATATTTTTTTATAAAAGATGTACTTTAGAAACTCCATAATACTCTCAAAGTATTTTTTTAATTGATCAGTATGTCTACCGGATCTGTCAGGATATAGTTTTCATCCCTGATTCCAGTCATTACAGGTCCTAACATTTACACGATCTGCAAATGCTCTTGTTCATTTCTTTTACATTATTTTCTGTTCTATTAGTTTTTTTCTCTATTCTTACTCTCTTTTTTTAGTTTTAAGAAATTTAGATATTCCATTCTTTAAAGCTCAGAAATAAGCAACATTGGTTTCACTGGCATTATTTAGAGCTTCTAGTTTAGCAGATTTTTTATTTTTTTCTCTGCCAATATTAAGAAAATCTTCATCAAACCAGAGTTTATTCTTTTTTCCCAAGTCACAAATTGCCAACCTGTTTTCTGTTATTTCTAATCTCAACAAATAATTTGTCAGTATTCTTTGCTATCCTCCGCTAAAGATTCTAAAACTTCAAATATATATTCTTGATTTCTTACATAAATTAATTTCTTATTGAAGGTTTTTTTTTTTTTTAATTTTCCACATTGGATTTGTATTAAAACATGACTATTTTGACTTTGGATTATGAATCCGGTGTTGTCCACTTATAACAGTAAGGGTCAATCCATTTGAAATCACCCAGTTTGAATAAATTTTGTTGTTCGACATTGCTGATTTTGGTAATTTTTTTGCCAGTTATCCTCTATTATTTGGTGAGTACAAAACTATGGTTAATTCAGGCTCATACTTTTTCCTTTATGGTCATTTCAAATTTGCTTCGCAGCTGAAAACAGGTTTTGGAAAAATCTCTCTCATTCTGGTAATTTTGCAGATATCAAAACAAAACAGAAACTAAAATTATGATAATGATGTACTCTACATTTTTGTCCTAACAACACATCCCCTAAATAGTTAGGAAAGTGGTTAAAAAAATTCATGAAATTATGATATTTAACCTGACATTTAGGGTTATAAAAGTGTATTAAAAAAAAAGGCTTACCTTTGATTTTTTTTCTTGTATAGTTTTATTATTGTGTTATTTTTTTTGTATTTGTTTTTTAAAATATGATTGATAGTGATTTTGTTGTACCCGTTATTTTTTGCTATGTACAACAAAACCACTATCAATCATATTTTAAAAAAAAAAATACAAAAAAGACAATTAACGATATCTATTCAACAACCCCCGAAGATAGGCCCATCCCAAAACACTATGTTTTGATTCCATATTACGGCCCTATATCCACCAAAGTCGGAAATGAATTGAAAAAAACTAGGATTAAACCCTTTATTTAAAATAGAAAAAATCCTATTCTGATATATTTCTTCTGACAAAATCTCTAAAATGTCTAAAGACAAAATAGACCCTTTCCAAAAAAGTGGAGTATACAAACTAAATTGTAATGATTGTGCAGCCAAACACACGGAAAAAAATGGAAGATCGCTAAATCAGAGATTAAAGGAACATATACGTGCATATAATAATAAGACAGATAATTCCAACTTTGCAATTCATTTAAACGAAAAAAATCATAAATTCATCAAAGACTCAGGAGTTAAATTAATACATCATGTTGAAAACAGCCTCAAATTAAATTTATATGAAGCACTTGAAATAATAAAATCCTTCAAATCCAATCCAGATTTTTGCTTAAATGACCAAATAAGTATCTCCAATAGTACAATCTTAAATTTATTTCCATCTATAACAGAAAAAACAATTATTCACCGACATTATTACTGACATTACCCTTAAACCGTTTACCTATAAACATGCTACCTACCTTTCATTCATGGTTAGTTCAATGCGAGAAGAAACCAGTACAAACTTTTCTGTTTGATATAATCCATTTAAACCTTGGTGAGTACCAACATGTATTTGATTTATTTTCTTAATTAAATTCATAATTCCTAAATGTTTTATAATACTGATTTATATTAATCTAATTTAATACGTATAATAATACCAAACTATATTTTTAATTGCTTATTTTTTTTATTTTTTGTGTGTTTTTAGAACTGAGGATGAATGTATAACATTCGAAACTAGTTTTCAATCAAACAAAGTTATAGAAGTGGCAAATAATTTATCAATTCCTAATTAGAAAATGATTAAAAAAATTCATGAAAATTGACATAAAATATGGCTTTTAGCGCTGTAAAAGTGTATTAAGAAAAAGAGACTTACCTTTGATTTAATCTTTTTTGTTATGAAATAGAAATTCCAATTAGGCAATTTAATGTTATTAATCGGAAGAAGTCAAGACATTTTTTTTTAATATATCATGTTTGATTTAAATTTTATTGATACTTTTTTACATGATATTCCTTACCCAAGCATTTTATTTAGTTTTAAAGCTAAGTATATATTATGCAGCAGAAAAGTTGTGTGTACTGCATATACCAAAAGTACCAGAAGTCCACGCATTTATGAGACATGATCATAAATGCATGGACTTCTTGTAATAATATTTTTATTAATGTAATAGTTATTTGTCTGTTAATATCTACTTATTATTTGTTTCTTATGCAGGTACCTAGCCGTGAAGTAGATAAGTCTGAAAACAAGTTTTGGACACATTGGAACAAAGACACAAAACAGTTTTTCCTTCAGTTTGCATTTAAGAATGAACCCCTTGCTCCTCCTATGGGTGCACCTCACTTAGGTCAAATGAGACCTCCGCACATGTTGCCACCGCCTATGAGTGTACCTCCACCCCCTATGTTTAATCCAGTTCCACCTCCTCCTCCAAATCTAATGCTTGCCCCTCCACCTCCACCTGCACCACTTCCACCTCCTCCTCAACCATTAAAATAACTTGGGTTTCAATTATCCTGATTTTATTATAAATTTTTATTATAGTTTATATGTAACTGTATTACATTAAATGATATTTTAATATACTTTCCTCATCATTTTTTATTGTAATTTTAATCTGCTGTATTCCGCTAGGTCAACCTTACACAATCCTTCCAACTAGGCTAAAGCTGTTATTATTATTATTATTTATTGGTAATTATTACAATCTGCCACGTTTGAGAATAATAAGTGAGAGTACTATTTTTTTCATTTAGTCAACATAACAAAAAAAACAACTAATAAAACTAAAATTTAACACATCCATCCAAACATCCAGCAACACACTTCTTTTCTTAAGACTGGAGGTATAAATAGAACTCCTGGAGATCTCTGTGCTTCTCTCTATCATGTCACTAGTATTATAGCTCGTGAAAATAAAGTAAGTGTGCAGTAGCTGTAAATTTACAATAGAGCTTGCTTTTACTAAAAATTTGAAATTGTTTTAAAATCCAATATAAAAATTTTTTTTCTACATTTTTTAATACCTTCTCATTAAAAGACACTGAACATTCATAGTACCCGTCCGTGGGGTGTATTATGGATGTTCAGGTATTCAAAAGTTTGCAAACAAAAAATTTAAAAATGATTTTCCAACAATTTCAAATTTTGAGTTGTGCCTTTATTCTATGGAAGGTGTGATATTTTACAGTTATTAAAAACAGTTAACATTTTTGATTTGTTTTTATTAGTACAACTTTGTCTCACCTGAAGTATTTAGGAATAATCCTATTTGTTCTTTGCTGCTTTTATCTTATTGCTTGTTATTGTCGACCTCCCTTATTTACCATCACATATTCTTTTATATTTATAATTATCCAGAATTAGTTTAGTTCTAATTAATATTTCTTTCTATTATTTGTAATTTGTAGGTCATTAGATATTTCTCCACTGTAATTTTTGTTTGTGGTTTATTTATTTTTATTCTATTGATAATATCAGCATAATGGCTGTTTAGGTTCTTTGTGCCAGATTTATAATTTTATCAATATTCTTTGTAATTTAAATTGCCTTCAATTTTTTTCTATTTTTAGTTAATTTTTCATTATCGAATATTTTTGGTTTTATGAAAATCAAATTTATGTTGTGTTATACTGTGGTGTGTTACTGTGTCAGAATTAATGTTTATGCAATTTTAAACATATTGAGATGATCTATAGTCCTTTTACTGAGAGAATACCTCCACTTTCAATCTAACTTGTGCCCATTGCCATTCCATTGGCCCGTTTGCCATTAAATTAAATTATAATTACTTATCAATCTCCGATTGAATTTTTGTGCATCTAATCTTGTTTATTCTTGGTCTGGTCCACCATTCAGAGCCATTCTCTTTGTGAATTGACTATAGTTTTTAGTAGGTTCCTCCACTAGATATTTTTCACAAAGCAGTCAGTCTAATCTATATATTGTTTTTTGTTTATCTAAAAATAAATGTAAAGGCATAATTTTAACTTTTGGTGGTCGTATAATTTAAATAAGAGGATCATCTTAAGTAAGTAAAGAACGTAAATAATTTGTTATTACCAAATAAAAATATCAATAAAAAACTTTATTTACAAAGTTATAGTACTTTACTTTGTTTTTAGACTTTTTAAATGAAAAAGAGTTCAAAAATGATGAAGACCTCAAAGTGGCAGTGACATCTTGGCTTAGGTTTTTTTAGATAGAAGAGGATAACATCCCTATTGATAAACTGTTACAATAAATGCCTTGTTAGCAATGGTGATTATGTGCAAGTATATAGTAGTGAACTGTAACTCTATAAATGAAGTTTTTTGTTGATATCTTTCGTTTTTCTTTAGTTATACCTAATCGCACTCACAGAATTATTTCAAAATAGTTTGTATAATTAACTTTTATCTCCTGAGTTCTATTATAATCATAATTATTAATAATTGAAAATCCAAATTAAATGAAATGGCTGGCAATTGGCCCATAAGCATGTGATTCCGGAAACTTGGAGGATAATTAGGAAGTGCTAAAGGGTTAGAGAGGTTTGATCAGAGGGATTTGTGCGGCATGGTCTTTGATCTCTGTGTGCAACCTCCTGGCGGGAAAAGACAAATGAAGACACCCTCTAACACTCACCTTCCCCCTGATATGACTAGTTAGGATCAACGAGAATTATAACATACTGAGAGAAGTGAGATTCAAGACTGAATTTTAACTATGTCCCGGCCCAGGGGCGCGTTCTAAAACAACATTTTTTCAAATAAAAAAGAAAATGTTTATGATTATAGCTAAGAAAAGTCTTCTTTTGTTTATGTAGTTTATTGATATACGTAATTATTGTTGAAGTGGCTTGTAGTTTTGTCATGAGTAGACGCAGACGTAGACGGCATAAAACTTGTGACTCAGATATCGAAGGCCGCTGCTCGGTGACTCGTACGCTTCTCAAATCATGTATCTTCATAAGTGATACCCGGTAAAATAAAAATTACAATCATAAAGATTGTTTTCTTGAGAAAAAATGACGGGCTGTGGCTTCCTCCCTCCGATGGTATGAAGGAGGGACGACTTAAACTCTTGGACCCTGGGGCGCCTAGACTTTGAATCCTGGCCTGGTGAGATTCTCCGATAGTTATTACTCGGTCCTAGGATTTTCATGTAGTTAAAAATACTAAATTTGTACATATATATGAATTAATTTTAAAACCATATGGGCCGCCATTGTCATGAGTCATTTCAAATTTCTTTTGTCTTGAAAGGTTCTTTTTACAAGCCCCTAATTATTATAGAGTTGATTTCA
Organism: Rhaphigaster nebulosa; assembly: GCA_948150685.1. NCBI lineage: Eukaryota > Metazoa > Arthropoda > Insecta > Hemiptera > Pentatomidae > Rhaphigaster > Rhaphigaster nebulosa. The sequence continues at coordinate 41,674,688 of OX411308.1, read as the reverse complement.
GTTTTGTGTATATTATTGGCAAGTACACCGATCTTTAGTAAATAGTGAATGACCAAAATATTTACATTTGAAGTAATTTTAAAATGCTCAAGAATGTTACTATCCACATTAGTATATGTTGATGAAAAAAATCCTATCTCAAATTGAAAGTAGTATTTGCAAAGAATAAGTGTGTTATTTTATACTATTGTGTTAATATTCTGATTCCTATCATCCCCGTTCTCATCATTACATACTATCTGTTCAGCATCCCAATCTTCCTTTTCCCATGACTAATATCCTTTTAGCCTGACACGTCAACACACAGTCACTCCTAGCCCATTTTGATGAATTCTACGATTTTTTCCTCCACAACTTCTATCACATAATTGCTGTCTCTGAAACCCTCCATTCCGTCCTCCCATGTTTCTCTTCCCAACTACCTTTTGCTCCGTTATGACAGAGCAGACCGAACCGGTGGCAGTGTTGGTCTATTTGTTCACAACAGTCTTAATTCCAAAATCCTCCTTTGGTCACCCCCTTCCGTTCCCTCTAATCTTGAATATCTTTTCGCTTTTAATCTCCACTACTTCCTATCCCTTACTCTTTGGTGTTATCTATAGTCCCCCTAGTGTACCCTTCGCTGAAGAATTTGAGACGACCTTTTATAACTTATATTCAAATATCATTCTCCCCGGAGACTTCAACACCAATCTATTGCCACCTTCCACTAATACCCTTACCTATCAAATCTCTTTGACCCCTTTAATCTCGAAATAGTCCCTTATAACGCCATGCAGTTTACCCAGTTCTCCGAATCTTGGCTCGATCTGCACATCCTGAACCCCTCTTATAAAATCCTCGCTTCATCACATCACTCCGTTTAATTTCTTTTTGGACATGACATTATTCAGGTTTCCTACAACCTCATTGTTCCCCAGTTTTTCCTCTCCTCTGAAACCCTGGCGCCTGATCTTGATGATATCCAGTGGGACCCCATTTACTCCTCAAATTCCGTAGATTCCATGGTCAAAACCCTAATCTCTCACTTCCACACTATCCTCAACTGTCACTCTCGTCTCTTCGACTCCCGCACTGAAGGAATGTATGAGATGAAGAGATCTGGATATGCGAAGGGTTAAACGCATCCGACTTCTTGAAGATTATACCACCTTCAAACACCGAAACAGTATTCAATCCTTAATTCGCCGTGCCAAATCCCTTCAGTTTCAGCAATCCTTATCCACCACTCCTACCTCCAAAGCTAAGTGGGCAATTCTGCACGAACTATCACTAGGGAAACCTACTCAAACCCAGTCCATCTCTATTTCCGCTGATGACCTCAACACTCACTTTGTCTCTTGCCCTTCTTTTTTCTCACTCCAGACATCTGCACCGATTCCCATTCATTCCTTTTTAAATTCCAACCATTTCTTCTTTTACCATATCACCCCCGATGGCCTCCTTAACTCGATTTGTAAATCTCGAACCAATGACTACGGACCGAATAATATCCCCACCAGCCACCTCGTTCAAATCCCTCCTCTTCAATCAGAATAATTATTGCACTGTGCATATGGCATAAACATTAACCTTTTTTCTTCAGTAGTAGTTATATTTATTAGTTGTTTTTAAAAAAATATTTTTCTGTTGTTTTTATTATTATTTATTTGTTATTTCATTTCTCTGTTTTGTTTTTCCGTAATTGCTACTTAAAATAAACTTGTAAATATTTATATAAATCATATTCTGTGGGGCCACACTGCCCTGATCATAAAAAAAAATTCAGTTCATTTCGGTTGGAGAATGTATATTTATCAACGCGATTTTAAACCAAAGCTCCTGAAATATGGCAACTGAATTCTATCACCAAAAAACTGTGCGTGAAAGGAAAATATTCCTAATCAGAAATTTAATACCTGAACAATAATTACAGCTCCCTAGTGTAATAGTGTACTTCCCTTCCGTAAACGAGCCCTCTCTTGACCAGCGAATCTCTTGCAGTGCCACGATTTCTAAATTGTATCCCTTAACCTCGCTTGCCACCGATCTTAACCATTTATTACATTCTAACATCTTACGTTCCACGTCTTATTATTTGAAATAAGTGTTATTTAGTGAAAATAAAGCGTTGTTATAAAAAATGGGTTGTGAAGAAGATAACGTTGTAGCGACGTCCCTGCTGACTCCCCAAACCATGTTATAATCATTTTTAACATGTAGATAATTTTCTCTGTTCGATTTCCAGAATATTAGTTTTCCAAAGATTACTGAAGATTCGGCATCTTTCAGAATGCATTTAAATCGTAAAAGGACGATAAGCCACATGAATGTTCAGGACTAAAACATAAAATAGGCCAATGATGAATTTTGATTGGAAAGTGAAGGGAAGCAGCTAATTGCTTTATCTGCTGATGGTCCTAACTGATGATAGGTACCATAAATCACAATTTTTATCACTAGAATTCATAGAATTTGGGCTGAAGACAATTATAACGGAATCGGGCATACAACTTCAACCAAAGATTATTATACCTTCATTTAGCGGCTTTGAATTAATCGAAATTTTCCCTCTGTCCTTTTGATTTTTCTAACAAGGAGGTGTAGTGCAGAGTGAAGAAGCGCAGACACTAGAGTATAGAGGACAGGGCGTACATTGAATCGAAAATAGTTGAGGATGGAGGGGAAGGCAGTCTTGAGATAGCTGCTAAGGCCCCTACACCTCGCTCCCGAGCCCTGGAGATTCCAACGTAAGTCAATATTCTTTGTTTACATCTTTATCGAGTTTTCGACTATTTTTATTTATAATCTGGTACACGATAGTTTTGCGCAAGGTTCTTTAAGAAATGCCGATCAGCATATAAAGTGAAGCATTAAGTTACATCAAGGTAGCGCCTGAATCAGCGCTACCGAGTTTCCTGTGGAATGTTACTGATCATCCATTGAGAAACATATATTTATATATATTTTAATAGTTCATAATAATAATTTAATATTGTTTTTAAAGTTAAAAATAGGGTGACCTAGTATTGTTCCATGTCGCTACTAGCTATTAACTTTGATAAGTCTAAAATTATGGTTTTCTGAAACGGCGGAAGATTAGCAAAAAATGAATAGTGGAAATGGGAGTTGAGCTTTCGGAAACTGTTAATTACTACAATTATTTGAGTATTGTTAAAATTATGTTTGTACCCTACATTATGTTTGTTTAAAGAATCATTTTCTGAATAAAGATATATGCACTAAATTTACTTTGAGTTCAATCCATCATAATGTTTTTTTGTTAATAATGATATTCCTGCTACGGCTATGCCTGTCTGGTTTGTGGGTTTCAAAACTTTGAGGAAATAGAAAAAGTAGATTTATTTTTCATAAGAAAATTATTGCAATTGCCGATTAACTCTTCCTCTGTTTTAATATCTTGTCATTACACATAAAATACATCAATAGGGTTCGGTTTATGTCTGAGTCGGGATAGCCTAGGATTTTGGCGCTGTAAATCATTAAACACAAAATTTATTTGTACGGAAAAGACATGAAATAGTTTAATAGTATCAATGTCACTTTTAAAAGTTTATTTTTTGACTTGATTATCTGTCAGTTAAAACGAAATTTAATGGTGAACTTGTTGGAAAAGCTAAGATATCCAGATTTCATAGTTTATATAAAAACAAATTAATTTTAGAGAAAAACATTATACATCAGACAAAATTACCTAAGTTTTATAATAGCAATCTTTAAACTTCGCGGACAATTAATCAGCCTGCACTATTATGTAACAAGAATTTAACCACAAAGATTATGGTTTCGCAGGGGCGTGCGCACAATTTTTTGGGGGTTAATTTGAAGAAGTCAAATAATCACCTAAATGTCTGTAGTCACCAAATTGGGCGCCAGTTTTAAGGATAAGCATGAGAATTGGATCAAAAATTATTGTGTATGAAAATCATGAGTTTCGTAAATTTTAGGGGGAGAGGATATTTATCCCGATCCCTTTTCTGAGTACGCCACTGACTATGTACACTATGTAATAAAAGAGAAATTGAGAATATTCATCATTACATAGGCATTTGTCCTGTTCTTACTGAAATTTGAGTTCGATGGTTTCGAAAAAAGTAATCAAGTGTAACAGAGGTGATAGATCTGTATAATGGCTTCAATTGCAGAAAACTATAATACTACTACATATCAGCTTATAAATATGCAATACATAATAGCATTAAACGACATTACAATAAGAGCAATAATCAGTATTAGTAAATTTATCACATCTGTTTTTACGTGTATTTTTTTTTGTCACTTGCTTTGGCCTTATATTCTTTTTGTTTGTTTGATTTTTGCACAGCCAAACTAATTAGAAGTTTGTTCTTTGCTTAAATAAAAAGAACATGTGTAGTTCGTATAGAAAGAGAAGCAATTCACTCTTAGTATGTGTTTTGTTTTTTTCAAAATGTAGCAATTGAAAATGTTTCAAGTTCTGTAAATAAAGCTTCATATTTACAGCAGAATCTATAGTTTTTAACAGATACTTCGTTTATCTGTTTGTCACAACAAATTGATGGGATTCGATGGAATTGAATACAATAAAATAAATAAAAAGAAAAAATTACCCTAGGGTAATTAAACGTTCTACTTTACATAATTCTTTATGTAATTGAACGGATGATTAAACTCCACGTTTTAAAGAAGAGCAACTTTAGGTTATAAAAAAAAAAACAGTATGCAATATACGGCATAAATAAATGAGTCGACTGAAAAATGTTTATTAGTGATGTTATAGTAGGTAATAGTAAATGTTATAGTGTCGCACTCATTGTCACAGGAGTGTAAAGTTGCTGGACTCTATAAAGAACTAATCACTATAAAATTAACGTTGAACCTATTGGAAAAATTACGAAGTTTGGACTGAGAATATAATAGCATTATAGCATTAAGATTAAAACGGTTTTTTAACATTTCGGTTAAATTTTCTGGGGTGAAATAAATTACATCTAGTGAATAAAACTGAGCACCTGAAAATTTCTCAAAAACTGAGCAGATGCTTCGGCTAAATCTGAATAAAGGGATCTTACACAATGGAATACTTGCTAAATGTATTGGGCACGACCCCCAATTATGCCGTGCCGGATTAACAAAATAGGCAATGTACGCAACTGCCTATAGACCCCGAGCCTCGTAAAAACCCCTTGGGTCGTGAGAAAAATAATTAGAAATCTTAAAATTTCCAAGCTTAAAGATTTTGTGGAAAGAAATAATCTGTGGCTACCGTGTGCTAGTCGACTTCACAGTACTGAAGAGTAACCTACTGAAATTTGCGACTTTTTGTTATTCTATATTAAATCTATATTAATTTCATTCAATATATTCAGTTTTTTTAACTTGTTTGTCATTAATTCTGACTCCATAAATCGAACAAATGTTAAATTGATGACCTCTAAGCTGAAACTTTCTTAGGGAGGAGTACCGGAACTCATACCGCTTAGCAGGTGGATTAACTAACTGGTAAAAGGTGAGCGGTCAAAGCGGCCAACTAGAGCTCCTTCCCCTTCTCCCCCACTCGTCGTGATTCGTCAATGAATTTCAGAACGCATTCCAAATGAACTCAACGCACTTTCATTATTTTGTTTGGCAGCACTGATTACTTTTGCATTAAAAGAATACGAGAAGATTCCCCACCTCGCTCATTATGTTGAATCATAGAGAATATATCGTGGGCATTCAAGCAAAACTCACTCACTAATTGTAAGCCCGAAATTGAATATTTTCACATTCACAGTCCATTTCTTAACAAACCATATATTTTCACCTAGAAAACGACAAAAAGTTATTCAATGATTTATTTGATAGATAAATTCATTTATCCACATATGTTGTGTTTTCACCAGGCTGAAATCATTTATCATAAAAATTCACTAACGCAATTGAAGTGAATAGGGTCAGGCTGATGGACTCAATAACACATTAGATATAGCTCAATACTTTACTTCATTGTGCCCCTATTTTTGTTTATACAATAAAATGTATTAAATTGAAAAAGGCTCTGCAATTATGGGTTGATTACTGATTCCGAGTACTTGTTCATCTTTCTAAGTGAATGAACTGATAACGTTCCCAAGTATGTGAGTAGGTACTCAGTAAAATGATTCTGCGAAAGAGTTGATTAGGATTTTACTGAGTATCTACTCACATAGTAGAGCTCGTTCTCAGGTGAGCGAGTTACTCCGAATCAAATATTTGTAGCAAGTGCTCCATACTCTTAGGAAGTATTCCATTGTGCAACTTCTCTTTATTCTTACCTGAACGCAGCATCTGTTCACTTTTTTTAGGTACGTGCTCAGTTTTATTCACTTCACTTATTGTCTTCTGCCTGTTTTATTTATTTACTTCAATTGTTATAAATTTTAATTGAATAAAATCATTAAGAAAATACTTGTTGCTCATTATTTGCTGTAATTGTAAATCAGTGGGCCCCGACTCGTAGAGGGTCTGCGGACCACTAAGAATGAAATTGAACTATGAGCGGACCACCTCTCCCCCTGATTTGATGATTAAGATGCTTAGAAGTGTATTTTGAATCGCTCTTACAGCACATTTAAAGGTGAAATCTTTTATAATTAACACTCAAACCTCAGGAAAGGTAAGCAATAAAACCATTCTAACAATAAATCCTCACAAAAAGATATAGGTGGCTGCTGTTTGACTCTACCATAAATAATATCTATCGCAGATTAAAAATTAACATCATACTCCATCTCTTGTCATAAAGTGGGTAAAAAAAGTTTATATATATATATATATATATATATATATATATATATATATATATATATATATATGGAGATGATGGAGAGATTGAGTATGATATTAGTTTTTAATACACATACATATGAAAACCTTTATTTTCTCAATTAAAATTGCTGCCAACATCAAAAACTGAAAATTATGCAATTATATGAAAAAATTAAATAATTACAAATCTAATTACCAATCCCATAAAAAAGAGAACAGCACACAACCCAAGGGGTTTCCGACTCATTTCATTAATCTAGTGCGTCTCAAAAATACAGGAAAGAATGAAAAATACAAGACTGACAGGAGGGTAAGTATGTCTTCTCTTCACGCTAGTTTGGCTCCATTGGGATGTGGCTTCGAGCTGTATTTTAAGGTTACCGTTGTTTGGCGAACCTCAGGCTAACATTTATTAGCATACCTTAAAGTACCTTCATACCCAATTTGTTGCTTTTAGCCGCCAAGTAATGGTAATTACAATAAGCTACCTTACTATCAGGGCACACCGATCAACTACCAACTCTCTGTTGTCATATCAAAAATCTTGGAGGGATTGGAAATGAGAGGGAATATGCGGACCTACATAAAAAATTCTATGGTCAACTGAGAATTCTGTATAAGAAAGTGCTTTTTCTTCGAGCCGTGGCTTAGAAAATGGCACTCCAGTTGGATCGACTCTTAGTGTGAGGCTGTTCCTCTTAGCTATTAACGGAATAAAGTCAACTATTCAGGTTCCAGTCATGTAATTTCTATTTGTCGACGGCATAATCATCACAATCCGTTTCCTACATTTAGAGGAAGTTATATGAAGAGATAAATAAAATAGAACGTTGGTCGAAGTGAACTGCTTTAAGTTATCCGCTTCGATAACCAATTATTTACATATTTGTCGACGACGAAAATGCCAACAGAATGTTATCCTCTCCAATCGACTGTGTCAATAAAAATCTTTATTTGGGAATGATACTTAATTAGAGACCAGTGGAGTATGCAGAGCAGGGATTGGGGGATATATCCTTTCTCGCCCTTGGAAGGATTATATGTTGGATACAACATATAGGTATTTGAGAGATGAAAAAAGTGATATGCTTTACAAACTAGTGAACTATCTGTAGAAATCGACTGTAATTTTGAGACATTTTCTGAATGTTGAAAATTAATTTAGCTCACATGTACTGTATAGTATACTATCACAGGGTGACTGATTCATTTCGAAATAACATGCGTACTGGAAAGAGCTATGTATCAGGGATTCAGAGATAAGTTCAGAAAGGATCCTTTTATTAATGCTTAATCCGTTGCTATATCAATAGAGACGTGCATAAATGCACATCAATTAGAAATTTTGAATTCAATTAGAAAAACTTCATAAAAAAAATGTATAAGAGCAGAAGTTTGAGATAGAGAAACATAATTAGTGAACATACAGAAAAATGTCTAGGATCAAAGAAATCTCTATAAATTTGAGTTGACACAATAATAATTACAGTTTTTAAATAATACTGTCTCCCAAAACTCACTAGATTTATGTATTGAGATACTAATACCTAACAGCCTAAAGTAAGTATATCCCAAATAATTAAATATATTTTTAGAACTATCCAAAACCTAGCATGGTTTAGTTAGTCGAGCTATAGAATAGTTACGCTTGCTTGTCTGCAGAAAAAAGTGGTTATCCTTCACCCTTTTGTTTTCTATACATCTTATTTTCATCTTCCTATATGTTCTTCTGTATCGTTACCCTTATCTCATGAAATTCTAATATGAACAGTACCTGATTTTTAAATATAAATTAAATGAAATGACTAAAAGAATGTCTACACCCATATCACGAATAAATATCATGAATAACAATATGTGATAGGGTTGGAACATCGAAATTGATATTTTGCGATATCGCGAAACCACAGATCGATATCCACCGATATCGCTAGAAAAATATCGATATATCGAAAAGAAAACTATGAAAAAGCGAACAAACCATGCATTAAATGAGTACAATATATAATATAACTGAGAAGAAGGTTATGATATAATATAATTATTATTTATAAAACAATATTTTTATTATCCTTGAATAACTATAAAAAAAGATAGAAAAGAATAATACTTCGGTAAAAAAAAAAAATGTTATAACACATTTTTATCTTGAAGGCTTTTAGCCATATTTCATATATTATACTCGTATTCTTCTACAAGTTTTTCAAAAATAAAACCTTCAAACTTCTTAAAATTATATTTATATTATAAAGTTTCCTTGCATACATTGAGCATTCTCAAAACATTTATCTAAAAACATGTAATTCATCTGATATATATTTCAGTACAATCACCATTTATATTATTACCTGTTTATAGTTACCTGTTTGTAGTTACCTATATCATTTATATTGTTACCTGTTTGTCTGTCTTAGGATTAATTAACATTATCAGTATTTCAATTTTATCTACTAATTATTGTTTGGTAACTAAATATTGTTTGTGATCATATTTATTCTATTATAACATGTGCTATATTTTAACCAATGATTAAGTCAATGAATATATGCAACAATTTATTTACATTTATACTATTGCATATTTTATTTCATTGATGAGTGTTTGATCCATATTATTTTTTATTGTGGTAATCTTAAGTTTATTTGAAGGGTAAAGAGGAAAAACCTGCTGAGTCCTGTTTCATAATAAAGTACAAGTGCAAGTAGACCTATTATTTGCAAAGCATATGATACACTGTGAAATGTTGAAACACTATAAAATTTAAAATAGTTATTTATTATTTTAATTAACTATAATTATAAACTATAATCGCAACTGAATTCGAATGGATCCACGACAACAGCCCATAGACAGCGTCATATATTGATTAAATAATTAAGCTATAATGTAAAGTACAACTCTCGGATAAAATTAAAAATATGAAAAAGAATAAAGAAAAATTCTAATCAAAATAAAATAATAAAGTTTAAAATATCAGTATCACCAATATATCATTGTAAAATATCGATATCATCGATATCGCGGATGTTAAGATATCAATATAAAATATCGGTTTTTCAAATTGGATATTCCAACCCTAATATGGGACGGAATGGAGGTTCAAACCTTTGCAGTATGAATGGTACTAATCCACAGAAAAACTTAAAAATAATGTACCATTTACCATATTCATGCGATTAAAAGAAAAATAGATAACGGATCTTTGTAACATGAAGTTGAAAAGTACAAATAAATAATTAAGTTTTATCGGTAGCTATACCATTTTTCTATTTTTATTTGAGCGGATTTTGTGAAAGAGAAATAACAAGAATTTTCCACCTTCAACTTTGCTTTATTTTCTTTTGAAATTTCGTTGTTTTTCTATTTTATATAAGATATTATGTTTATGAATAAACAATAACTGCCCAAGAAGCGACGATAATCAACTGCGTTCTTGGTACTTTAAATCTTTGGTCATGGCGATCATAACAGACGAGAAACAGGCTTATGACTCCCTAAGAAATTACAATATAAAAGTGGGTAGCGGCACCATCATAGAAATTCCTGAGGCAGTGCCCATCCCTGTCAGAAGTGAAACCAATGTGTCAACAGAAGGTGTCAACAGTCGGTTACGTTTGAGTGCGCCAACTGCTGCGCATTATTCTCTGGGTCAACCAACGAATACAACAGGTTGATTGGATGTTTTCGCTGAATTTAAAATTTTCGTGTGAGAGATTTAATTACTCGGTTTGTACAAACTTAGTTTCTGGTTGTTTGACGAGATCGCACAAGAAATTAGGAAGCACTTATATTTTTAATTGGCTACTCATAAAAAAAAAGTTCACAGATAGCCGATTGAATATCTGGATTGCGCCTGATGTCTGATTCAGGACCTTAAGAGTATTTCAGAGTTGGTGTGTACAGCTTTTTGTTTAAACCGTCTGATTCATCCCTTGATTGTCAGGGTTTTTTTTTTGTCCTGGCGTCAAATTCACTAAGATGAACAAAATAAAATGAAAAACTGTAAATATAATAAAATAAACAATATGTAGAGCATAAGAAATAATTACTCAAATAATTCAATATTTATAAAATATTTTAACCGTCGATGCGTTTAAATCAGTACGTTAAAAAAAAAAAATGAATAATAAAACCATAGCATATATTAATAACAATCAATATTACTTTGAAAATGTTCATATTTAAAAAAAGAAAAAAGAAAGTGTATTGTAGTTTATTATATGACCTCACACATCAACGTGTCGATGCAATAATATACATTACCAAATGTAACGAAATTTCTAGAAACTATGTTTAGATTATTGGCATCAATCACCTATTGATAAGAGAGTTTATATAATAAAACAATAAATAAAGATATTTTCAATAAATAATAAGGAAAAAATTACTTACACTAAATAACATGTTTTCTAAGCGGAAATTTTTTTCATCTTGCAATTTTTATTACGCCTTGATTCAATTTTCAAGAAATAACTAATTGAGGATACGAGAAAAAAAAATCTGATGTGGACAACACATGACTTCCTTACTATAAATTATAAACTATAGATTTATAAACTATAAATCGATGTCTCAAAAAGTGATCCTCAATTTGGTTACTAGTTTCCGAAGATTGCAGTATCTCAAAAACGACACTCGGCGTCGCGACATCCATCTATTGTCACACACACACACACACACATATCTTGTTTCTGAAGGTCTCATTCCGTTATTATATGTCGCTTTCTTTCAGTAGGTAACTAGTTTCCAAGTGATTTCTTCGTGTTCCGTGACAACATTAAAACTGTCATTATCTCTAGATAAAGCATTGGAAATCGACAGTTTCGACATTTTAAGCGGCAAAACCCACTCAACTTATATCTTATTCTCCTGCTGCAGACTTGTTCAGCTGACAAATGGACAGGAAAACCAGTATTTTATACTCAATTTTAACACTTAAAACAAGTAATAAAATTTTTTAATTGATTGGAAACCAAATTGCGTTTGTAACCTTTATTATCCAAACATATGATTTCTGAATTTAATTTTAATATAATTTTTGATGTAAGTTTATTATGACCTTCAAGTAAAGTACCACTTCCGGTTTGCCAATTTTGACCAAAATTTATTATTTTATTTATATTAATATATAGGTCTTGTATATCATATTTGAAAAGTTTTGCATTATATTTAAACATTTTTTTATGAAAATCCGTAATGACCTTCAGGTGAAGTACCACTTCCGGTAATCATACAATGACCAAAAAGGGAGGTTCACAACTAGATTATACAGTAATCCTAGATACAAAATTTTAACTTTCTACGGCTAACCGTTTTTGAGTTAGGCGAGATACGTACGTACAGACGTCACGACGAAACTAGTCAAAATGGGTTCACGGATGGTCAAAATGGATATTTCCGTTGAAAACTGAAACCGAAAATTTTCGCGATTACAATATTTCCTTTACTGCGCACAAGGAAGTAAAAAGCTGTTGAAACGATGAAAAAAGCAACATCTGGCCCTGACCTTTGGATATTTTAAATCAGTGATTCTCAAACTTTTTTGTCTGGCGGCACACTGAAATTATTAATAAAAATCCAGGTCACCACAATTATTATTATTAGTTTACAACTTTATACAACAATTATATATAATTGTTTTAATTTTTTATATTTAGTTTAATATTTTAATTTTATTTAATTATTTAAAAATGACGCAACACCATCATAGTATACATGCGGCACCTTTGGTTGTACACAGTTTGACAACCATTGTTCTAAAATCATGAAATTTTATGTAACATAACAACATAATATAGGAATCGGAATTGATATCTATTTTTTTTTCATAACCCTACTTATAAAACTATCGTTGAATTAATATTAATAATTGTTATAATTGGCTACATTTGAAGTAGTTTCTACTAAATTAAATATTACTAAATTTTCTGTCCACGTTTAAGTATGATTTTCTTCTGACTTTATCACAGTGGATCACTGTCCCTGGTTATGTGGGCAAAGCCTTCAAGATCGCAACCTAAATAAAAATTATATGAGGGGCTGTTTCAAGAGTCTTTTGTACACTATATCTAATAAAATAATTTAAATTTAAAATATTAAGCATCAAATAATATTCAGATTAATAGTAGCATAAACCGTCAATGGGACAAAGTATTTTTCGTTGTTGTAATGCAGCTGTCATAGTCTAGGGCAGGGGTTCCCTGACCATAGTATGGATACGACTGGTGCTACGTTTGAAAGAATTTTCCAGGTGGTAGGCGAACAAGCAGTTTAAATTTCATCACAACTTTATTTTTAAATTATTATTTTCTCAGGCTCATTTACTTTAATAATGGAGCGGAGTAGCTTAGTGGTAAGGCACTGTGTCACTATGCTCCCGGTCCCGGGTTCGAGACTGGCAGTGGCAGATAATTATTTATTCTGTTATCAGCAGTGGACCGGCCCTGTAGGATCGGGAGACCCTCCTGTGGCTCACCCCGCCTCTATAAAGTGAGTACCCTTAATTGGGTGAAAAAAACCTGGCGGTTGAGCGTGATCTCGGCAAAATCACCTCCTTAAAAATAAAGTATTTCCTATATTATTAACATTAAAGACAAAATATAGATCTCATTTGAATATTGAAAAAGAGCTTATAGCGGCAATTTCTAATATTTAACCTTTATTTGAAAAACTTTGCTCTTCAAGACAGGCCCAAGGGAGTCACTAATAAATATTAATCTTGTTTTTAATTTAATTTTGTTAAGTTAATTATTATATACATTGTACAATACTTATTTATAAGTGTATTATATCAATGTAAAGTGTATTTTATTTTTTATTATGTCAGAATGTTTTCTGTAAAATAAATAATTTTTTTATTATTTGTCGATATATTTTTTCTTGATATATTCGCGCCCCTCCACCCTTTAGTTTTATCCCAGGTGGAGAATCACTGATTTACTCCAATCAGTTTAGAACTGATTTCAACCAAAATATTTTTGGTGATTCTTCATGTAACACAAAAATGTGACTATAAAATGAAAACAAAATTGATATTTTTTGCAGATAGCGTTGGTTATAAAACACGTAGCAACAACCTAGTTAAAGCAAATCGCGTAGCTAATGAATCTTAAGCGACGCTCCAAATTTGGTTAAGATCGTTCAGAGGATTTATTTTTAAGAGAATAAAACCTCATAATTTGAATATCATGTTACGTTGATGCTGAATTAAAAGTTATTAATATAGGTCCATATAAATAATCCATCAACTTTAAAAAAAATATTTTATCTTTAAACACCTATATCAGGAACTGCTTGTCGCACTGAGTTGGCTCAGGTCTCAAATAGTAATAAATTTAATCTAGTTTATATAAGATGAACATAACTGTTTCTTTCGGCCGCATACTTTGCGAGATATTCCAAACGATTTGGACTATTATCCAGCTTACTCGATGCTCCGAAAAGCTTCAAATTATCCTCAATTAACAGACTTACAATCTACTAAGTAATAATTAAACCTTTATGGACATAGGAGAAAGAACTATATGGATCTGCCAAGACTTCAAACATCCAAAGAATTCAGTAGTTCCAGTCAAAAGCATTGAGAAAAATAGAAGGGCTTGGACATCCTAATAGTTTCAGATACTGCCACAGAATATTACAAACATTTCCACAACAGACTTACTTGCAACATGAACCCCTTACCACAAACACATCTACAACGAACCCATACAATCCAGCCCGACGATTTTCGAGGCGGTGGCCAAGAGACTTGTGAAGTTGACCGTTATAAACCGGATGAGTGCAGATTTGCTAATTGCAAAAATAATTTGCAGATGGCAAATTAATCAGCTGCCACTATCAGCAATATATTTTTTTATGAACATCTATTAAGACTTTAAAGTAAAGTAAAATTTCCGATGATCATATAGCTACAAAAAAGGGAGATGCACAACTAGATATGACAAAACTCTCAAATACCAAATTCCAACTTTGGACAGCTAATCTTTTTGGGTTATGCGAGATATGAACGACGTAGTAACGTATGCACAGACGTCAAGTCGAAACTAGTCAAAATGGATTCAGAGATGATCAAACGGGCTATTTCCGTTGAATTCTGAAAACCGAAAATTTTCGCGATTCCAACAAGGTTAAATGGGAAAAGTGCCTTTTCGGGCTAAGTGCGTAATTGTCTGGTTAAATCCAAACCCTCAACTGCTGCCCTTCACGGAGCATGAAGCCTAAACACTGATGTTCCAGAAGCCAACCACGAAATTTCGCTAAGGTGAAGAATAACGAGTTGTAAACATATTAGTTCCACCTTGTTGATAAAGTTGTGTCTTTATCTAGCGAATTAAAACAAAAATTATTTTTTCTATACATTTGTTCAATTATATTCCACACCTCGCTTTCATAACTCAAGACTTAAGACTGTAAAATGTATAACAATCCTCCAGAAACCGTGCTACTTTGTAGTTGCCACAAAACCGCTCCTTCTTGAATAACGACTGTTCCAGATACCCTGTAAGCACTTACTCCTTAAGGCAGGGGCATGTGCTTACTAAGTACTATTCAATTAAATTATCAATTCATCAAAATGGGCGTGTTTGAAACTTGTACTCGTATGAAATATTTAAGCATAATCGTCTAAGCAACATTACAAAAAAAAAATTAAAATAAAGGGAAAATCAAGCTTCAAAAATAAAAAAGTTGCATTCCTGTAAAGTCGAGGAAATCTTGTTTTCTTAACTACATGCAGAGAAATAAAAACAAGATAATGAGCACTCCTTTCTGAAACAAAAAACTCTGAAGGTAAATCTCCGATAATCACATATAATCGCTTTGAAGTTCTGGAATACTTAAATATTATTTTTACTTTTTTTTTATCTTGTCAGAGCAAGTCTTAAAAAACTTTAATTGGATAAGAATATTATTTTTATCAATGAACCCAACCTTGTTTTCTCTCTTTGTGAATGATTTAGGACAATAGTTAGGCAATGGGAAAAATATTGGGTAAGAAGAAATCAACTTATTAATGTTCGCAGACAACATAGTCATAGGAGTATTTATTCGAATTGCAATTAAATTTTTAGAAAAAAAAACTAAAATATTTATAAAGAGTAAAAAAGTGAAGGAGAGAAAAGAAGAAGTAAAATTTAAATGTTTTTTTTTTTAAATGAAAGGAAATTGAGGTGAGAAAATATGCATATTAGTATATTACAAATCGGGAACAATTTAACTTTAACTGATCATTTTATGGAAAACATAATAACAGCCAAACTAGCCTAAAATAATGTATGGAGCAATATATTTTCAAAACGGTAAAGTTTCTATTTCAAAAAAGTACACGGTGTACTATGGTCGGTGGAAACTTTAACTATGTATCATGAGATGAACTTGCTTAAATATTTCGTGAAATAGGTTTTTCGTCTCCCTTCCAATATATCAAACGAATATATCAAATATTCAAATATATATAAGATTGAATGCGAGGAGTTTACGGATAGATTGTGGAAAAAGATGTCGTGTACGAAGGAATAATTTAAGGGTACTTATTGACCGTCGGAAAATTTGGGCGATATGTGGTTTCCAGGAAAGGGCTTGGTCAATAATAATACCCAAGTTTTTAATTGAAGAGCTGAAAGTGATGGGGTGATCATTTAGGATTACTAGTAATGTAATAGTAAAGTTTAAAGCGTTTAATCTTAATCTATTCGGGTTTGTCCTGGCACTGATTCTATCTTGGTTTTTGTGAATACTGGCAAACGCTACTAATAGCTCAGAAGGAGGAAAGGATAAATAGATTTGGAAGTCGTCGGGGTATAGATGGTGGGAACAGTGGTGGATTGAATTAGTAAGATCATTGATACAGGAACTAAAAAGGAATGGGGAAATACTCGAGTCCTGTGCTACTCCTGAGGACAAGGTAAGGAAGGCAGCTGGGGTCGATTAGGAATGGTAACTGCTTGAGTCCGATCGGAAAGGAAAAATTGAAACCACTGAATAGAGCTGTTGAAAAAGGATAGTGATTTTAATTTTGTCAAAAAGATAGAGTGGTCCAGGGAATCAAAAGCTTTAGAGAAGTCAAGGAATATTAATGCAGTTGTTTTTTTTTCGTCCATAGCGGTATGTATGTAACTGGTGATTTTGACTAGAGCGGATTGTGTGGAGAAATTGGGACGGAAACCAGATTGGAGAGGATCGAGAAATTTGGACTTTTAAAGGAAATTTGATATTTGTGATTGGACTATTCTTTCTCAGGGTTTGGAAAGGTTAGAGAGGATGGAAATTGGACGATAGTCTTTAGGAGAAATAGGGTTGGAAATTTTGTTAACAGGATGGACTAAGATTTCCACGAGGTAGGAAATACTGAATTTTGGAGGAAGAAATTATAAATGAAAAGAAGAACTGATGGAGACATGATTTTGAAAATTTAACAGGTATTCCATAAGACCTTGTGGAATTGCGATTTCATTATGGAGGAAATAAGGTCGGCAGGGGAGATGTTGGAAAAAAGAAAAATTATCGGAGTTTAATGATGTTACTATGGAAAGCAGGAAGAAGGGATTGGAGAAGTGTTAGAGGTGTTAGAGTGTTAGCTGATGAAAGGAATGAAGACTATTAAGGAAGAGGATTTACAAAGGGAAAGCTTGCGAAGGAGTTGCCATTTTGATTTGGAATCGGAAGCAGAGGAATGAGCTTCATGATAGTAGTTGGATTTCGCTCTCCTAATAGTTGTCTGTGTCAAATTGCGGAGTACTCTAAACGCTTGGTAGTCATCTGCTAGCCATGTGCGTCTAAAGGCTTACAATAAAGATTTACAATAATCTCAAATACTACCCTTACTGAAGGATTTAACGATGTATGATATGAATGAGGAAGAAAACACATTTATATTACACCAATATTTTAACACCAAAAAGTTTTAAATTATTAAAAAGTTTTAGATGAAAATATTTAGGAAATTATATGCTAAATGAGCAAGAACTTTTTAATGGACCATAGTGGCATAAACTGAATATGATCACGAATAATTTGTTGAAATGCAGGGATTTTTTGGTTTAGCAATTTACTTCTAGCAACGTGGGAATTTCTAATTTAGTTTTAATAATATGTATTTGTATAACGTTATTTTTTTAAATAACATACTTTATGTTTTGCATTGTGTTTGTTTTGCATTGTTTAAGTAGGCTAATTTCGTTGTTATATTAATATGAAGTTTGGTTTTCGTTTGCTAGTTTTAATATTGTCTATGTTTGCTCAACATTTAATATAACATATATTAATGTTGTAAGTTCATATTTCATTGTAAATGTTTTTTTCTCTTTCTGCTTATATCTATCTTCTTATCTTTTTATTTTTCTATCCTATTTTTTTTTAAATGTTCATAGGAACTTCTTGTCGAATTTTGTATAGTACAATCATTATCGAGATTTAATTTATTTTAAATTATCTTGTTTTTGATTAAAGATTCGGAAAAAACTCCAGGCAGACGGATTAATAGATGTCACGTAATGTGATAAATTATAAGAAAGAAAATGTTAGAATATGTTGGAGCACATTTTTCATTCATTCTATTTATCCTCTGAAATCCATATGGGCTTCTCGCTTGAATGGATCTTTTTACTTT
This sequence comes from Rhaphigaster nebulosa, assembly GCA_948150685.1. NCBI lineage: Eukaryota > Metazoa > Arthropoda > Insecta > Hemiptera > Pentatomidae > Rhaphigaster > Rhaphigaster nebulosa. The sequence continues at coordinate 41,656,312 of OX411308.1, read as the reverse complement.
TTTCTTTTTTTGATGAATTTTATAGAGGTGATAGATGGTTGGACACTTTCCGATAGCCTCCAAGATACCTATCCTACAATCTTCCTATTATTGTGGCTTTCCTAATATAAATGGAAGGCCTTGGAATAGTCAGGCCAATGGATCGGACAGTTCAATGACTTTTTCTCCGATTTTATACTTTTCTAAACATTAGTTGTAATTTTTTTTATTGTCGAAAGCAAGGGTCTCAAACTTTTTAGCCTATTAGTCCAGGCGCGATAGAAAAAATAAATTCATTTTTTGAAATAATTTTCAAATGGCCTTTCTCAACGCGATAATTAGGATAAAAATAGTAGAAACGAATTGCATTTGTTATAGATAAAATCGGTATGTAGCAACATGGGGGAAAAAAATCATAAACGTGCCGAAAAGTGTATTTTTTTTTTTGCATTTATAGTGTGAAATGTTTTTTTTAATTCTTTTTAAACGCTACTATATAAAATTTTTAATTTTTAATTAAAAACACTTTTTTCCCTGAAGAATCACTTTTTGAATTTTTTCACCACATTGCTACATACCGATTTTATCTAAAACATATAAAATTTGTTTCTACCATTTTTCTTCTAATTATCACTCTGAGAAAGTCCATATGGAAAATTATTTTTAAAAATAAACTGTCAGGCCTGGACTATTTGTGTCATAATGACTTCTCCGCGAAATTCCGAGAGCCAAGAAAAGAACAAACCAACATACACATATCATTAATTGTAGTCACAATTTTCCGTTTCATTATATGTATAAGTTATTGTGCTTCCTAACAGGTCGTCAAAGAAAAATATACGATTATTATTTTATTTGATTGACTTGAATTGTAAATTTTACAATGTTATCAAAATCAAATATAGCGGGACGTTTTGGCTCGAAGTACGTAGTTTGGAGACTACAGACAGTAAAAAAAAATCGGCCTTGAAACTCGAGGATCCCATAAATGTCTCCTAGATTTTGATGGAACTTTTTTAGGTGAATCAAGGCCTTAAAATATTGTTCTTCCATTGGCTTGACAGATGCCAACGCGCTCCAGGAGTTCCAAAAAAAAAATTTGGAAGTTTGCATGTGCAAAACACTTATTTATATTTTATATATTTCGTTCTAAGAAAGACAGAATGAGTTTACTACCAAAATGCCCCTATCGCCGAGCGAAATTTTAAAAAAATATGATATAAAAATATTTAAGTATTATGCTTGTTAAAAATATTAAAAACATCAAAAACTGCCTCAAAATAGTGATTTTTTTTGGAGGAAAGCGTTAGTTTTTTCAGAAACCGAGATCAGATTTGGATTTCCCACCTCAAAAAACAGTTTATTTCAAACATTTATGAAAATCGAAAAACGATTTTTTTGCTAATAAACAATCAACCAGAAAGGGTTCTTTGAGGCTTTTTCAAAATGGTTCTACGTATTTTTCTTAGTTCACATGGACATTGCAGGAGTTTGAAATTTAGCACAAGTTTGCATCATAATTTAAGATGTTTAAAAAAAAAAATGGACATTTTCTAGGATCAATAGAAATATGTTTAACGTTTTTTCACTGTGAAAGTTTAAAAAAAAATCCTTAAGAACTTTTGATGAGTTAAGATATCAATCAAGTCACAGTTAAGTCAATTGTTATTCTTATCCTCCCTTCCTTTTCTTATCAAATCTTAACTATTTTTTTTTATTTTTTATTTAGCATGCTATATTTCAAAATTAATTGTTGGAAATAGCAGAATAGTTTATGTCATATTTATTTTTTACGAAATAATAAAAAAAATCGAATATTTGTACATGTTACTACTAGTTAAAACGGAATGTTCCTTTATTTATAACAGCCTCTAATTATGAAGAATATTAAAACGGCTAAGAGTGAATAGGACTTTATGGCCATTCAAATTTTTAACAATAACTTCTAAATAAAACTACCGATTTCAAGGGTTAAACACACGTTAAAAAAAAAACTAAATTGGTTTGAATATAACAAGTAAATACGATTTATTTTCAGGTCAAACTTTTACATTGAAAAACAGTTTTAAAAATAAAAACCAAGGTTGTGGTTTTTGCTTCCGAAAACGTATTTCTATTGATTCTAGAAAATTTCCAATTATTTTTTAAACCCCTTAAATTATGATTTAAATTTGTGCAAAATTGCAAACACCTGCACTGTCCATGTGAAGCACGAAAAATGCCTTTAGCTGTTTTGAAAAAGCATCAAAGGAATCTCCCTCTGGTTGGGGAGTTCATCAGCAAAATAAATTTCGTTTTTCGATTTCCATAAAAAATTAAAATAAGCTGTTTTTTAAGGTGGGAAATACAAATCTGATCTTGGTTTTTTAGAAAACTAACGTTTTCCTCCAAAAAATCACTATTTTGAGGTCGTATTTGATGTTTTTAATATTCTTACCAAACATAATAATTTAAAGCATAATAATATATAATATTTTGATGTTTTATTTTTTTTTTTTTATTATTTTTCTTGGCAATGGGAACATTTTACATGGGTACAAAACTCATTCTTCTACCTTAATTAGAATCAGAGATATAAAATAAAATGTGTTGTGCACATACAAAGTTTCAATTTTTTTTCCGGGACTACTGGGGCGCGTTTGCCCCTAAAATTTTATACAGTCCAATATTTTAAGGCATAGATTCACCTAAAAAAGTTTCATCAAAATCTAAGAGACACATGAGTGATCCTCTCCTTATATAATATGCTGTTGTACACGGCACCAACAAAAAAGAAGTGTAATCAAATTAATAAGATGAGGAAAGCAAGGATGCATTTAGTTTTTAGAAGTGTTTACTTCTTTCCAAAACAACTTATAGTACAGTCATGGCAATGAGTATTAATTTACATTCTAGCTTAATATGATTTCTCTGCTGTAGTTATGTAACAGTCTCAGCCTCGCACATGGGATCTACATCCAAATTTTCTTTTGGAAAATTAATAGTATTAAATTAACACTATTAATTCTTAGTATAAAAGTAATAGAATGAAGTTATTTAAAAAATAATGGTATTAAATTATTTTAAAAAATAATTAAAAGTACTGTATTATTGTATTAAATTATTAAATATTAATTAGTAGTATTAAATTATTTAAAAAAAAAACACGATTATGTTTTGTTAAATTACTTTTATTTAGGGAATGCGTTAGTGCTTAATTCAAAATAACAAATATAAGATTAATATATCGAAATAGTAGTGTCCCAGGAAATTAGATATTTTAATTTCCCCGACTATATTATAAAATATTTTAATTTTCTCCAACTTTTTGGATTTGAAAGTTTCACTTACCAATTGCGAATGCTGACACAACATTACTTTTTTTTCTATTCAAACAACATTTTAAAATCTCAATTTCTTAGCTTAAAAGGTATTTGAATATCGAATAAAAATGTGAATATCGAATAAAAAAATATCGATAAGTTTTTAATATATCGAAATGGTAATTCGAAATATTTAAAAAATATTTAATATTTTAAAGAGAGACACACATATCGATATTTCTGTGCCGATATAATTAAGATATTGTTTTTGTAATACCGATATTTCTGTACCGATGTAATTAATATATTGTTTGAATCGATATTTTTATATATCTATATATATATTTAAATATATTTTATATTTATATCGATATTTCTGGGACGAGGTAATTTAGGTTTTGTTTGAATGAAATCGATATTTTCGTACAGATCGAATGAATTATGGTTTTATAATATCGAAATTTCTGTGCCGACATTATCAACATTTTGATATTGTTAACCAATATATTTGATATTCAATATCTATATTTTGCTTTCGAAATTATATCCTTAGAACACAGCCACTACAGATAGTAACTCGAACACACCACACCACATGTTTTATATTTCTTTGTCCAACCCGCGGTTTTCAATACTCAAATTTTAATATCGACAAATATATATCGAACAAAAATTTCGATAATTTTTTTTTATCAACTATCGATATGCCTATATTTTTTAAACATCCCTGTTGTACAGCAGAAGTAGAAAGATCCAACTTAACAACAGGCTGAAATTAAATCTTTACTACTCGTTGTACTTCACCTTTGCGAACTCCCGTGGCTGATTTGTGATACGCCAGTGTTTCAATTCATGCTCCGTAAAGGGCAGATCTTATCAGTTGTGGGTTTGGATTTAACGAGACATTTACGCATTTACCCCGAAAACTTACCTGGCTTTAGATTTTGATTAACTGATTTAATTTAGAAAATAACAAGACTATATATTTTATTAAAAATAATTAATCAATTGTCTCATTGGAATCGAGGGATAGTCAGTTAATCGAAATTTATCGGCATCTAGTAGGTTAAGTATGTTATATGTATAAAAAAAAAAATTATAGCAGTTATTCCTTGTGGTTCATTCTTCTTTTTAGTTAATTGCAAATACTTTTGAATTATAGTTTTCTTTTACTCATGTCTCAAGCAAACATCTTAACCATCCAACTGGAGAAACCTAGAAGAACGGAAACTTCATCGTAAAAGGAGACTTCAACGTATGGTATAAGGAAAGTCCAGTGACCTGGTTTTAGTTCACTGACCAGTACCGATACCGTGCTCTACTGGATTCAGCACAAGCACTACCATTTAGAAAGCATTAATTTTTTTTTTAATTTGACTTCGTTTTCTCCTCGGTCTTGGATATTGAAATTCGTACAGATTAAAAGATTATAGATCAGGTATGAAAAGTTATTCTTGAGTCCCAATGGTCGAAGCCGAAACCACCAAGGAGGGTCACCTATAAACCTCGTCACAACTCAAATCCATCGGCTCAGACTTCAAACGACCCTTCCACCTAAAACAGGTCTCGCACTTCCCCTTGAAAGACGGCGACCGTCGATTCATCGTTGATTATATTTCTAGTGATTCACTCTTCATTAAGCCCAATAACTATACAAGCCCATTTTATAAAAGCTATATTACGCTGTTATATCAGTAGCAATGTATGTCACGCTATTCCGTGCAAGTAAAACTTAAAGCGTAGTTTTTTGTAAATGTTTATAGTCTAATTGTATATTTTATTATATATATATATATATATATATATATATATATATATATATATATATATATATATATATAACATAAATGGAAAATTAAATTCCAAGCAAGAAGTCAAGAGTCTCAAAAATAACAAAAAATAAAACACCAAATAAAAATAAAATAATGATTATAATAAAAAGAACGAAATGCAGCACATCTCACATCCACAGTAAAAAAAAACACTAACCAGAGACAGCACCCCACACAAGACATTCAGAGACATATTGATGGAAAAGGGACATACAGGGACATACAGCTGGGAAAAGTAAAATTAAAAACAGCTAATCACAAAAAAAAAAAATACTCTTACTAAATATCCAAAAGTTTACAAAATATCATAATAATAAATCAAATAATTAAATAAGAAGAAATCTAACAAATGCAAGAAGAAAGGGAAAGTTAAAATGCTCAGAAGAGGAAGGTGGTTATAAAGAAAACAGTGGATACACGGCTATTCCACAATATATATTAATATGCAAGAGGAAAAGCTAAAAATGAGGCATAAAAAATTGTTAGGACATAAATGAAAAATTCCAAACAAGAAGCCAAGAGTCTCAAAAATAACAGAAAATAAAACACCTGTCGATATTTCGCCAATTCAGACATCATTAGGACAGAAGGAGAGAAAGATAAAGAAATAATAATAATAAGACCCTAACCAGAGACAGCATCCCACACCAAGACACTGAGGGAAAAGGGAGGTTACATGACAAAACCTGGGAAAAGTTATTTCTTCTCCTCGCTTCACGTTCTTTTAATTATAACTTTTAAAACATTTTTTTTTCTTTCATTGTTAATTTTGTGGAATAGCCTTGTGTCCACTGTTTTCTTTATAACGACCTTTCTCTTCTGTGCATTTTAACTTTTCCTTTCATCTTGCATTTGTTAATTTCTTCTTATTTAATTATTTGATTTATTATTATGAAATTTTGTAAACTTTGGGGTATTTAGTAAGAGTATTTTTTATTATTTATTTAATTTTTTTTTATGATTAGCTGTTTTTAATTTTAATTTTCTCAGCTGTTGTCATGTAACCTCCCTTTTCTCTCGCCATTGTTTCGTGGGCGTTTTGGTGTGGGCTACTGTGTCTCTGGCTAGTGTCTTTTTTACCTGTGGATGTGAGAAAGGAAAAGTTAAAATGCACAGAAGAGGAAGGTCGTTATAAAGAAAACAGTGGATACACGGCTATTCACAATGTTAACAAAATTAACAATGAAAGAAAAAAATAAATTAAAAAAAATTATAATAAAAAGAACGTGAAGCGAAGAGAAGAAATAACTTTTCTCCGCTTTTGTAATATGTAATGTAATATCCCTTTACCCTCAGTGTCTTGGTGTGGGATGTTGTCTCTGGTTAGGGCCTTATTATTATTATTTCTTTATATTTCTCTCCTTCTGTCCTGATGATGTCTGAATTGGTGAAATATCGATAGGTGTTATATTTTCTGTTAATTTTGGGACTTATGGCTTCTTGTTTGTAATTTTCCATTTATGCCCTAACAATTTTTCCTCTTGCATATATATATTATAATATAGTCTATTGCATAAAGTCTATATTAATAATCTAAATATTATAATGTTCGATTGGGTTCAGGTCTGTCGACAGTGGAGACCATTCCATAACTACAACGATTTGTCTTGCAAGCCATTGTTTCATGACACTATCTGTGAGTTTCGGGTCATTGTCGTGTTGGAACACAACTTCATTAACATTTTTAACACATTTCGTTATCCTTACAAACTGTGGGATAAATGTTGACGCAAGCAGGTGCCGTATTCGTCCTTGAATCGTAGGAAACATTCCAACTTCATTCCCAGCCATGCATCCCCGAACCACAATGCTACATTTCTTCCGAGTAATCTTTAGTTTTCTTTGAGAAATTCAAACGGAGTTTCATATGGCGTTTAATTGACCTTGGCTTCTTTACTTGGGCTTCCTCAGATTTCTATGAAAAAGTTTCAGCACTGAAACTCATACCATCTTGAAGTCAATACTGTATTTGTTCATCATTACCCACTTTTTCGAAACGAATCCATTTGTTTAGAATCATGCTCCGTTTTTTGGTCTTTATTTATTTATTTTTTAAATTAGAATGCGAAATAACAGAAATTGCTATTATTTTAGTAATTAGTACAATTGAAGAATGATATTTTGAAAGAACGATATCACGATATGGAAGACCTTCTTTGATAGATATAATAATTTCATTTGTCATAATTGCTGAAAGAGAATGAACCAAGCTTTTAAAAAGTGCAAAACGCAATTAATACTAGTTAATACTACTACTAAATCATTAATAGAATCTTCACATGCAAGAGTTTTTTATTATAGTTATTTTATTTTATTCTTTTCTAAATGACCTTCGTCTCTTCTTTTGATATGCTTTTCTATCGCTCTTGGAGACTATCTTGTAAAAAGCGTAAACATTAGTTTGAACGAATTTGTTAGTGCATGCAACAAAATGATATAAGATGAGAAGAACGCTCTTGCCTACAGTAGATTAATAGGCTCTACATACCTTATACTTTTTTTAGGATTTACGCAAGTTAAGCAAAAGTTTCAAAGGATTTTCCTATAAAGTTTGAATAATCGTACATAGCCTATTCAACATACATTAATAGGATGAAAACCTCCAAAAAAGACAAAAAAGGAGAAAAATATAAAATAAAAAATCTATAAGGACAAACGAAGAACCATAAAAACTTGTGGTGTTGTGTGTTTATGTTACCATCTGTAGTGAGTGTGCTCTGGGGGGGGGGGGGGGGGGAGAGGGGGATCCTGAAAGCAAAATGTCGATATTGAGATTATTATCGATATCGGTTAAAAATATCGATATATTGATAATATCGCCATCAAACTATCGATATTTAAAAATATCATTAATATTTTGAATAATTTCTTTTTTTAAGAAAGTCCAAACGAATTCGAAGAAGATTTGGAATAACCTGTTTCTTGGTATTTAAATCATGCTGGGAATTAAGTTAATTATAACAATATATTAATTATATCGGCACAAAAATATTGAAATATGGTTAATTCTTTTATCAAATTATAAAAATAACCTAAACGAATTGGAAGGATGATAGGATATAACCTGTTTCTCAGTATTAAAAGTCCAGTGTAAATTAACTTAATAAGAACAATTATATCGGTACAGAAATGTCTATATGTGTGTGTGTCCCTTTAAAAGATTAAAAATATCGAGGCCCGATATATCCAAAGATCGATTTTTCTCTCTCGAATATCGAAAGATCAATTTTTTCTCGATATATCGAACTACTATTTCGATATTTTCATAAACTATCGATATATTTTTTTTTATATTCACATCCCTACAAGGTGGTGAAATGGCCAATATCAACACTGAAACGCAAGATTTATTCCCCAGTCCAATGAAGGAGGAGGCACTCACTTTATAGAGGCTGAGTGTGTCCCATGAGGGTAAATAGATAAATAACAGTAGATAAATAAATTATCTACTACATCCGGACTCAAATCCTGTCCCCGTGGTTTGGAATACAGTTTCATGCCCACTGAGCAGCCCCACTCTCCTAATATGGTATTAAATAAATGAAATAGAACAGAAACCTTACTTTTTAAAAAAAAATTAAAGGATATTCGTTATTATAAAAACGATTCAGTTTATATTAGGAACTGAAAGGAATTAAATTAATAACTATTATATTGGAAAGTCTTTATTGTGGTTAAGACCATAGAATTTATAAAAAATAAATAAAAATCCACTCTCTTTGTATAGATTCCTTAAACAATGAAATCGTTAAAGCAGCAAGACTAGCAGTTTTTTTTTTTAGCTTCATAGCGTATTTTCTGCAATTTTATCTTTAATAGGTAACCATAAAACAAATGATATATAATCGTTCAAGCAATTAGATACATTCAAATCCTAGTTTAATGCGAAGAAACGTGTAACTTTTGTTTATGTCCATAATATTTTTAATAGCCGCATTGTTTAAGCTGTAATAAACATTCTGCAAACAATTTTTAAGTCTCCATCTCCCTTATCCTTTAATAATGCACCGTTGAGTACTGTCTAACAGAATTGTTATTGAAATGTTCATCTCGAAAAGTGATTCATTCTCTTACAAGGTTGAAAAGACTAACAGCTGTTCCTCGAGTTTAACTTATCCAGCACTTCAATTAACGTTCTGATCTCCCAATATGCTAAAAAACAAAACAAAAAAGAAACTCATCTACACATAACTTACCAGAAATATTTGGACATGCAGCATTGAGCTAACGGTCTCAACTAAACCAAAGAATTCTTCCTGAATCCAAGACCTACAATTCAAAATCCTTCATAAAACCCATTATATTCCTTTTTATGCTACCAATGAACATGATTACCACAATTAACATGAACACCATGATTACCTTAATATTCCATATGAAAATGATGTGATGAAAATCCGTCTTTTAAAAAGGCTCAATATCACTCAAATACCTTAGCACCTAAACTTTCCTCCTTTAAAATTCCGATAATCCTCCGAGATCTCTGAAATAAAAATGGATCTGTGTTATTCTGGCATAGTGTATCATGTATCATTGAAATGGTTCTCTATGTCGCATTCATGTATATAATACTTTTAAGCATTACATACATCACTGGCCAACAAAACAAATTTTTTGAAAACTTTTTTAACTTTAATAGTTCATCTTTATAGATTGTTATGTGCTTACTGTAAATCTGGCCTTAGTTTTTTTGTATCACCCATAGTTTTCCGTAGGTTTCAGGCTCATCAAACATCCTAACTTTTTAAACTTCTGTAACATGTTAGCTACAATAGAAACATGATCTGGGTCTTTTTCATTTCCCAAGAACTTTGTAACGACTTGCTTGAATGATACTCATGCTTCTTTCTCATTTTAGGTCATTGTGGATTTGAAGTTAACATCAAACAGCATTTTTCTAATGTCAGGTCCGACAAAGACACCCTCTTTTAGTTTAGTTTCTGAAAGGCGTGGAAACTTTTGGCAGAGATACTTGAATCATGGCCCATCTTCAGGCAAAGTCTTTCCAAATTGTTTCATAAGGCCTAACTTTATATTTAGGTCTTCCTTTTTCAGGAAGACTGAAAGCTGTTCAATTCTTTAAAAATCACTTAATAAATTTGACTATAAAATGTGAAGAAATTGTGGGTGATACAGCTTTTTTAATATCATATTTGGATTCAGCATCCTAAAAACAATAGGAGTAAGGTATTTTCAGTACAAACATTTTTTCATCGTTGGCCTGTGTTATTAACGTGACGTATTTTTATACAATTGTATATATTAATAAATAAATAATTTAAAAAATACAACCCCCATTACTATTTATTACTTTTTAATAAATTTAACTTCCACGTTCTGATAAGAGTCTTCAAGGATTAATATTTGGAGTAGCTTCCCCGAAAATAATAATCTAGATCCAATGTTGAAGCCACTTTATATATATATATATATATATATATATATATATATATATATATATATATATATATATATATATATATATATATATATATATATAAATCAATTTTAATACTCACATTAAGCTTAACTCATCTTTTGCAAAATTACCTTTGGATGTTTTAAAACATGGACATGTTCTAACAAGGAGAGAATATGTGTCTTCTAGATTTTGATGAAACTGTTTTAGGTGGATCTGGCCTTAAAAGTATTGGATTGCGCAAAATGTTAGGGTTCAAGGCTCTTCAGGAGCCCCGAAAAAAAAATCGGAAGTTTTGCATGTTGCAAACACGTTTTATTTTATATTTCTAGTTCTAATGGAAATAGAAGAATAAGTTTAGTTCCAAAATTAGTTTTCCTATTGTCAAGCGAAACAATAAAAGAAATAAGACATCAAAATATTCGAGTATTATGTTTATTTCAATTTTTTATGAAAATAGAAAAAATAAAATTTTGTTGCTAATAAACAGCCAACCTTTGAGGTTTTTCAAAATAGTTTTACATATTTTTCCTGCTTCACACGGACAGTGCAGGAGTTTGAAATTTTGCGCAAATTTATTACATAATTTAAGGTAACAAAAAAAAATACGGACATTTTTAGGATCAGTAAAAATTCGTTTTTTGAATCAAAAATCATAAACTTGGTTTTTCATTTTTAAAACGGTTTTTCACTGTGAAAGTTTGATTCGAAAAAAAATTATATATTTGTTTTATTCATTACAATTGAATTTTTTAAAAACTTTTTAGCCTTTGAAATCGGTTGCTTTATTTAGAAGTTATTGCTAAAAATGTGAATGGTCATAAAATTATGTTCACTTTTGGCCTTTGTTTATATTTCTATATTGTGGCCTATATCTCCGAAATTATTATTTTTTCCGAGAAAACCACGTTATACGAAATTAATGTGGACAAAATTTTATGTCCATTAAAAATTTCTTTTTACCGATCAACCGTTAAGCCGCTTGAGGACTGAAGAAGCATAAAAAACCGCAAAAAGCGATTTATGGCTCTTTACGTCCGATTTTCATAAAAACTATCCAAGCTACGCTACTTTTGACCATACATGCTATTCAACTTCATTAAATAAACATTAAATACATGAAAAGTACATTTTGCATATGTACACTGTGCTAGTAGCGTGTTTTGATTCAAGTTTTTAAAATCAAAGTGAAAGGGAAATTAATGAAAAATATGAAGACAAATGATGAAAATAAACATGAGGGTGTGAACTGTAACACTTTACTTCCATTTTTTATTAAAATCGAGCTAACAATGGTTATTATTACTCACAAAGTGACGCGTATAAATATATCTTAATTGATCCCTTACTTTATTTTCTCACGTTTAAAAATCGCTAGTTACAAAACTCTCTTAATCCAGCAACAGGTGGACTGCAAAACTACTTACCTACATCACAATGAAAAAATGGAAGTAAGGAGTTAAAATCGATCACACCTTGACTCATATTTATTGGTTTTTGTTTGTAAAAGGTTAAAATGTCAGTCAAAGTAGTCAGTTGAAATTATTTGGCCCGTCCTTCATCGTACTCGGGTGCTGCTCAGATTCATCTGCTGTAAATATAGAACAGAAGAAATGCATAAGGATGGAATTAGTGGATTATTTATTGCTACTGGTTGTCAGGAATTAGATTTAGAAAAGGTAATATTATAGGTAAGCAACTTCAGAAAGAACCTTGCACCTGATAATAACCTTTTATTATTGCGATAAGGATCAACTTGCGAATTATGCACGCAATTGAAAGAATGTTTAAAAAAAATATATTCATGATCGTTTATTTGACAATGCACTTTTTTAAATTTATTTTCATCCCAATCTCGCCTTTACGACAGCAATCCGTATATCACTGATGTCAATTTTCCGATGATTATACATGGTGTCTTATCTTCCATGCCGGGCGGCTTCCATCTTCCGAGGTTCTTCCCGTTGATGGTCCTCTTATATTTCTGTTACCTGAATTATAGTGAACTAGTCCCACCTTCCAGCCATATATGAATCCCTTGAATTGCGGAAAATTTTCTTGATTCAACAACCGAGGAAATCCTGCCCTTAATGCTTGAAATGCGATCCAGGTCGTATTCACAATCTCAGCTGTCTCCGGAACACCGCATAGGGGGCATAGGGAATCAATATATATTTGACAAGGTATCTGTCTGAACTTATGCAGTGGGAAATTCATAGAAACTCATAGAAATTCATAGAAATTCATAGAAACGATTCCTCTCTCACTTACTCACCTCACCTCTTGAAAAGATTAAGAGTTAACCAGATTTTTTATTTTGAAATTCGAATAATAAGGCGTTTACATTACTTGGAAGACGAAAATAAATACGAATTATCGGGGGAACCGGATTGCAGTGTTTTTATACAAAATAAAGGGAGATTTTCAAGAGACCAGAAAATCTATACGAATTACTGGGATATGAATTGCCGAGTTCTACTGTAAAATAGTTTAGCATATGGTGTGATCGATATATCGTTGTAAAATATCGATATCATCGATATATCGGATGTTAAGATATCGATATAATATATCGGATTTTCAACTACGATATATCGATATATCGCGTGTCGATATTCCAACTCTAATTTTAACCCTTCTTCCGATTGAAGGACTTAAAAATAGTCACAGTTTCATTTTTTCTTGGCGTTCAATGTTTTTCTAGAACATCCAATATTCCTAATATTGTCTCATCGCTTGAATTGAGTGTTGTAATCGTTTCATACAATTGTAAGCCTTCAGACCCCAATAAATTTTTCAGTCTAGCTCCCTGGACTTCTGTTGGTTTCTTTCCTGTTTCTGTAGCCACGAAGTACACCTCGACCTCTCGGCGGAACTTACGATAACTTTCGGTAAACATTCACATTCAGTGTCAAAGTATCTTATTAAATTCCATGATTGAATTTACGACTGCGCCATGTTTGTAATCAAAAGAAGCCAATAATAAATGTTTTTTATTTTTACAATAATTAACACACAATGCATATGATTTAATTCTAATTAATACACTCAGTGTAGCCAATCCTAATATACTCCATGAAGTTTAATATCATGTATGGTCATAAATATCGTAACGTAACTTGGAAGAGAATGGTCTGGCGCCGTATCTCCCCCCTGTGGGCATCCCTGACGACTAATAGTGAATAGGATATTATGACCATTCAAATTTTTAGCCATAATTTCTAAATAAACCGTCCGATTTCAAAGGTTAAACACGCTTCTAAAAAGATAAACTGTAATGAATAAAACGAATCATTTTCAGGCAAAACTTTCCAAAAAGGTATTTTTACAAATCCTAGAAAAATTCCAATTTTTTTTTAAACACCTTCAATTATGGTGTAAATTTGTACACTGTCCATGTTAAGCAGAATAAATATGTAAAACAATTTTGAAAAATCTTCAACCGCCTTTGGATTGATGTTTATAAGCAAAAAAAAACATTTTCTATTTTCATAAAAATTTGAAATAAACTGTTATTTGAGGTGGAAAATCCAAATCTGATCTTGGTTTATGAGAAAAATTTTCATTGCGTTTTTGATGTTTTTCATATTAACACCAAGAATAATACTCCAATATTTTGATGTATTATTTCTTTTATTATTTCGCTTGGCAATAGGGACATTTTGGTACTGAACTCATTCTTCTTACCTTCATTTGTACCAGACATATAAAATAAAATGTGTTTTGCACATGCAAACTTCCCGATTTTTTTCCCGGGGCTCCTGGAGAGCGTTGGCCCCTAAAATTTTGCACAGTATAAGTGGATACCTAGAAAAGTTTCATCAAAATCTAGGAGACACGTGTGGGATCCTCTTCTTAAGTTCCATCTCTCTCCAGCATTTCTCCATTATCTCGCTAAATAATTTGTCGCCTAAGAGGGTCCCGCGCCTTAAAAAATTTAAATAAATGACTTATATATTACAGAAGAATTCATAATTCATATTGAAAATTGACTGCGAGGTCCTGCAACATACGAATTAGTTAAATTATATAATTATAAAATAAAGACGAATGTAGTTTACTTTGTAGAGCCTAAATAAATTGAACACATAACTGTCTGATGGTGTAGCCTCACACTAATCAAAGATAAAATTTGTAAATAAAATGCATGGGTTTTGAGAGTGAATTTAAAACGCTTAAACGACATAAAATCCTGCCATTTTGTCTCAATTTTTTTAAAATTATTCCGGGAAAGGTCCCGGATCCTCCCCATTATCACTAGGGAGGTATTTGTACTTGTACTTGTACCCTCCAAACCACGAAGTACCCTATATCGTATAACCCCCAGCAATACGAGTAAAGTTCAATTTTTTGAATCAGTTTGAATTTTTGGATTAGTTTAATTTTTTGGATTAGTTTAATTTTTTTTTTTCTCGGCCCAAACGGGTAAAATTCAATTTTTTTAATCAAGAGCGTTTAGAAAAATAATCAAAGATCCATGGTACGTTTCCGACATTACTTTATGTATATACACTTTCAGCTGCCAACAATTAACGAACACATCATACTCACTACAAACGATTCTATGACAAATTAAAAGTACATACTAATTCACTCATACAAGGCATGGCATAATGCCGATTAAATGAATGATTAATCATACTCTTATCTAGGCAGGAAGAGGTGTTGTTGGTTGTTTACTTCACACGTGCCTATCACGCCATTTAACTGAATTGTTATTTATCAAATTCACTGATTGTATGTACTCGTTTTTGATAGGTGTGAATTAATATGAGGCCGTGGTTGCCTTATTAGAATATGAAAGGAGGTTAAACACCAATAAAAATAAATAAATAAAAAAAAGGTGTGAGTTAAGACATGAAGCTAAAAATACATAAAAATGATTGATGAATATACTATTAGATTGAAGGAAAAGAATAATAATTTCATTTGTTATTTTCAAGACTCATTAAATGAAAAATTCACTTTTAAAAGCTTATTTACATCGAATTAAAAAATTAAAAAATATAGACGCCGAAGTGAGTTCTTGCATAACTTAGAGGCATGGGTCTTCACCTTACTTATGTTACTTCTAACATAGTAGAGGAATACATCGCCGGTATTTTAACCCACTTTATTCAGGCTAATGAAATTTCATAACGTCCTTATAGACCTAGTTTTAAGAAGAATTTACAACAGAATCATATTTGTCATCAAATTAACTAAATACTTAAACGTGAATTTAATCAGATCAAGTAGTGTGTCTCAATATGAAGATAAGACACGTGAAATAAGATAAAATAGCAATAGAAGTGAATGGTCACTTCCTCAGTGAAGGTTATAATTAATGACAGGATTCCTATGCAATCCATATTTTTTCCAACCCCATACAACACCATGGAAATCGATTATCTATCCGAATCACGTTAAATTAGTTTATATTTTTGAATATTTGAAGAAAATTGAATAATTGAAGGATTGTTACAAAAATAAATTAAGAAAAGGAATTTTAAAAAAAAAATCTGAACAATAATTCATTTTTATTTTTATTCAGTTGTGTTTTCAGACTACTATACTCTACACGAGCATACTGAAAAGTTCACAATCCTGTCGTCTAAAATAAACGAATACCTTCGTCTGGTTCAACCTTGAAAACAGATTGCATGTGGGAAGAAATCTCATCAAAGTTTTTTTTCCTTATCTTTATAGAAGTGAAATCATAATTTTATCCAAGCACGCAAAAATAAAATATGCACCTTCATGCTTGAACAACACGATTTCCCACATTGAAGATTCAGTTTGCACCGTTTGGCTATTGTGGTTATGAAATTTCATACGATTCTCTATTGTGGATGAAACACATGTTTAAGTATTTCTTATATTTTTATAATTGTTGAAAAATTGTATTCAAAAAGTTTTAGATGCAATTAAAATTTCGTGACCACACTATGAAATTTAGTTCTAAAAAAATAATTAATTATAAGTTCGCGTTTACCCGCCCGAAAACATTAAGAATATGAAAAAAAATCGAATTCAAAAACTGTCACGTTATTCGATCAATCTACAAACTAAATGTAGAAAAAAATCTTTAAAATATGTACTAATGAAATTATATCTTTTCGTACTTAATGAAAGGATGACCCCTTTACGGGTAAATTCTAACAAAGCTAATTGTAACTACTGCAATAACATTGTTGTATTTATCAGAGTAATTAAACTTAATTTGGATTCTATAAAATCAAATGAGGGCACATCTAGTACAGATTTCTAATTAAGATATCCTTGTTTCTTTTATTTTATTTTGAGTTGTAGACGTTACTACACTAATTATTTTCCTAGAATAATGGAGTTTGTATAAAGATTTTATAAAACACACTAGCGCGCGCGCGTATATAATGTATTTTGGTATATGTAATATGCTTTATGCATGGAGAATACACACTTAAATAAATAATGCCCGACTCTCTTTATTTATTTATTTTTTATATAGCTAGTTTCTTATATCCCAACTAGGAATCATCGAAAAATGGAACGTTACTCTTCATAATACATTTTGAATGACTCCCCCGAAGATTTTTTTTCTCGACACCTGTAGTTATTAGACAGGAGGTTTTCTTAGATATAAGATGCGATAACAACAGATGAACATTTTAATTACGAAGATTTTGAAATTAATTAAATGCAATATGTCTAGCTCAAAGAAATATTTCACAAAGATTGGGATGTGGTGAGGGAAGGGTTTCCACTGCTCAATCTATAAAGAATGTTATTTCGTATTATATCAATTGGTGTAACTCATACAAAGAAACAATCAGGCCATCGAGACACGAGTTCATAATTACAAAAAAAACAGAAAAAATAATGTATTTCTTTATCAATCCAATATTAGCTCGTTGCATTGTCCTTCGATGCATTCACTATCAAGGTCCCTCAAGGAGAAACACAACATTGGCCTAATTCTACAAACCTTAATTGGTTTTTTTGCTCTTAATTAATCGACTGATAAGTTTTTACTCAGTTGCTTTTTTTTTATTTTATGTTGAGGTTATTCGCCACGAAACTCCAATAAGCCTATACCAGGCTTGGCCAACCTAATGGATAAACTTTTAAAATATATAATATACTGGATATGCTTTTAAAAAATATATTACAAATAAAAAAATATTTTGTCATAATATGATTCGAGATAATTAACTCTCGAGTGTTAATGAGATATTTGTTTAACCGTACATTCACTAATTTTTTCCGATTCTTTTAGCAACATTTGGCGTTTGTGGATATTAAATATAGCACTGGAGCTCGTAGTTGCACTTGCGCAGTATAACATCGACACATGCAAATTTTCATTTATTTAATATAGTTTGAATATAACTGCAACGAGAAATAAAAGTTACAATAGGAATATAAAATCGTCAAGCCACAACTGAACACGGCAGGCCGCATACAGCGTGTTGTCCGTGCCTGCTCGATACATAAGTTCAAGGCATACCAGGTGACTCCAGGTAAAATGGCTGTAAAATGTTCTAAAATTACTTCAGACGAAAAAAGTCGTACCGTTTCATAGCACCTCTATAATTTGCATAATTCAGTAAATTATTGTGAAGTGTTCTAAAGTGTAAGTCTAAAGGTTGTAAATTATTGTAGTTACGAATTTTTACGATTTTCAAAACTTTTTTTTTTTTTCATTTTTTAAATATATGTTACATGAAAGATAACGACATAACACCTCCATCAGGATCCATTTTCGAAAACAAAACTCCTGGACATTAATTTTTTTAAGCCAATCAATCATTAATTATGAGGTCAACTGATCCACTTAAAATGTATTATAAAGAACCTTTCCTAGATCTCCAAGCTTTTTCTTCTCTTCATGGCAACCTGTTCGCAAACTAGATGCGGTTCGGTCGCCCCTGACACAGATCTGGAATACTATCTCGACGAACGCTTTAATGACTCGGGATAGAAATGGTACTACTTGTACCCTTACTGTAGCCTTATTGAGGAGCAGAGGTACCATGTGAAGGATAGAGCTGTCAATGCGGAAAATAACTGTGGACGGAAGTCCGTGTTGTCGGCAGAGTACGGCTGTGAATTCAAATCGCCCGGCCTCGAGAAGTTGTCAGCAGAGGTCAGTCGAAGTGTGGATCTCACCGCCATGAGACTGCCGCCTGCCCATTCTTACACTAACAGTTATATTAGCCTATAATTATTTTATATATAGTGTAATTAATGAATTGAAATTTTGTGTTTTGGTTTCCCAAAACCATTAGGTCTTAGACAGCATATGGTAATAAAAAGAATATTATAAACTAATGCAAACTTTTGAGCGTTGGGACTAAAAAAGGAAATTTTTCAAAATCTCTCTTATATACCAATTGTATTTATAAAATCTCTCTTAAGCGATTGTATCTCTGTTATACAGTGATTGTCTTCATCTCATACATGTTACCAACATTTGTTTCGCACTCTTGGATCAAATTAATACTAGTCCAAAAATTTCCATTTTCTATTCCGACTCTAAAAACGAAGTTGTACCAGCTAATTAAAAACGGATTTAATTATTATTAAACAAATCTAATAATGAAATATAATATATTGAAAAATCTGTTTTGTTGGTTCATACAACTTAATTTCTGGTAATCCAATAAACGATTAACTAAAAATCTGAATTATTTGGTTGGCATTGTTTTGATCTAGGCGAATGTTGAGACACCGTTTACAAGGACTTATCTAAACTGATTTTGCTTAATTATCGATAAAAACTGACGACGTCTCATGTTGTTCATTTTTGCTTCAGTTTCAACGCGTAAACAAACACTTATTTAAACTATACAATCACCAATTCATACTTGTTTTGTAAAACAATACAAACATAACGACAAAAATCTTGTTTCTTATTCAAATACATAGTAATACTGGGCATCGAACAGGAAATAAATCCCGTCATTTAGAATTTTTTTAATATTTCTAAATGTTTTCAAAAATTTGATTCCAAGGTTTCTGAACCCAACAATCCGGTGATGGTATGACTAACAGTGCCAACGCTTGTGGTATTTATAGATGGACTGCCAATAGGGTACCGTGGCAATACTGATCGTTCTTAATGAAGCAAACCTAAGGTGAAGGACTTCACAAGCGAATGCATTATATCTTCTTCAAGTTCTGAAGAATTCCTTCACATATATGGTACCTGTCGGTATCTGATCTTCTTCAAATCTTTTCGTTGTATAAATACAGATGGGTTACTAAATATAGAAATCTGTTATTTTTTAACTGTTATTTCTAATTAGCAATAGTTAGCTGAAACTAAGATTGAAAAATTTGGAAATAGCAGGTTTCGTTCGTTCCAAATTCGATCTAATTGTAAGATGAAACTTTTAGATGAAACTGCAGAATATCATCCTTAATTATGTTTAGCTAATAGCCTAAACTACTAAATTAGCAGGATGGATTGCTGGATAAGGCTGTTAGCTTTCCGATATATAGAAATACTTTGCTAACGTAGTTATTTTAGATATGAGCTGCTTGTTATTTTCCTACTGTTATTTGATTTTTTTATATTTTTCAGTCTTTAAACATGAACTCGTTATTATTTTAACCATATTTTTAGTTAATAATTGATTACTAATTGTTTTATAGGCTAATTGTATTTACAAATATCTAATCAGCGATAACTGTTTTACTATAAAAAGGCTTTCTATATTTACTGAAAAAACCTTTAACTCTCATTTTTGTTAGAACAAAAGTTTTGCATCTATTAAAAATAACAAATGGAATGCGTTATCAGGTTTATTTACCAGAGTCAAAAACTATCACTTATCTCTGATCAGTTGTAGTAATTTGTAAGTTTAGAAGGCTTTAAAGTGGTTGAAGTTTTTTTTGTCTACTGATTAATATTACATGCATATACATATTTACATTATTGCATGTTTTAATATTTTTACGAAATACTTTTTTTATTTAATTTAATATATTTTTTTTTTCAACAAAATTATTGGCGTTTTTGAAAATTTAAATGCATTGTTTACAAAAGAATGCAATTTAAAAAAAATATTTATACAGTAGACAGGTAGTTATGAAGAAGCACCGAGAGAAAAAAATAATAAGCACCTTGTTTATGCTGTTGTTAATTATTATTAATTTTTCTCGTTTTCTATTTACCACAAATGCAGGGTAATAGTTAAATGTTTTAAAAATAGTTTAAGAAATATGACGGAGTAAATAACTGCATCAGGCACGCGATATTATTCTACGCAAATATTTATCATCGTATTATTTTATAAGGATGAAAACAGTCTTATAAAGGTTGTATTATCATAAATTATTAATATTATTCTTTATATCGCTGTATTTAATGTCCTTTTGCGTTCAACGCGGTGACTGATTAAAAATACGACTGTATATTATTTTCCTAGCCATTTTATAAATATACTCTGATATATGTTGTGTCATTTTATTTGCTTGTTGTGCCAATTGGTGCAGGTGTTGGTTAATAAATAAAGAGGAAAACAAATTGATTAAGATTCTTAATCGTGCATAACCTAGATGAAGTAAATATTGTGGTACTGGTACGATAATGCAACTTGACCGTCACTTGCCTAAGAAAGTAGCCATTGTTGGTAACTCCAATGGCAGTTCTTTGTTCAAGGGTCTTGAACATATTCTTTTCGGACGTTTCGGAGAATTATAGGAAAGTTTAGAAACTAATGGTTTTGTGCGCTCAAATTGACTTATATTAAATATCAATGTTGATGTAGTAGTAATCTGTTTCTTTTCATATCATTCGAATGGGGTAAGGAGAAGATTAATAAAGGATTATGATAGAATAAATTAGGCATCACTGGATAGCACCAACGTTTAATCTGCATGGGTGATGAGGTCAATGCTAAGATGGGTTTGGATATCAGCAATATATACCTTATAGAAGATGGGACCTAAGATACTATCTTGAGAGACACCAGCTGTCAGAGATAAAGAGATGAATTAGGAAATGTATTGTTTATTATACGAAATTTAATAATTAAATATGTTAGATTTCTGCATCTTAAAGTAACAAAAAGCTAGCATAAAATTGATCATTTTCTGCAAGAGTATATTTAAAAATTAATATTCTATGATTTCCTGGTTTACTGTTGTTTTTTTCTGAATCGGCGTTGACAATTTTTTTTTCCATTTAATTTAAAAACATGAAGATAGACCACTAAAAAAAATAAAAATCGCATGGTATAAAAACAAATGTAAGTTAACGTTGCATGGAATTTAAAAGTCCGCAGCCGCAATTTCAGATATAATAGAAATTGAACAAATTGAAATTTTGCTTTATTAATTTTACTCAAGTAAAACCTTTACACAAAATCACTTCTTTAAATTACTGAAAAATTTTCGCAAGGAAAATTATTTGAATACTAAGAGACTTTGATCCTTAAGATCGCGCAATTTTACAACAAAAATTTGGAATTCCTAATATAGCTTCAACATTGCATTGTTTATCACATGAAGTTATCAGGGAAGTAGTGAGTTTTGTGAGAAGGGGTGGTTTGTGTCCTACGGGTGGGATAGGCGGTGATTGACAAATACTAGATAGGTAATAATGATATATATTTATCATACACTTACAATAGTCTGAGGCTGAGATAGAAACCTTAGATTGAAAATTTTTTACTTAGAATTTTGAACCTCTTCGGTATATTTTGATTACTACATGTCTACGATAAAAAAAAATATATCTGATGTGGACAACACAGACTTTCTTGTACGCCTAGTAAACTATAAATCGGTGGCTCAAAAAGTGATCCTCAATTTGGTAACAAGTTTCCGAAGATTGCAGTATCTCAAAAACGACATTCGGCGTCGCGACATCCATCTATCGACTCACACATATACCCTTGTTTATGGAAGTCTCATTCCGTTATTACAAGCGTTTTCTTTCAGTAGAAAACAAGTTCCTAATAGATTTCTTCGTGTTCCCTGACAACATTGATAAAGCATTGGAAATCGACAGTTTCGACATTTTAAGCGGAAAAACCTACTCAACTTATATCTTATTCTCCTGCTGCAAACTTGCTCATCTCACAAATGGGGAGGAAAACCAGTATTTTACACTCAATTTTAACAATTAAAAGAAATAACAAAATTTTTTAATTGGATTGGAAATCAAATTGCGTTTGTAACCTTTATTACCGAACCATATGATTTATGTATTTAATTTTAATATAATTTTTGATGTAAGTTTATTATGACCTTCAAGTAAAGTACCCTTTTCGGCTCACCAATTTTAACAAAAATATATTAAAAACATTCATATCTATATAAAAGTCCTATTTACCAAATTTGAGATGTTTTACATTATATTTTAATATAATTTTTGATGAAAGTCTAATATGATCTTCAAGTAAAGTACCACGTCCTGTCTGCCAATGTTAACCAGAATTTATTATATTATTTAAATCAATATATAAGTTATAAATACTAAATTTGAGAAGTTTTGCATTATATTTAAATATAATTATTGATGAAAATCCGTAATGACCTTCAAGTGAAGTACCACTTCCGGTAATCATACAATGACCAAACAGGGAGGTTTACAACTAGATTATACCGTAATCCTAGATACAAAATTTTAACTTTCTACGGCTAACCGTTTTTGAGTTATAAGAGATACGTACGAAAGTCACGACGAAACTAGTCAAAATGGATTCAGGGATGGTCAAAATGGATATTTCCGTTGAAAACTGAAAACCGAAAATTTTCGCGATTACAATACTTCCTTTACTGCGTACAAGGAAGTAAAAAGTAAAAAAAAAAGATTTCTTGATGACATTGGATTGCAATTCTTATTGAGCATTCAAGGAAAAATCTAATTGGCTGCATTCAAGGAAGAACGAATTTAATTAATAGTTGTTAGTTTTCCTGTTTTTGCTTTTTACTTCCTATTATATTATGAAAATGCATTCTTACTATAGTTGAGGAGGAAATTGTATACATCTATCAATCCCTCCTGTAAGAGATTCCGGGGCCTATTTATGATTACGTTCATTCAGTTTTTACTAGGATAATCAGTTCGTTAAAACCAAAACATAACGCAATTACTAATTTCTTTGTACAGGTCAAGTCTTAATAAGACGTTAAATTAGTTAATGGATATATGCTAATCACAATTCACAATTAAAATAGAATAGAAAGAAAACGTTATTGTGGTACTCGATGTCTTCTAAGAATAACAATATGAATAAAAAGAAAAATGTTTTTCTCAGGTCAAAAAACAAAATTGTGGTACATTTAGTACGATTAATAATTAAAGAAAAAAATATATGTAAATAAATACAAATTTCAAATAAATAAAATTGTTTATTCATTGGGGATTTAAAGTCCTTATTTGGAAGGAAGTAGGCAGGTAATCGAAGAGGCATATGATACCCTGAAAAGGGAGACAGGAAGAGCTGGCCTCAAAATAAATTCTTAATAAATAATAATAATAAAAATTATTTAAACAATAAATAATAAATTATTTAAACGACCCTGAAAAATGTTCCATGAAATTAAAGACTAAGATAGACGAAATAAATGTTTTAAAAATTGGCGCCGTTGACAAATGTGACATGAACAAGAAGCTAGGCTCACATCTTGATAAACTAAAGCAAAAATTATCATGCTAATCGGAAAAGAAGGTTTACCGAAGCGGAATGTAGAAAGAAACAAAACGCATTATTCCGATCAAATGAGAAAGTGTTCTACAAAACATTGCAATCAAAAGACAGTGCTCCATGCAATAATAAAATTAACCAGGAAGATATAAGAGCATTTTGGACAGATATATGGGAGCAACCAAAAAATTACAATGATGGAGCATTTTGGCTTGAAAGCATCAGAAGAAAAGCTGAGATTATACCTGCTATGAATATTTCCGATTTTACTGAGGAAGATGTAGTTTTCACGGTAAAAAGGATAAGCAATTGGAAAGCACCAGGCCCTGATAAGATCTGTAATTATTAGATCAAGAGTTTTAGCTGTGTGCATAAGGCCCTTACTACATGTTACTGCAAAATACTCAATAATGTCCAAATGCCTCCAAATTATTTCTGCCTCACATGATCCCAAAAGGAAATAAACAAATTGGACCAAAGGATTTTAGGCCAATTATGTGTTTAAACAATGCCTATAAAATCCTTACATCATTTGTCGCCAAAAAAATGAAAGATCATATCACCGAAAACAAGATCATGGCAGATCAACAACTGGGATGTAAAACTAGTTCCAAAGGCTGTAAGGAGCTCTTGATAATCGACTCATTCATAGGTGCGCAGGTTTCTAAAAATAAAAGGAATCTCAATGTTGCTTGGATTGACTTCCAAAAAGCTGTGCTACATAACTGGCTGATCGAAATTCTTGAAATTTACAAGATCAACCATAAGATCATCGATCTGATGAAGAGGTTAATGGAATCTCCATGGAATATCTTCCATCTGAAGATATGTATTTCAATACCAGGAAACAAACCCGGTGGACCAGCAATAGCAATAAGGAGAGGGATATTTCAAGGTGATTCATTCAAAACCTTAATGGTTTTGCCTAGCATTTAATCCTCTGAGTCAACTATTAGCTGATTCGGGCAAAGGATATTCTCTAAAAGATGGAGTGCAAGTTACTCAGGCCTTTTATATGGATGAAAGTTATATGCAAGAAATTAGAAAGACCTGAGAAATTTATAAGAGGTGGTAGGAGGATTCACCAGAGACATAAATATGATTCTAGGGTTAGAAAAATGTGTTATAGTCAATATACATAAAGGCAAACTGAAGAAGCAGAACATTGAACATTGAACTATCAAACAAGGATATAATAAAGCAGCTCAAGGAATCTGACTCCTATAAATATCTAGGTGTAAATGAGCTGTTGAAATTTAAGGATGGCACAATTCTACTGCAAACATATCTTTCATCGGGTAACATTATAAAAGCGATAAACACGTTGGCTATTTCTGCATTAGCGTACACGTTTGGAGTGTTGAAGTGGGCGGGCACTAACTTGCAAGCGCTGGATCGTAGAGATAGAGTTATGATGACTGTGACCAGGAAAAGGCATTCAAAATCCTCAGTTTCTTTCAATCATTCAGTATCTCCTAAGAAAACAAGGTGGAAGAGAACTCGTAAGACTTTTCAAAAGCTGTCGAGATCAAGAGATACAGTTGAGGAATTATATGGTCAATAGCGATTCGCGACTAATGGCTACCATTATGACAATGGATAAAACCCTGACTACATTAAATCTTGCAGCTGAATCGAAAAATGCGATAACCAGAGGAACTGATGAATTACTAGAGCAGTAAGCAGCTACACGGTAGGTTTTTCAATGTCCTGATTTCATCAGGAATTAATATTTCTGCCTCGGTTGAATGGCTTAAAAAAGGAAAAATATTCATACAGCAACTAACTCATACCGCAAGTACATATTAAAACAAAACATAAATGATAAATGCCGACTTTGTAAAGTGGAGAGTCCATTCACCATATAACAACGGGCTGTACGATATTGGCAGGAAAGGAATACCTAGAAAGACATAATAACTTGGCAAATGTAATTCACCAAAGTCTTGCCAAAAGTTACAACTTTTTAGAGGTATCAAAGCCTTACTACCGTTATACTCCGCAGTCTATTCTCACTGATAAAGCCACCACTATTCATTGGGATCAGCCTATAATCACAGACCATACAGTGCCATATAATAAACCGAATATTCTGGTTCTACGAAAAGTGGAAAAGACGGCTGCATTAATTGAAATAGGAGTTCCCAGTGACGACAATATGCATATGGTGGTTGGAGAGAGGATACGAAAGTATCAACAGCTCTCTGAAGAACTGAAGCAGCTATACCGCCTAAAAGAAGGCAAAGTGTTGACCTTTATCATTTCCAGTAACGGGTTGGTCCTAGAGGAGACGATATCCTTGAAGAAGGACAGAGGGCCGTGTTACTAGGGACAGCGATTGTGAAAAAAGTTTTAAATATTTCATAAACCGAGCCTAACCCTTGACTAACTTGAGTCCGGTGAATATTCCCAGTATAGCCTGAGGAGTGGGAAATTCGGAAATAATAATAATAATAATATTCTTAAAAAATAAATAAATTCCAGTAAAACCGAGCTGATCGTTGAGAATGAGGCAGTAACAACCACCATTCTACAACTTAAGCGGAGAAAAAATCGAGTTAGTGCCGGCATTTCCGTACCTGGGATCACTGATGACCAATGAAGCCAATGAAGCAGAAGAGGTTAAAAAAAGGATTCGGACAGGAAATAGAACATAGAATATGCTCTTCGGCACATAATAAGAAATAACCTAATCTCTTACAAAAATAAAATTCGGATGTACAAAACCGTAATCAGACCTGTTGATAGTTACGGCGGTGAATGTTGGATAATGAACAAGATCACCTGTGACAGGCTTGACCAGTTCGAAAGGAGGGTGCTGCGAGGAATGTTTGGTGGAGTGTGTGAGAATGGAGTGTGGCGAAATACAAAGAATAAAGAAGTATATGATATTTACAACGATCTGTCCCTCTCTAATTTGATACGAATAAGTAGGTTAAAATGGTATGGTCATGTCAACCATGACTTTTCAAATGAGTGAAGAGAGACAGGTGAAGAAGGTATACAGAGGAAAGATCTTCGCCACTAGAGCAAAGAGCCGACCACGAGCACGATGGAAGGAGCAGGTGGAAGAGGACATGTGACAGGCGGGCGGGCATCCTTTTGGTGGAGGACAGAGCCCTGTGGCAGGAGATGTTGAAGCAGACCAAGGACCACTTCGGTCTGTAGCGCCTGCAGAAGAAGAAGATTTACACCAACTAGAAGGACAGGTTATCACATATCCTACAGGTTACCTAACTATTCTAGTATACTACTACATATACTACGTATAATTTACGTAACAAATAAAAAATATAATCAAATTGCACATGATGAAAAGAAAAAAATACGCTGCAAATTATTACACTACTTTTTGTCTATTATTTCCAAGTATTATATACCACCCAAAAAAAGACAAAAAAATTCGGATTATTTTTTTTTTAAGTTTATGATTCAAAATACTTTATATTTTTCTCTGCCTTCATAGGTAAGAGATGTGTGCGTGTGAAACACTTTCTCTATTTTAAAACAAAATGGGGAATAGTAATTTCGAATTCCGAGGATTGATAGGGTGAACCTATTTGAGATTGTGCCAAATCTCAAAAACATCAGCAAAGTAATCTCGGATAAAAGCCAGTAGGGACGGCGAACGGGTAGATTGTTTTTTCGATTTTGTGGAATCGATTTTTGAATTCCACGTATCCACAGGGGCAGAAGAGGTTAAAATTTTAGTTAGGAGGATAGCCAATAATTTTTATTATTGGAAAATTAAAAAAAAAAATAACCTTGAGTCTCAGCAAATAACTGATAACAGACTAGCACAATATGACCTACTAGCCGGTGCTCCAGAACTATAAAACATAAGATTACATAAATCCTGGCCAGAGATAGCACATCTCACATCAGCAGCTGTCAAAAGACTGACTAAATAGGCATAGTACATTACTCTAAAACAGTTTAACATATATTGGCGTTAAAGGAACGAGGCCACATTAAATATATTGTTAACGAAATTGTTTGCTACCATTTTTTTTACTAGTTATTTATTGTTTTTTTTTTAGTAATTTTTATCTCATTAATTAATACATTCGATTCATTAAAATTAGAAAATAATGCAAAATATATCAATTCTGTAATGAAAATAACACTATTAGCAAACCTTTAATTTTTATATTCACAAAACGGCCAATATATGGCTGAAATATTGTCTCAAGTAAAAACAAAACAAAAAGAACAAACACTATATTGTTTTGGGATAGTTGGGGAGGAATACAAATGAATTATTTTTTTAAAAATATGATGAATGAAATAGGTAGTGATAATAAAGAAATAATTTATAAAAGGACTCAAATTTTCAAGACATGAGAGGGTTAGGAAGCAATGTCGAAAACGAAAACGTATCGAAAATTTACCAGCGTGGACATAGCTTTACGTTGTTTCCTGGCTTCTGATTCAATTCAATCATGCAAATAATAAGTTCAATTTTACATTCAAAATAGTTTTTTTTCTCCTGATCCTAACTATCCAATGACAATGGATCTCTGAACTGGACAGATTTCGTTCTCTTTCGTCTACACTCAGAGGCTAATAGCCAAGTAGGACATGAAAGAATGCTTAAAATGAAACAAAGGATCTTGAAGGCACTACTTCCTATTACCGTTTCTTCACATTAGCGTTATCCTCTATCTACTTCAAAAGAGTGCTTTGTTTTGTTTTTGACCAGATTTCTTGTTTACTTCTACTATAATGTTTTTCTATAGATTGTTATGTTTCTCCTGATATTATACTTGAATCGCAACCGTAGATAATATTGTTTAATTTATAATTATACCAACGATAAACCCACCCAAATAATATACTCCCAAACTAATTTTGAAAATCCTATATTAAACAGATTGATTTTCTTTTTAATAGCGTAATTTATTTATGCTCCCAGACGTAAACTCTAGGGCCAACAATGCATTTTTTTTAATTGATTAATTTTGCTTATTTTATTTTTTTTTTAACTGAAAAAATTATGTAGAAATGCTATACTTTCGTTGAAAATCTATTCACTCGTTTATTATCTCGTCAATTTAATTAAGTTTTTATTGTAGTTATATAATCATTTAGAATCTCTGATGTATATAGTTTGAGTCATGGTCTTTTTGAAAAGAGTGTAGAAAGACCATTTCTGAAAGATATGGGTACTGAAAGTTTAATTTCAAAGTGTTGTGATTATGGTGGTTGTTTACATACCAGAGTGAGTTAGTTTTGTATGATCTATTATTAGGCGATTGAAATGATTTGGATTCGTTCTATATCGAGAGATGGGCTCAATGAGCAAATATTCTCTTCAAAAACGTAAAATTGAAGGTTGGCATCCGCCTAGCTCACGCCGCCATTCACACAAGGCAGAATATGAATAATATAAGCATTAAAACATGCAGTTGGAGAAGTTTCAGGAATGTGTAGGAGTCGGTCGATTTCAGGGTCGACGGGAAGTGAAGGGAGAATTTTAAAGTTTATTTTTTTTTATTTTTTCGCTTATTAATTCAAAGCGTTGTACTGCCTAATACATAGGATATATATATATATATATATATATATATATATATATATATATGTGTGTGTGTGTGTGTGTGTGTGTATATGTTAATGGCATAAGGAAAGAATTTAAAATTCCTTAAAAATTGGTATTGATTACCATCTATCTTAGATTAATTAGCACTGCTGATATTATTGGATTTTGTTGTTTGAAAAAAGCGAACAGGAAATCAGATTGAATCCGAAACTTAATTTAAAAAGTAATTTAATTTAAGCTTAATTAATAAAACATGTCATATCAAGAAACAAACTTAATTATAAACTAGTATATATATATATATTTTTTTTTTTTTCGGTTGGCTCTACAGACCTTGTAGATCTTTGGCCGCCTGAACCAGCCTTCTCCACCTTTGCCTATCTTGGGCCACTGCTTTCCAGTTTGCTGCATGCAGCTCTTTCGCATCTTTGTTGATCCTGTCTATCCATCTGGTTTTTGGCCTTCCACGTGGTCTCTTGCCAACTATTGTGGCATTCATCGTTGTGAAAAGGCGTCCTGATGGATTGCTTCGAGCTACATGCCCCGCCCATCTTAACCTCCTTGCCTTCATATCATGAGATATTGACTGACCAGTTTCTGTAAGTAGTTCTTTATTGGTCTTTCTTCTCCAGGATTTTAGATTGTGATCCCATATCGCTCCGGTTATCGTGCGGAGGACTTTCCTTTCAAATCTCTCGATTCTGCTTTCTTGGGTGCCGGTTAGAGCCCAGGTCTCGCATCCGTACATCAGAACTGATTTTATCACAGCATTGTACACCCTTAATTTGAGATTTCTATAGATTTTTCGGGATTTCAGTACTCTTGACAGAGAGAAGAAAGCTCTATTTGCGCTTGTTATACGCTGGTCTATCTCTGTATGCTGTTCATTGACTGAGGTTATTGTGGAGCCGAGGTATTTAAAGCTGTCTACTTTCGGGAATGTTCTGCCATCCACGCAGATACTATTGTTGGGTGGATTTTTCGGCTAACTATCATGTATTTTGTTTTGTCTTCATTTATTTGCAAGCCGATTTGCTCTGCTTCTCGTAACAGAGTCTTAGCAAGTCTCTCAATGTCCTCTTCATTGATTCCAAGGACAGCTATGTCGTCCGCATACGCTAGGATTTTGTGTTTCATTCCGACGTGCACCCCTCCATTTTCGAATGAAGTTGTTCTAATCACCTTCTCAAGGGCTAAGTTAAACAGCATTGGCGAGAGTCCATCCCCCTGCCTCAGACCTGTTCTAACTTCAAAGGCTTCAGACACATCTCCTTGTATCAGGACTCTGCATTTGGGGTCGTTTGTACACGCCTTCGTCAATCTCACCAATTTCCCGGGAATACCCAGCTCAGTCATGATTTTCCATAGGCAGTTTCTGTCCACGGAATCATAGGCTGCTTTGAAATCGACAAATAAGGCGTGCACATCCTGCTCTACTTCCCAACATTTTTCGAGCACCTGTTTTAGCATAAAGATCTGGTCTAGCGTGCTCCTTCCTCTTCTGAATCCTGCTTGGTGGTCGCCTATTATATTTTCATAGTGGAGATATATCCGGTTAAGCAGGATATTAGTCATTATCTTATAGGGAACCGGAAGGAGTGCTATGCTTCTATAGTTACCACATTCATACATGGACCCCTTCTTTAGGATAGGGCATATTAGACCTGTGTTCCAAGCCTCCGGTATCCTTTCCTCCTCCCATATTTTCTGGATTAGTTCTAATAGCTTGGTTCTTAGAGTTTCGCCTCCATCTTTAAACAGCTATGATGGTATGCTGTCCAACCCTGGGGCCTTTCTTCTTTTAAGCCTGTCGATAGCTATTTCCACATCCAGAATGTCTGGTTTTTCAACCTCTTGCGGGTCGAGGTCTTCCGCGTGGTCCATGTCTTCTTCGTTTGTGGGGTTCCCTTGGTTGAGAAGCTGCTGGAAATGTTCTTTCCAGATGCTTAATACCTTTTCTTTTGATGCCGTCAGTTTGCCATCTTTTCCTCGCATTTGCGTGTTTCTCGCTTTATATCCTACCCTTCCTTTCCTGATGTCTGCGTAGAATTCGCATATATTTCCGGCCTGCCAGTTGTCCTCAATAGTTTGCAGTCTTTCTTTGAGTAATTCTCTTTTTGCTTTTCTTATTATTCTGTTTGTCTTTGTCCTGGCGGCGGCGTATTTTTGGCTACGGAGAGAACTTTAATTTTTCTTCTTTCCTCCATTGCCTTTTCACATGCTTCTGTGAACACAAAAAAACATAAATAAATATATATATATATATATATATATATATATATATATATATATTTTTTTTTTTTTGAAAAAGGATTATTTAAGTGCCAAAAATTCGATATTTAGGTTTCAATTTATTATGGGAAAAAACACCACCTCTATCAATTTCCACTCACGATATTTCGAGGAAAAAAATTGGAAATGGTCTAAAAATCGAATATTGATGAAGTTAGCACAAAACACTACCGACTCTTTCGTAGCCTTCAACAGTGCTAGAAGACATACAATTATATTGTGATTATAAAGGTTTTGACTTCTTAATAAACTCCTACTGTATACAATAAAGAATAATATTTTTTTAAAATATATTGTTATTTGAAGAAAAATCGTTTATGTTTTTCCTGTAAAGTTTTCTAAATGGCGCTTAAGTCTTTTTCAAAAAACAACTATATATATATATATATATATATATATATATATATATATATATATATATATATATATACACATATATTTTTTTTTGTTACTTGAAAGTGTAAAACATGTGCTTACAATTGATACCTATATACCCTTATAAATACATTGTAATGTGCTCCCTTTTAACCTGATAATGTCTCAACATTCTTCTTAAAGACTGACCTAGATAGTTGAGGACAAGAAAGTGACATTCCACTAACCATCAGATAAATTATTGCAACTGCTACCAAATGACGAGATGAGGAAGGCCGACATGTTTGTAATCAGGGCAGAATTCCCGGACATTTGTGGATAATTTCTGGAATAGAAAAATGTACAATTTGGCAATTCGACCACCGTGTCTTGTTCCACTGTACAAATTAAATAAACAAAATTATCGTCTCAGAGCAAATGTTTACCCGGAGACAAGTTAGCGGACTCAGGACCTTGGAGAGAAACCAAGAGCCTCATATCAAATTTTCCCGGGTCTCCGTCAAATATTACAATTCTCCAGCGAAACCAAATATCGTCCTTTATAATGTATGCAACAAAAATATTGTGTAAAGATATCGCAAAATTATTAAATAATATATGTAATTTTATGTAAAATGGTTACAAATAATATCTAGTCGGCCGGGGGGTCCTTTTAGGATGTATCCCCGGCAGTCTCCCTCTCCCCTCTCGTCAGGCCTGAGTGGACTCAGCGCCATATCTTAGACCTGTCTGTTGGTGAGAGTCGATCTCTCAAGGTCTCAATGGTAACAACTGGCTTAGAGGAGTAGTAAGGGAAGCTTTGCGCTTTCTAACTGGACACTGCTAGGTTCCTGCTTATCTTCAACGCTCTTGAGTTTTGTAATCACCGAAAGATTCTCTGAGGTCATAAAGTCGATGGAGTTTTCTGACCTGAAGATCTGTTCAGGATGAATTACATCAATCGCAGGATGAAGGTAGCTAGCTTCAGATGAGAATACGATAATGAAATTTGTCGTCATTGGTTAGTGCGTATACCATATAGTACGAATGATACCTGTGTTGAATAATAAATAAATGATTCGTATTGGATAATAGTACATTTTTTTTATAGTGGATTCAGAACTAGGTAAGGATGTACTTTATCTTGGCTAAAGGCTATACAAGTAGATGATGTGATAACCGCCAGGTTTTTCTCCCCAAACCAATGATAAGACACAGTAGCGTAGCCAGGATTTGTAGGATTTGGTTTCGGAGAGAGAGGAGAGATCCATCCAAGTATCTAATTCAATGAGTGAATGAATATTTTATTTGCTTTCGGGATAAACCCCATACAAATAGAGTTGGCTACAATTAATTATGATGGCTTCAATAATTATAATTTTGTAAAAATTTTAAGAGCTAAAGTCAAAAATATTATTTCGCTATGTTGCTATATCATCGTCATCTCCGAATACGTGCAGACATAAATATATAGAAATACAATAAGACAATATAACATATGACAATATAAAAATAAAATATAAATATAACATGAACAATGCATAAATAAATATTTTAAACAGCTCAAATACGCAACTAAATAATATACGATACATGAAAAGACCCGCTGCTATGATCAACAAAATCATTCATTGACAATAAACGATTCCACTCTACAACATTGCTTAGCTTAGTAATACAGGTTCTTAAGAAGATCGCTATTGCCAATTCTAAATAACTCTACATAATTTGATCTGTTCATATTTACGGAATGAGGCAGGAGGAAAGTTGTGTAGATTGCGCACCGGATGAATATGTGGAAAAGATCCTCAAGCTCATTTAAATTGCAAATTAACCAGTTTTCTTTCGGCTTGAAATAATAATAAATATTATTGAATGTTAGTTTAATATAACAGTTGCCGGATAATCTGATTTGCACTAATGTTTTAGCCATAGGAAACGGGGAATTCAGTGCGAGATATGGCTGATCTACTTTAAAGAAACCCAACCCAACCTTGGGTGTAAGGGGGGTCACTCTCTTTTAATATTGTCTATGCCTATGTATATTATTTATGAAATAACATTCAAATAGGTTTATACAATTTTTTTTTACAGGTAAGAATAAGTAACAAACAATATTTTGTAATTTCGTCCGGATCCGGACCCCCTTCACTCCACCCTCTGACTACGCCACTGATGGTACAGGTACATACCTGCTTTGTAGGAGCTGAGCGTGCTCAGAGCCGATCCACGGCTGATTAAATAGATTATAAGTTATACTGCCGCTCCCCGGATTGTGTTTATATTTTTTATTCTCTATTTTAAATATGTAAGTCAATAAAGTGCGCTCGTGTAATATATGAAGTGCCAATAAGCAATAATGAAAATATTAGTTGACATCCGCATGATGGTATAGAAGGATCAATGTAATTAGGGATTGATAAATTATTTGCCACTTCTATAAATTTGTTTTATTGAAAACTATTTTCGAATGAAATACATTCATCCTCAGTTCTAAAAACACACAAAATTCAAAAAAAAGCAATTCAAAATATAGTTGGTATTACTATACATATTAAATTATATAAATCAGTGTTATAAAACATTTATGAATTATGAATTTAATTAAGACAAGAAATACATGTTGGTACTCACAAGGTTTAAATGGATTATATAGAACAGAAAAGTTTGTACTGGTTTCTTCTCGCATGGAACTAACCATGAACGAAAGGTTGGTAGCATGTTTTTAGGTAAACGGTTTAAGGGTCAGTGTTTTTCCAGTAATGCTGGTGAGTAATTGTTTTACCTATTATAGATGGGAATAAATTTAAGATTGGACTATTGGAGATATTTATTTGGTCATTTTAGCAAAAATCTGGATTGGATTTGAAGGATTTTATTATTTCAAGTGCTTCATATATATTTAATTTGAGGCTGTTTTCAACGTGATGTATAAATTTAACTCCTGAGTCTTTCATGAATTTTATATTTTTTTTCGTTTAAATGAATTGCAAAGTTGGAATTATCTGTTTTATTATTATATGCACGTATGTTCCTTTAATCTCTGATTTAGCGATCTTTCAGTTTTTCCCGTGTATTTGGCCGCACAATCATTACAATTTAGTTCGTATACTTTTTAGGATACTTTTTCGTACTTTTTAGGAAAGGGTCTATTTTGTCTTTAGGGGAAGAGAAATATGAGGATAGGGTTTTTTCTATTTTAAATGCAGGATTTAATCCGAATTTTTTCAATTCATTTCCGACTTTTGTGGATAAAGAGCCATAATATGGAATCAAAACATAATGTTTCGGGATGGGCCTATCTTCGGAGATTGTTGAATAGATATCATTAATTGCCTTTTTTTGTTATTGTTTTTTAAAAATATGATTGATAGTGGTTTTATTGTACCCGTTATTTTTTGCTATGGAATATATTATTTCAATTTCTTTGTTATAGTTCTATTTAATGGTATTCTCAAAAGACGGTAAATCATGCTATTAAAGGCAGCGAGTTTATATGATATCGGTCTCCTAGCACCATTGTTTATAACGACATCCACGTGGATGGGAAAGATCTAGTTTTTCTAGCGGTGCTAGATTTGATAGGAAGATTAACTGTTCTAAAATTTCTATTGTTTCTAGTGGTTTGATACTTGTGAAAATATTTGTGACGTCGAATGATATTAATTTCGCGTTATCCAGGATTACTATGTTCTTAATTTTGTTGAATAACGCTATACAGTTTATTACCGTGTATTTTGGAGAAAATGAGATTCTGGTTTTGAACAAATTGTTCAAGCAATGGGAAAGTTTATAGATCGGGCTATTGATGTAAGTAACGACTGGTCTTAATACATCACGTTGAAAACAGTCTCAAATTAAAGCACTTGAATTAATAAAATCCTTCAAATCCAATCCAGAT
The DNA here is from genome assembly GCA_948150685.1 of Rhaphigaster nebulosa. NCBI lineage: Eukaryota > Metazoa > Arthropoda > Insecta > Hemiptera > Pentatomidae > Rhaphigaster > Rhaphigaster nebulosa. Next base: position 41,620,069 of record OX411308.1, on the reverse strand, counting down.
TTTTGCTTAAATGACCAAATAAATATCTCCAATAGTCCAATCTTAAATGTATTCCCATCTATAACAGAAAAAACAATTACTCACCGGCATTACTGGGAAAACCCTGACTCTTAAACCGTTTATCTAAAAACATCCTACCTATCTCTCGTTCATTGTTAGTACAATGCGAGAAGAAACCAGTACAAACTTTTATGTTTGATATAATCCATTTAAACCTTGGTGAGTACCAACATGTATTTGATTTCTTGTCTTAATTAAATTCATAATTCATAAATGTTTTATAATACTGATTTATATAATTTAATATGTATAATAATACCTAGTATATTTTGAATTGCTTATTTTTGAATTTTTTGTGTGCTTTTAGAACTGAGGATGAATGTATAACATTCGAAACTAGTTTTCAATAAAACAAATTTATAGAAGTGGCAAATAATTTATCAATCCCTAATCCGCATTATAGTATAGAAGGATCAATCTAATTAGGGATTGATAAATAGAAGTGGCAAATAATTTATCAATCCCTAATGAAAATATTAGTCCAATATTTCTGTTAATATAAAAAAAAAAACTGGGGAAGTCATGAAGACCCGTAGCATGACTTCATGAAGAACCAAAGTAGACATTCGTTAAAACGTTGTTGAGCGTCTTGAGAAGTTCGTTTTGCTAGTATAAATTTCTCTAATTTATTCCAGACAAGATGTTTCGCAGGAGGGACCACACATTGTCCTGGCTAATGTATTATTAATAAGATGTAGACGAAAGTAAGCCCCCTCATACACAAGAACTTTCCTTTTACACAAGCCCCGGCAAAATTAGTTCAGTCGATAATAGCTAATGATTATTTTTTTATAATAAATTGATTAAACAGTTTTATGAACACCTTAAAATTTGTATTCTCTAATTAAAAATAGTTTAATAATTTCAATATTCTAATAACTTCTCTTTTGGTAAATATATAATTCATAATAGTTATACAACAAACAGGGCAGGAATGACTGCAGAGCCGGAAATAGAATTTTTGTCAGGGGAGGGGCAACTTTAATTTTGCCGCTCTTTCTTTCACCCTTCTCCCTTCAACAGTGCCAACAGTTTTATAACAGTATTTTAATTAATATGTTCCTGTTATCAGGAGCATTACAATACCTGTTATCCGCAATCTTGAGATTAAATAGCGGTCGTACTAATATATATATATATATATATATATATATATATATATATATATATATATATATATATATATATATATATATATATATATATATATACATATATTTTTTTTAAAATTAAATAATCACTTCAACAGGCCCAATAATAGAACTGTAAGGTTAGGTTAGGTTAGAGCTTTTATGGACACTCAACTGCTTAGAACTGTAAGTATCCATTCGCACCATACATACAGACTAAAGAAAATAAAATATAAAATTATTTATAAGAATAAAAATAAATAAAATAAAATAATGTTAAAATTTTTAAATAATATAAACATCACAAATAAAAATAAATAAATATAAAATGCAATAAAAAAAAAATTATGATTAAAAAAATTAATAAAATCAAAATAAAATATAATAATAAAAAATAACAATAATTTTAAAAAAATAGAGGTCTAGAAGCTCGATTGTGCTGTTTTTTTTTAATTTTGTAGGCTTTGAATCGAATTATTTTACTTTATCTTTATGGTTCCTGCAGAGCTCAGCGGGCAGTATATATATTTTTGTTACACGTGGACTGCTCGAGGATCAGAGGATCCAACAGATTCTTTCACTGTGCCTAAGAGGAAAGGATATCTAACATAATTTATCAGGTGGCTTCGATTATATCACACTTAAAACTCTTTTTCTTACGGATTTTTACATGGCGTAATAATTTTAATCTATTATATTATTTATTAGTATTTACAACAATTCATTGATATTTTACTAAATAAAATATATTAAAAAGCGAAGAACTGCCATATTAATGATAAAAACCTCCCTTGTATTTCTCAGGTAGCGCTAAAGACTATGCTTAGTGATACCATTCCTGTACGAAGTACGATTAACCAATTAATTTAACAAATAAAAGAAAGTAAAGAGGAAATTAAATCAAATAATAAAATCAATGTTATATTTCTATCATAAGCTCCTACTACTCAGAAATTTTAATTTTTCAAACTATTGTTTAGTATTAAACATTTATTCTAAAAATAAGAAAACAAACATAAATTATATATCAAATTTTCTATATTCTTGATAATTGATAACGTATAACTTTATTTGTATGTAGTTGAACTTGCAATATTACTCCTGCAAAGCTGTTGATTTTTGTTTACTTTTGATGTAAGAGCGATTCGCTAGTAGCCACTGATTGATATGCGCCACATCGAAAAAGAAACTGGTTCAGTTGGCCAATGTTTCACAATAATCTGTCTCACTTGCTGGGAGAATTCTAATTATTTTGATATATATATATATATATATATATATATATTTTAAATTATGATTGCGCTTTCATATGAGTTGTGTATTTATGATAACTAAAAAAACATTAACTGTCCAAAAATTACGCTGATAAATTGAAGAACTGAAGCTGTATAGCCGCCATTAAAATATAAGTATATTTAATATGTATATAATTAAATGATTTTTTCTTTTGTATAGAGACGCCATGTCGGTAGGCAGAGGAAGGTTCCATAAAGGCTCCAATCGTTCTTCATCAGGTTTTTTCAGTTTCGTTTTCAATTTGGTATCCTAATAATTTTAACGTGGTTACTGAATATTTGCTCTTCTTCTCATTCATTGTAAGATTGTGTTTTTTTGCAACAGTAAGAAAATCTGCAAGGTTCCTATCGTGTTCTTTCTGGTAATTCCCACAGATAGTTATATCATCTAGATTTCTTTTGTTTTTACGATACCAGATAAGGCAGTAGTAGCCATTGAGACTTTACCATTTTCAGGAACAAATTTTATTTGATGTGTGCCAACAAATGATTGATTTATGAAACTATCCGAACTACCAGTGTCTATTAAACCATCAGCCTTAAAGCCGTTATTACACTTTTACACTATATCCGAACAAAATGAAAAAAAAAATCATGTGTTTGATAGATTACATTTCTCTTTTATTTAGTTCCTTGTACGCAGTAAAGGAGGTATTGTAATCTCGAAAATTTTCGGTTTCCAGATTTCTACTGAAATATCGATTTTGACCGTCTCAGAATCCATTTTGACTTGTTTCGTCCTGACGTCTGTCCATACGTTCGTTCGTTCGTACATATCTCGCATAATTCAGAAACGGTTAGCCATAGAAAGTTGAAATTTTGTATTTAGGATTATTGTACAATCTAATTGTGAAACTCCCTTTTTGGTCAATACATGATTACCGGAAGTGGTACTTTACTTATAGGTCATTATTGATTTTCATCAAACATAACATCAAAATATAATACAAAACTTCTCAAATTTGGTATTTAAGACTCACATACTGGTATAAATAAGAAGTGGTACTTTACTTTAAGGTTATATTAGACTTTCATCAAAAATGATATTAAAATATAATATTAAACATCTCAGATTTGGTACACTAGACTTTTATATCAATATAAGTAATATAATAGATTTTGGTTGAAATTGAAGAGCCGAAAGGGGTAATTTACTTGAAGGTCATAAGAAACTTACATCAAAAGGTATATCGACATTTAATACAGATATCATATGGTTCAGTGATAAAGGTTATAAACGCGATTTTTTTTCCGCCCCATTTGTGAGCTGAAAAATTCTGCAGCATGAGAATAAGATATATGTTAAGCGGATTCTTCCGCTTAAAATGTGAAAACCGTCGGTTTCCAATGCTTTATCTAGTGACATAGGCAGTTCTAATGCTGTCAAGGAACACGAAGAAATCTCTTGAGAACTTGTTACCAACTGAAAGAAAACGACATTTAATAACCGAATAAGACCTTCAGAAACAAGAGCTTTGTGTGTGTGTGTGTGTGTGTGTGTGTGTGTGTGTGTGTGTGTGTGTGTGTGTGTGTGTGTGTATGTGTGTGTGTGTTTGTGTGTGTGTGTGTGTGTTTGTGTGTGTGTTTGTGTGTGTGTGTGTGTGTGTGTGTGTGTGTGTGTTTGTGTGTGTTTGTGTGTGTGTGTGTGTGTGTGCGTGCGTGCGTGGGTGTGTGCGTGCGTGCGTGTGTGTGTGTGTGTGTGTGTGTGTGTGTGTGTGTGTGTGTGTGTGTGGACGTGTCAATAGATGGACAACGCGACGCTGTGTGTCGTTTTTGAGATACTGCTATCTTCGAAACTAGTAACAAAATTTAGGGTCACTTTTTGAGCCACCGATTTATCATGGTCCTGGTAGTGGTAAGTCATGGTAGCTCCACATCTGATATTTTTTTGTATTTAAAATATTTTTTGAGAAGAAGCTACGGCATATCCAGTTGTGGAGGATTCCAGATGGAGAAAAAAGAAATAGATTAGGGAGTAAAGTAAATATTCTGAATAACATTAGCAAATGAAGATTGGATGTGGTCATGCGTATGGAAAGAACGCGTTGGCTCTGACGAGTGCCTAAGTAGTGCCCGGAGTTGAGAGAGATTTGAAGACGTGGAAGACCTCGGAAGCAGTGAGTAGAGTATTTCAGAGAAGATATGACGGCTAGAGGTCTGACAGAAGATGAATGCACATATCATTGGAGAGATGGAGTACTGAGTATCGGAATGTGCCACAATTGCAGAACCCGAAATAAAAATATGTATGAGCCTGGTCAGATTTTATGTGTTATTTCGCATCTTTATACATTTTCTTTAAATCTTTGATTTTTTTTTTTACACTAATTATATTAATCCCTTCTTATGGACAAATCTTATGCCATAAATAAACATAATTCGTTTTTATGTAATAAATATTTAACGGTTAATACTGCGGGTACGGCAAGTTGTCAGGAATATAACTAACTAACTAACTCCCCGGCGCTAAAGGCCAGCATGACCCTTGGCCTCCTGAGTTACTCTCCTCCATACGGCTCTGTCCTGTGCTTCTCTCTTTCAATTGCGGACACACAGCATCCTCGCGTCTCTTTCCACTTCATCCTTCCATCTGCTTCTCGGTCTTCCCCTTTTCCTCTTTCCACCGAAACGCGCTTCTAGAATCTTCTTCTGTACTCTTTCATCCTCCATTCTGGCCACGTGTCCTTCCCATCTCAGCCTACTTGCCTTAACATGGTTAACAATGTTAGCATTATCCAATATAGTCTCAATTTCACTATTGCTCTTAAATCTCCATTCACCATTAACTCTAGTAGCACCATAAATTCTTCTTACTATCTTTCTCTCAAACACTTTTAATTTACGGCAATCCTCTTGCGATAAGCACCAGGTTTCCGCTCCATAGGTGACTACTGGTCTAATAAGAGTTTTATACAGCTTTTGTTTTGTTGTTTTTGATAATAGTTGAGACTTGAGAAGCTTAAGATTTGCATAATAGGCTCTATTACCAGCCATTATTCTATTGTTAATTTCTTTGATTATTAAATTCTCATTATTCAGGGCAGAACTGAGATACACAAATGTCGGTACATTTTCAAACTTAATTTTTTTTATTTTAATGTCGCTGCAGGATCATCTACTTGCTGCCGAGGACAATTTTAAGTACTTTGTTTTATTTTCATTGACCACAAGCCCTATTTTTTTGCCATTTTCATATATTATGTCAAACGCCTCTCCGAGTGCCTTTTCACTTCTGGCCGCAATCACTAGGTCATCAGCATAGGCACAAATTTGCCATGTCCTATCAATGATAGTACCGTTTTTAGCTGCATCTTTCACAGCATCATGCAGTGCTATGTTGAATAGTGCAGCCGACCGTCAGGAATATAAGCTGATTAAATAAAATACTGACCACAGCTGACGTATCGTAAATCTTTCCTTGCTGTATCTTCTCCACGGATTAGAGGATTATTTTTCTTATTTCTATTCGGGGATAACTCATCCCTAAAAAATATTGTTGTAATTTATCACTAAAAAATAGGAAAATTATAACAAATAGGGGCTTTGAAAATTTCTGTAACATAGATTTCTGCAAAATAAAAATAAAAATTAAGGGAATAGTTTTTTTTAAGTAGGAATTCCGGATCGGTTTTTCTTTCTTTAGTTAATCCTCTCTTTATCCTTTTTTTTACTACTATATTGGTTTTGATAGACGCCTAACTTATAAAAATTATTATTAAAATAATTTTTTATATAACTTATTAATTATTTTTATTAAAATTGTTTCCTTGATTAGTAAAGAATAATATTAACACATTAATGATTAATATTTCCACCTCATAGAATAATGAGGGTGAATTCTAATTGTTTTAACACAATGTATTTTAATTACTTCCTATCATCGTTCCTAGGTTTCATGTAAGCAACCGTTATTTTACTTGGTGTTCTCATCGGTAAGAAATTCTACCAGCATAATTAATCAGTTGAATTGAATATTATTCAAAACAGATCGATAACCTTTTCGGTAAAAGGGCCGAATGATGGCATAGCAAAAGCTTTCAACGGAACGTATATGCAAACAGCATAAGAAAGAACCTTTTAGTGCGCATGCACCTAACAATAACCTTTTGATATTGAAATAACAATCAACATTCGAATTTGTTCACGAGATTGAAAAAATGTAAAACAAATGAAAAGATTCAAGAGAGTATATTTTACAATATAGCATATGCATATCTAAATTTATGCAGAGGGAGAAGGCTTATCTAATCCTTCAGCGTAATCTTCCAGCCTCTGCCAACAAGATTCTCTCTTAAGTTGTTTGCCTCTACATTAGTATATTTTTTCATATCCCAAAGAATACCATTTTCCGTTTTCATTTTATACGGCCAATATTGAATTTCATGTTCAGAATACTATGTAAAAACATTATACAGAATAAGAATTTCAATTGAAGAGTCCACGGAAGAAGGGGAGATTTTCTCGTAATGCATAATTGCTTTGCAATTTCGAGAAAATCAACTTTTTAAGTTTCTCTCTTTATAGCTCTTTCTTCAATCTATGGGTATTCTCCAAACGCTTCTAACAAATCGACCATCCACATTTCCAATTTTTTCTTTGTACTTTCTTATTCTACTGAACGATATGAACATATTGATATGTATAACTCCACTTCGGAAAAAATGTGATTCTCCCCCATGCATTCATGTGAATCGATGATTTCGCAAATACTATAGATCCAGAATATTTATTATCAGACATACTTAAGTAAATGAATATTAGATTTTCAGCCCTTTTTATATTATTATAAATCAACTATTTTCTCTAGTTTAGTTTTAATTTTTATTTTTTTCAAATCTTAAAGTATTTTCAAATAGTTTTATTTGAATATTTTCTATATACATATATATATATATATATATATATATATATATATATATATATATATATATATATACACACACACACGTATGCATATATATGAGTTCGTATTTACAGGTTTGAAAATGAATATATTCGTATTCACACTAATATTAATTGTTAAATTAAATCGATATGTGAGCACGCGATTTTAAAATCGTTAATTTTTTCATAGTCAGCAACTTCCATAACCCAATAGTGGACATCAATATCAAACAAATTCGAGATGTTAAAATAAATCGATACGTGAGCGTGCGATTTTAAAATTGAAATTTTTTTGATAGTGTTAATATAAAGAGAGTAAATACCAACATTTCTGTATGAATACAAGTGTGAATATGTTCGCATTTGCATTTATATGTGTGAATATAAGTGTGAAAATTATATTCGTATTCAAAGTTGATAATATTTAATATATTATTATTATTCATATACATAGAAAATTCATTGTGTGAATATATTCGTATTCGTATATTTGTGATTACGCTATTATTATTATTTGTGATTACGATTGTGTCCCATCCCTGATTGGGACCCACCATCAACAGTTAAAAAAAAAATAGGACTAGAGTTATAAAAAGAAATATAAATTATAGAAATATACATTGACCAACTCATCGAATAGAAAAACAAATATATTCATTAAATGAAGAATGAAAAAATTTGTCCTTGTACCGTCTACTTTTTATATATTCCGGAAAGTCAAGAGTTTAGCAGAGGATCCCACGGGGTACTGCGGGCTAAATATTGAACGCTAAATCTATAAAAAGAAATATTTAAACCGGATTTATATTTTTTGTAATCTTCATATCTCCAATGAGTTACAACATAGGCACAAAATGTAAACTCAAACCTTCCCTGTCGCTCCTACAAGTTTCTGAGAAATTACCTAACCACTTTTTAGCATATACATATTTAGAAATGAGCTAAAAGAAACTTGTCATCGTTTGTTTTAGAATTTAGCGCTTGTATGGAATACGCCTCGCTATCGACATCCGCTCCATCGAAGTAAACACTTGAACCCAGTCTACCAACAAACGCACATGTACAGTGTTCAACATATTAATATCTAAAGCTTATTATATGGGAATGAAAAAATAAATGCAAAGTTCAAGGATACTACTTCGTAAATACGATAGTATCTAGATTACGTAACGCTAGTTATATATCTTGAAGAAATATAATGCCGTACCTTAATTAAGAAATAATTAAGCAAGAAGATTGATGAAGGAAAAACAAAGTTCTTTGAAAAAAATCTACAACTAAATAGGTAATTATTCAGGGTCTTACGCAGAATTTGTTTTCGGGAGGGAATTTAAATTTTTTTTAGGGAGAATTTGATAAGAAGGAGGCAAGTAATGACTTAAGTGTCTATACTCGCCAAATTGGGTATAAGTTTTAAGCATAAGCATGAAAATTGAATCAAACATTACTATCAAAAGTACAAAATATTCAACTCAAAATTAAAACTTTATTTTTGTGGGTATGAGAATAATATTTTTTCATAAATTTCGGAGGAGGTTGGGGATATATTCATCTAATACCCCTCCCTCTGCGTACGTCACTGGAATAACTTTTTACCGAAACAGAATTTGACAATACACTTCTACCTGATTAGGTTGCCTGCGCATTTAATAATGCATAAGATTTTCACCCTCATTGTGGGTTAACTAACATAAAATAAGATATATAAAATATAATTAATATAGTTCACAAGCTTTATTAAAGCTGTTTTTCAAGATTTTTTAAAAAGAAAGCGATTCCCGGAATGGAGGATGAAATTTTAATAATTACCCTTCGACATATATACAGGGTTTCGAGTGCAACTAAAATGTTTTTATAGATTATAATCCGATTCCACACAGAAAAGCAGGAAACTCAAGTTTGGTGTTTTTTGAGGTGTCACGTATTTTGTTGAATAGGAAGCGATAACTCCAAAACTATTCAAAGTGGTTGATTTCCAATCATACTATTGTAAAGTAGCTAAAATTCCCTTTAAGAAACACAGTTTGACTTCACTAAACCCATTATAAGGGGCTTTCGGATGCACAAATAGCGAAAAGTTTTATTTTATTTTTAAGATCCCACTTTATTTATGTTTTTCTCATTCCTCTGCTGGGCTAGAGATATCCCACTTCTAAGAAACCTTCTGCATTTATCAGGATTTAATCTCGTATAAATGAATTCGATATTTCTTTTGGGATTTGTTTAGAATTGGCTCGTGATTTACTAAAAAGTGTGGTGTTGAATTAGGTTTCCACGAAAATAAGTATTTTGAGAATGAAATTTACTAAATTCACTTTGTTCACTAGTCAATAAATTAACACGGAAATACCGAATATAAAGCTTCTTTTTGTTGTGAAACAAACTCAACTTTACAATAAAAGAATCTATCAAAACAAGTCTGAAATTAAATATGAAATGAAACTGTCCCTGAAAGCAAAAATAAAATAAATATTAAAAAATAAAAATGAATAATGCTTAAATATTTAATAATTATATATTTGAAATAAAAAAATAATTTAAAATAAACACTAACAATAACAAAATACAAAACATATTTAAAATATGTCCCCGCATTTAGTGTTTTTATTGATGCATAAACGTTAATTTTTACTTAGGTACTTTTGTATATGAAAACATAGATTCGATTCCAGAAATTTCTGGGAAATTAAATCCGAATGTTACTATATTATACTATTTTTACAAATGGAAGTGGCGTAGCAGATACATTTTCTATACTTAATAAGTCCGGTTTGTATTCTGACAAGTTAATTTAAATTTTGTGTTCACAGAAAATTAGTGGAAATGTCAGAATGAGTGGTTTGTCAGATGCTTTTTGAGTCCTCTCAACCCTGTAATCAATTCCTGATTAAAGGAGACTGGAGCACTATGCTGACCGCAATATTTCCCACGAATATTTATATTTAGATCGCTGGTTAGGGATCCCTTCATCCTTGCTCTTTATTATTAATATATATTATTACAATTAATACTTTCTTTGATTATTCTAACTACTAAGATTTCGTTCTCTGAATCAATAGTTTGTGGAACTAGAGCGACCGCATAGATCCTGAATACCCGTGATTAATGCAGAATACTGAAGGCCTTAATCGACTTTTAGGTGCTTGAAATGAAAACTGAAACGTAAATGGGTGGATTTTTGTTCGATATTGTCGAATGGTGCTCGCGGGTAGTGGAAAGTGATTGGCCGCCGGTTTTTAAAAGAACTTAATTATTAAAATAGAATCTATAACTTTAGAATACTCATCACTTCATAGGATAAACCATATCGACGGTGCAATACCAAAGTGGCGTATCTGAAAATTTATAGAACTGAGAATATTGAATTTGAATTTTGGTCGTTGAAGTGAAGTAGTCAATTTCTTAATTAAATTAGAAGTATTTTGCATCCATAATTATTGACGTCACATATTCAGTTACATGTTTTTGGCATTGCGAAGGGAATAGAAAACTATACATTAAAACTCAATTTTCACAAAAATGTGGGATAGTCCACTCCTGTTTTCACTTCCTCACATGATAATTGTAATATATATGTTTGGTTACTCAAATAAATTATAACAAAAAAGATATCATTGCCGTCGAAATAATCTATTTTGTTGTTAATCATTTCCATGGTGCCAAATAAATACATACATTGTTATTTAGCCATTGCACAAGTTCATAAGGGTAGTGAAATATTAAGATCCGAAACGGATCCCATTATTGTTATCCTTTGACCAGTGTTTCTTTAAATAATAACCTACACAGGCTATCTGTTTGAAGGTTATTGTATTTTAGACAAAGATTGCCTAGTCCAAGCCTTGGTCATTTGCTCATCATCCTAACAACATCCAAGGATTATCCTTGGTTCTGGGGAACATCTTTGGAAACAACTGTTATTTCCCTTGTTTATTAATTTACTACTAAATAGCTGTTTAATTCTTCATTTTTTCTTCTGTGTACGAAATAAAGGAAGTATTATAATCGCGAAAATTTTCGGTTTTCAGATTTCAACGGAAATATCCATTTTGACCATCCCTGAATCCATTATGACTAGTTTCGTCGTGACGTCTGTACGTTCGTACGTACGTGCGCATCTAGCATAACTCTAAAACGGATAGCCGTACAAAGTTAAAATTTTATATTTAGTATTATTGTAAAATTTAGTTGTGAACCTCTCTTTTTGGTCATTACATGATTACCAGAAGTGGTACTTTGCTTGAAGGTCATTATTGATTTTCATCAAAAATTATATTAAAATATAATGCAAAACTTTTCAAATTTGATATATAGGATTTAAATTTTAATATAAATAACATAATCAATTTTGGTTAAAATTGGCAGACCGTAAGTGGTACTTTACTTGAAGATCATGCTAGATTTTCTTCAAAAATTATATTTAATTGTAATGTAAAACATCTCAAATTTGGTAAATAGGAATTTTATATAATTAAGAAAGTATTTACTAGATTTTGGTTAAAATTGGTGAGCCATAAAGGGTACTTTACTTCAAGTACATAATAAACTTACATAAAAAAATTATATTAAAATTAAATGCAGAGATCATATGTTTCGGTAATAATGGTTACAAACGCGATTATTTTTCCACTCCAATTAAACATTTTTATTACTTGTTTTAAGTGTTAAAATACTGGTTTTCATCCCCATTTGTGAGATGAACAAGTCTGCAGCAGGTGAATAAGATTTAAGTTAAGTGGGTTCTTCCGCTTAAAATGTCGAAACTGTCAATTTCCAATGCTTTGCCTATTGACATTGACAGTTCTAATGGTGTCATGGAATACAAAGAAATCTCTTGAAAACTAGTTAACTTCTGAAAGAAAACAACATATAATAGCGGAATGAGACCTCCAGAAACAAGAGTGTGTGTGTGTGTGTGTGTGTGTGTGTGTGTGTGTGTTTGTCAATAGATGGATGTCGAGACGCCGAGTGTCGCTTTTGAGATACTGCAATCTTCGGAAACTAATAACCAAATTCAGGATCACTTTTTGAGCCACCGATTTATAGTTAAATAGGCGTACAAGGAAGTCATGTGTTATCCCCATCATATATTTTTAATATCTTTTGTAATAAACGGAAGTGTTCTATAACAAACAATACATAAATGGACGCAAAGACAAATAAGTTTTATCTTCATTATATCCACAGCCTGCTAGAGTTCCACAAGGCAGTGTATTAAGTCCCCTTTTGTATTCTCTGTACACAGCTAACATTCCTCAACACCCTCTCGCAGCTAACTTTACTTTTGCCGACGACGCTACTAGTACTATCCTTCCTTCGCACAAAGATCATATCCAGTTTATTTACTTATTTTACTTTAAAAAAATAATATTTAAAAAATTGTTATTAAGAAATTCAATAAAGAGAGAGTTATATAATCATCTAATTCACAAGGTGCGTTTATTCCGCAGTAGTGAACTTCATTTTATTGAATAATATAATTTTTTAATTTTTTTTGATCGGACGATTTATGATTTAAATATTATTTTTCTTCATTGAAATAAACCAACAGTTGTTTTTAAAAACTAAGACTATCACGAAGACGATTTTTGTGACAACCCAAATTGAATACAAAATTATGCTTTTTGTAATTTTAAAATAATTTACTCAAGCATACAGATATCTCATTTCGAGTATTTTTTTTTTGTTTTTTATATCGATTTTTGAAGAAATGACCTCACGCACTAGAGAAAATATATGAAAAATTGCTTTCACGATTTTTAATTATAGTTGCTATAAAAGAACGAGATTTCTTAAAAATCAATTTATCGATTTCTGTGGAACCTAAAACGATTATTTTGATCGAATATAATGCTTCATCGAATATATAATATATCATAAATAAGTGAAGTAAATAAATATATAATAATACTTCATGTAGTTGTGAAAATAAAAATACCTGAAGTATAGTAAATTTAATGCTAAGAAGGTGGCTTATTTGGCAAAACGTTGGATAATTTATAATTAGCTTAAATTTGAGTCATTTAAGGCTATCATTCCAATTTAGGTGAGTCTGCCGAAAATATCCTAATTATAATATTTTTTATTTGTATTTAGAGGTTTGCTCCAAAATTTATTGTGATATTTCCGTATGGCTTCTATAAATATTTGATATTTAATTCTTTAAACGATTTAATAACAAAACGTACCTATTAATTTTTGCTATTTTTTTTTTTTAAACAATGAATATAGTTTTACTGTGACCTTGCAATTGCAATCAGCTGTCTAACAAAACAACCATAAATATATAGAGTGCTAACAATATAAATACTGCGATTACCTACATGAAAACACAAACTGTGCAAATTTTGCATAATTACGATGCCATTTATTTCGCAAATTCTTTTCTCAACATTGCGAATTAACAATATCTAAAATAATACGGTCCTTTTTTTTTCTTTTTCTGCAACAAGCGAGGATTTCCATCAGCACTAATAAGCCTGGTGATAATTATTCCATCATTAGACATAAGATATCGCGGAGGTAATTAAATCAGCGGTGCGTGCCAACGACTTGTTTAAAGACCATTATACAAACTAATTCCCTGCCCCTCGTCACGAAATGAGGGTGAATTAAATAAATCGAACGTCCCTGTAAGCCATGTGTGGGTTCCGCTGAACCGTGTCGGTGAGATTTTTTGTTGCTTGTATGCAAACAAGAAGCGTAAACAACTTATAAAAAAACCTGCAATATAAAATAACAACATGGCATACAATCAACGTAAAGGTTCCTACGCACTTACTAACGTCCGGTCTACGGAAACCCGCGAACATTCAATAGTCATTTTGCAGATTATCCATGTCTTATGATAGAATAATCCTAGAATAATATTTAAGTCATAGTAAAAACTATTGATAAAACTATATCTGTTGATTTAAATATTGGATGGGTTATAGATATAAAAAAATAAAATTGGGATTCTGGTGTAAAGAAACAAAAAAGGTTAAATAGAGTCTTAATTAAATGAGCAGTTGTCAAAACAAAAAGATTTTTTAAAAATAAAACCAATTTAAAATGAATAGGAAATAAAAATATAATAAAACTAGCTGTTGCCCGCGGCTTCGCTCGAGAATATTTGATTTCTGCCATTTCTTTTTAACTTATATACGTTTATGATTAAGATAACTATAATAAATATAATAATTGTGCTACACATTGTGTGTGCATGAGGCCAATCCTGTTTTTATTTCTCCGCAGTAAGCAGGTAACACCTACTTAGACCAAAAATGGAACCTTTAGTCGAATGATGTATCATTTTTTTAAACTTTCAAATGAGCTATTATATTGTGCTGGCCATGAGGTTTTTTTCTGTCTCTTAAAGCATTTTTTAGACCATATCGGGTTACTTGTAAACGTTATAAACAAATCAGGATGATCATAATGATCAACATATGTCATGACATCCTGAGTTCTCTCATCCAAAATGAAGGTTTGGCCAAATTTTTTGTATTGGCCTCCACTGACCTAAATTTTCACGGTATCTTCACCAATTTTTTTCTAAACATTGAGTATAATATCCTTTGTTACTGGAAATAATTTTTGGTGTCATCTCACACCGGTTATACTTAAAATTTGATATAATAACATCAAAATGTAAAGACCGTCACGCGTATTCGGTCTTTCGAACATGATATTGTTTGCATTTCAGCATATTTACACGGGAAGTCTTCTTCAAACCGAAGTATATAGTCCTAAGCTGCAATAATCTGAAGAAAGTCCCCTTTATCCAGTGGTTTGAATTATGAAATGGTTGGTGAAAGCTCAGTTTTCAAAATTAGATGCGACCGTTACACCATTTTTTTTTGTACTTGTAACTACCAGCAGATTACTCTGGTGACGAATTTGAGAAAATTTCCATTTGGGCATCAGTCAGCCATTATGTGGACGTAAGAAAAGACGCTTCCCATCTGTCTCAAGTGTAATTTACATTTCTCCAGCACCAATTTTCATCAAGTAAGTTATGATTTTTAGATACTTTACATAAAGACCGTCACATGGTCCGTCCGTGGTCCAGTACTTGTAGATGGAGTATGGAAACGGAGGAAGAACCAGGATATCTACAAGAAGTTTGATGGCTCTGATGTCGTTAAATTTATAAAAGCAGTCCGACTCAGATGGGCAGGCCATGTTGCCAGAATGGGAGACGATATGATACCAAGGAAGCTTCTGACTGAGATCCTGCATGGTGGACGATGCGTTGGAAGACCCAAGTTGCGATGGAGGGACTGTGTGGACACCGATGCAAAGAAGTTTGGAGTGAGAGACTGGATGGTGGGAGCAAAAAATAGGGACACCTGGCGGTTGCTGTTGGCGGAGGCCATGACTCGCTAGCGGGTTGTAGTGCCAAGAAAAGAAGAAGAAGAAGAAAGACCGTCACATATATTATACTTTGTCACACTGTTCCAGGCAATGTTTCCAATTTAAAAAAAATTTATTTGTGGGGTTCATGCAACATTAAGACCTCAACCAATGGTGGAGTGTGATTTAGCTTCTCTTGGCAGCTACATTGAAGTAATTTTGTATTATTGTATGTCACGTTCAAATATTTTTTCTATGTGACGGTCTTTATTAAAAACGCGTTCCATTGCTCTCAAAAACATTTTAAAGGAAACGTAGACTGCTCTGAATGTTTTGAAGCTCAAATTAGGATGTTTTAGTATTTATCCCGTTACCAAGTATACCGAGTTATCTTTTTTTTTACTCCAGATGTATATCTTTACAAAATATTCTGACTGGGCACAGAAAAACCACTATACCAATCATATGACCATTCAAAGTATCTAACCATACATCATTCTGGCAAATAGAGATATTTTCCTAACCAGAACAATCGTCAGATGGAGAGAAATTGGTGAATTTTTTTTTTGCTCGCTCAGGAACCGAAAACGTCATTTTGCGTAGAATAGCCCTACCACGTTACCTTCCATCGCCCACGACATCTTTAAGATGAACATACTTTTTCGCTGGCTGCTTGCTCTGGATGAGTCTTATAAAGTTAAGTTATCCCTTCTCTATCTATATACGTTTATGCATATTATATAATGCATATAATAATTGTATTTCATATTGAGTTTGCGTTAGGCAAGCCGCGCTTCTGCCACTCCATGTAATAGGCATGTAATACCTACTTAAACCGAAAATGAAACCTTTAGTCAAAACGTGCTTAATTTTTTTAAACTTTCAAATGAAACACTCGAGCTATTCTATCGTGTTCTGCTATGCCATGTGATGCCATGCCATTTAGGCGTTTGTCCGTCTTTTAAGTCATCTCCAATTACAGACAATTAATAATATGTTACATATAAACGTGATGACAAATCAGGACGATCACAAGTCTTATAAATTATGAGTAATATCATATAACTGCTACATTATCACATAACTATAATTGTGTTTCACATTATGTGTGCATGTGGCCCTGCTTCTCCTATTCCACAGTAAGCATGTAGCGTGCAACCGCTATAGCGGCGCACTGGGGCTCGATTCGGTACATAGGCATCAGGGGCCGAAACTCAATTTTTCAAAATGAAATAATTGAATTTCAGAACGATCTAAAGGCCACATTGTAATGAAAACAGTATTCATCTACGGAGTGAAAAATTAAAAAAAATTTTTTATTCGAAAATGACTTTTGATTGAATCTTATTTATTATTCAAATGTAAGCCTTTCTGTATCTATCTTGACGTAGATATTAACCAAAACCCGGTTGAAAAGATTACGATACAACAAAATGTAATTACTAACTATCTAGCTTCTAAATATAGATAACTGCTGTATATCGCCGTAATACCTTAAAAACATAAATACGATTTTTTCCATCCGTGGATGAAACCTTCCACCTGTAAAAAGTGAAAACTCCTGTTTTTTAGGTTTTAGAAATAATTTTTATAGGTTTTAGAAATATGCTTTTTTATTCACTGATGTTATAATTTGTTATGATTTGATGTTATAATTTGAAAATTCCAAAACACTTTGTATCTTTATTAATGTCTGAGATTTGGACATTTAAATCTCTATTCGGCCATTATTTCGGAGAAAAACGGATGATGGTAATGTCGAGTTCCGAGGATCCAGGATTCGGAGTGACCGATGACTTTTGTGCAAAAAAAAAAAAAAAAATCGTTCCAGTAGCCTTAGATAAACGAACTTAAATATTTATAAACATATTTTATAAAATGTACTACATCATAAGCAGTCATTTCCGAATTTTGTAAGATTATTCGAATCTTAAGGCCAATTATCTGTTTTGCTCTTCTAATGAAGTGTGATTAGTAAAGGAAAAGATAAAATCTATTCAAACTAAGAAGGTAACATTATTTGAATAATAAATTGTTTAATCAGTAGTAAATTAAAGACACTTTCAGCTTGATGTGAAATATTTGTCTGCTCTAACATTTCGAGAGCTTCCTGAATTTTTTGCTTTACGCCTGTTCTTCAGGTGCACGAGAGCCTCTTAAATCATATGTTTATCTTTGTTTTCATCGCTGAGAAAAATGCAAGGGATGCAAGCAGCTTTCCCGATGATCTGAGAAAACCAAAACTAAGAGTAGCGCATGATCATTCTTCGTTTTTATTATAAATAAGGGTTTCATTCGATGCCATTCTGAAGACTTAAACGGGAAAATAAAACGCAATATATAGAGGTTGGTTTTTTTTATTTATCGGAGAACCAAGACGATGGAAAACTTACTCATTCACCCTTCGAACTTTCCTTCGTAAGTAGAAGAATCAGATTCTAAATTCTTTAATGTAATGTAAATAAAAGCATTTACATTTTATTATACTTTGTTTGGATAAAAACAAACCTGTGTTAGTTCAGGCTTGAAATTTGGATTTAAATGTTACGTATTTGGATCAGATTTCAGCGTTTTGTTATCATTGTTTCTCGGCACATGAAGAAAACAACATGATTACCAAATACTAAAACTCAAGAAATATTTAGCCTATGGTTTTCCGAGAAGATCGTTTATTGCAATTGGACTGGCTTGTGAACAGTTTTCTTCAAAAGGCTCCACTCACTGTCCATGCCATGAGAGAAGGAAATGACCGGCAAGAACACTTTTGTCCAGTAAATGATCCAGCAAGGAAGAAATGTCAATGTCGTGGTCAGCTAGGAAGTCAAGGTTTATCACGTCTCCTTTGGTAGCACTTATACCTAACAACTGTAATATTTTCAATAAAACGGCTTTATATATTTTCCGTGTTCCTTCTTCCTGTAACAGCGTAATAGCTTCTGATGGAATAATTGAAAACGGGTTACATAGCCAGGCGAGTCAAATTGGTCGCGCAACTGACTAGTTAAACAATTATCTCCATACGCCGCTTAATTGCTTTCATTAAATATTTTCAGGGTTATTGATGGAAACTGAAATCAAGCTTTCTATTTAAAGAAATAATTTCGCGTTTTTTTACGGTTCGAACTTGCGTGCTAAGACTCATTTTAGTATTGGAATAGTACACGCCAGAATGTGTGATTACCTGACCACACCAGTGAAATGAAAATCAGTTCAGGGTGTGAATTATTTTTACAGGACCCGAGGAAACGTGCTTTCTTTATTTGTTTATGTATATTTAGGAGTACAGGTAAACGAGTTAAGGAAGGACCTAGTAGTGCGCTAGTTTGAAAAGCATTACCTACTACCCCTTCTATGTTGGTAGACATTTTTTTAACGCTATATTAATGATTCATTTCTGTTATTTTTGTTAGTGTGATTGACTTCTAAAAATAACCTCTTACATCAGTCTTGTGACATTTCTGATGTTTATTGTTTATATTACGGTTTGGTCCAAGTTAAAGTTTTAACTATTTTTTTTTAATTTCTTACATTAAAAAAAAAAAAGATAATGAAAATGTACAATAATGAAAATACAATTACAAATAAAGAAAATTCGGGATGTACAATAAACGAAACACTAAAACGCTAATTAGCGCTGAACCAATGGCTGAGGGGAGACCAAGATGTAGGTGGGATTAACTATTAAGACATTCCCTGCTGATTTGGGTTTTGACGGTGGTCGGTGAAGGGAGATATGTAAGAGGTGATTGGTGGTATCGGCATCGAACCTTCGAGTTCACTAACCCTTTATTTTGAATTAATAATATTCGGACTTTTCAAGAACTTGCAATACCATTCACCTTATTTTATGGACCCACGGTTATCATGTAGTCTACCCTTCATAAATACCACATACTTTAAATTGAATTCATGTGTCCATCGTAGAATGAACGCAATGTAAGGTTCTAGGGTTATAACAAATTTTTAAAGTACCGGTTTTTAAAGTTTATATTATAAATATATGTACTAATAAATATATTAAGCTTGCTCCTCATATTATAGGTAATGGTTTTTGATCACTTTAGGTCCGCTCTTAATTCGACGGCTCTCATAGATAATGGAAGGCGCACAGAACTTTCGAGACTCATTAACCATCTCTAATTTTTTCCAAACAAGCCTGTCCGTCGCTACTGAAACCCAGTATCCCTTCTTCACTTTAATTATCTACATTAGAGCGTTTCTCGCGTCATTGTTTTTGGAGTACCAGGAGCCAGCGGATAGCAGAGAGAAGTTGGGTCCCTCTGTCGCAAATGCGGCAGAAAGTCTGAAACACCAGCCCATGTGCTGGGTAAATGCCCCAACAACACCCTCCTCATAACACGCCGGCATCATAGGATCAAGCATGAGTTAATAAGGCTCCTCAGAGGAAAGGACTTCGCCTGCTTTGATGACTCCTATTGTGTTGATACGGACGGATCCGCGAGGTATGTTGATATTGTCACATTCCCAAGGACCGGAAAGACAGCATTGTCCTGGATCCGACCGTACGATTTGAGGAAACGATTCCGATCAGGGAGGTGGAGTGGAAAGGGAAAAAAAAGGCATCTATGAGAAATGTATCCCTTTCCTAAAAGAAAAATTCCGCGAGACCTTCGAAGAGAGAGAGAACTCACCGTGAGAGGCCTCTTGTTTGGGCGGAACAATACCGGATAGAACGGGGAGCCTTTTTAGAAGACATAGGTGCTAATGTTAAGGATATTGCGGTGTTGGCCGAAAATATTATTCTGCATGGTAATTAGGTAGGCTTATTTATCATTTTGGATTTTTTCTTTACTTTTCATTTCTATATATTTTGTTTGTATATGTATATATATTTATTTTTTCTGTTGATCTATATATGTGTGCGTTCAAATGTTGATGTTTTAATAGTTTCATAAATTTTCCAATTATCTAGAAGTTGTACACAGAGTAAGAAAAGGTTGATTGTTAACTGGAAGAGAGAATTAAGGAGAGGTGAGAAGGTAGTTGGATGGATTAAAATAAATAAAAGATAGAAAAAAAAATGTAGTGTAATCGAATAGGGATGAAAATGCTATGAATTATGAGGCTGAATGATTAAAGGAAAGGGAAGACCAAAAGAAAGAAATGTAAAATGTATATATATATATATATATATATATATATATATATATATATATATATATATATATAAATATAATATCCAACTAAGGATTGATCAGTACGCTGTGTATTATAGCAAGCCAATGTAATTGGGAGTCCACTATTAAAATAGACAATTTTAGCGTTTATTCCGATGTCCCTCTACTCACTAACATAGTCCGTTCCGATTTAATAACAAGGCAGGATCTATCGGAGCCTGTATCAATGTAAAAAACCGACTATTTTTGTTATAAGGACCTCTCGAAAGACATATCCTCGCCAAAACTACTTATTTGTAGAGCGTTACAATATATGTATACATTTTACCCACCTCCTCACGACATTCCTAATAGGCTTTCTGGGCCTAATAGTTTCAACGGGTGTGAACTCGGAGATTGTTAAAAACAGTGACTTTTCGTAGCGGCCAATTATGATTTTCAATAAATCATTTCTCTCTTGCCTATCAAATTGAGAATGAAAATGAAAGAAAACAAAGCTGAATGAAACTGTAGGAAACTGCGAAGAGGACAATTTAGAAGAAGAAAGTCTTTTTGGTAATTGCTCTGACAAAAAACAATGTTTTCAGTGTTTAATACGCGCATTTTTCTCTCAAAATGTGGACTGTTTTTCAACCTGTTAATAGCTTAAAAAATTGTACTTTTACACACGTCACCTGTGAAAGGGTGTTAAAAATCGACTTAGGTATACTTTATGCCTATAGATAGACATCGACATGTCTAATCTACTTATTTATTAATTTTTAATAAAAATGTAATTATAAATTAAGTTGCCTGGATTGGTCAAGAACTGACCGAAAAGCTGTTACATTAGGCTACCTCTTGATTAAAATTGGAAATAATTCATTTGAACCATTTTTTTCTTTGATTATAATACCGTAATCGCAGTAAAAGACAACTTTTTTCCTTGCATTTGAATAGCTTACTCATTAGCAAACGCTAATGATTTTTTTTATTTTTATTTATTTATTTTTTATTGAGGTAGGCATTCCAGTAAAACATTGCTTTAAAACAGGTTAAGTTGCATAAATCTAATAATATTTCTCTGTTTTATTTTCCAGTAACAAACCACTTGTTATTTATCATTATTTTTTCTAGTATATACCAAGTTTATATGTAGGCAATAAAAATATATTGTAAATGCAAGTAAACTGCGAAACAAAGCTCAATTTGTGATGAAGATCTTCGCTTTACTCCAATACTTTTCAGTACCAAAATATCGGAATACATGGTTTTCTGTCATATGATTTTCAAAGATTTTTCGGTGGAGGATTCCCCTCTTTGTGAGAGGGCCCACTTTAGTTTCTAGTCGAGGAGCTACGAAGGAGGTCCGGTCTGCAATTCGGCCATCCGTGCTCGCGCCCTCCAATATAATTATGATTTTTTCAAGCTGATGGTTTCAATAAACTGATTTCTGATGTACTGCAGTGAAGGACAAGTGTCCAGATGTAACGCAGTCATGTCTTCCAGCTGGCAGAGCGTGCCGAATGAATCCTCGAAGACACCGATTCATGCATTGCTAGGAAATCGTATCCTGAAACAGGAAACTCTTTGTCTTTTTGGAATGATTCCCGGTATTTGTTTTAAAGACTGGTTAAATTTCTTGCACAGTTGTTATTGTTATTATTTAGTTTTGTGAATATGTGTTCCCTTCTACTCTATTCTCATTGAATGTGCAACAGGAATATGATCGGCGTACATCATACTTATAAGTTTTATCTGAACTCAGCAGGTGAATTTTCGCTGCCATAATAGTTTACCAAGTGAAAATGTGACAACATTGATTAAATGCAATCGCACATTTTAGTGGAAGATTGGTTTTATTATTCGGGACAGATGCTTGTATAGTACATATGCATCCATATAAATGCTTCTGCAACATAAAATATCTGTCATAATAATAACCAACATAATCTGCCATGAAAGGCAGAGTTGTTCACTTTACAGATGCACACTTTGCAAGTAAATGTTGGTCGATTACAAAGTGTCATTATTGAAAATAATAAGCCAAAATCATTTATGCAAGGCCTTGGTATACTGATTCTAAAATACTACATTTTTCCTCTATCTAAATTTAAATCTCTAATCGAAATTCATTTTTAAACGAAAAGGCTGATAGTAATGTAGATTTCTGAGGATCATTCTGGAATAGCCTATGACTGATACGAAATCTCAAGAAAATATCAAAACGTACAATGAAAAATAAAAAGATAATACCACTTGGCCAAAGATATTCCTTCTTTGAAGTTTCTTCTAAAAAAAGTAATAAAAAAAAACTAAAAAAATTTGTTCTCAATAAATTTACTAAGACATGTTCCGGTTTCACTAACACATTAACCATAACCTGGAACCTTGTGAAGCACTTACCCGAGTAATGCGAGATTGATTAATTTATTTTACTATAGCGAAACATTACCTTATTAAAAACTGCATTGACCCACTCACATTTCCAATAAATGTATTATATTTGTATCATACCATGTCCTACTTATGTACAAGTACCCGTATGCCATATATCTCTGTCGTTACATTTTCAGACTGGTCAGAATCACCTGCTGTTTCGCTATTACTATTTCTCATAAATACTCAAGTGATAAATCTTTTAAAGATGATTTAAGTGATTAATCAGTGATTCCGCTAAAATTAGCTGTCGTTCAGTTGAGTGAATCGATTAAAATGAGTAATATCCATTCCCGCAAGTCATCACATGTTACTGAGTCAGAGGTGGAAGTAAAAAATTGGAGGAAATTGGATTCTTATTCTGTAAATACAATGGTCCACACAAGCTGATTAACAATTTTCAATAGAAAAAATGAAATGTTAGCTTTTTTCAAAACTCTATAGGTATGAAACTGAGTTTAGTACCAAACGTTAAATTTATGGGACTGATCTTAAATATGAAACTTGACTGGAAAGATCATACTAATTGGCTAATGGAAGAATCACGTAAAAGGCTGAATGTACTTAAGGTTGTAGCTGGATGTTCGGGGAGAGCAGATAGATCAAACATGCTAAAGGTACCTGTTTGATAAGCTCCAAATTAGATAATGGTAGCATTATGTATCCATCAACAAATCCTAAACAACTTTAGGCTCAGTCCTCAGTCCACCATCTAACGACAGGTACCTTCAAAACTAGCCTTGTAAATAGTTTATGTGTAAGAAACTAGCTTAGCTTCTCTACCTGAAAGAAGACATCACACTTGTATCTGGATATAGGAAGGCTGAAATTCAATAATGAATTTTCAGTCTGGAAACTATTTTCCAACCTAAAGCTAGAAGATTCGTAGAAAACCAAAGACTGCCTGCACCACTGGAAATCCGAGCAAGAAGATACCTTGAAGAAATCCGCTGTCTGCAAACAATAACCGTTGAATTTAATTACCCACCGTGGGCATTAAAATTACCCGCACTAGACTTGACACTTAATAACTACAAGAAAAATAGTACCTCAGAATTCACTTATTTAACAGAATATTAAAAAATCAAAGATAACTATAGGAATAGTATTTAAATGTATACAGATGGCTCCAAATCGAACTGTAACGTTGGGTGTTCCGTTATAACTGAATCCAGTCCAATTAAACATAAGCTTCCACCATCAACCAGCAACTTTACTGCAGAATGCTACGCTACTCGCATTAGTGCAGGCTGCACTGTACCATATTATTCTGCCCGAGGAAATTTTCGGACTTTCTGTCTGCTATAATGGTATTTTACTCTAAAAAAGTTGTTATGAAGAAAGTTCAAGCTTACTCATCGATGATAAAATATTTAAACAAGAACTTAATACTCGTTTGGATACAATCACACATAGCGATTAGGGGGAATGCGAATGCCAAGGGAGCAGCGTTATCATCATTATAAATGACCAATATTTACACCAGAATAGATATATTGGAGCAGCTATTTGAAATTCCAAGCTAAGATGACCTGGAATCAGCTTTGGGAAACCACGGATGGGCTCAATAAATTAAAAACAACGTAAAACGAAACTAAAGGATGGGTAAAGTTCTATCCGCAACAGCAGAATAGAAGAAGTTGTTACTAGGCTGAGGATTGCCCACTCACACGGTTTTCTTTTCGATAAAACTACAACTCCAAAATGTATAATATGCAATGTGCAGCTGACGATTTACCATATTCTAGAAGTCTGACCACTCCGCAACAGATATTCAGAGATTGAAATAAAACTCCAAACGATACTGGGTGATAACAGCACTACCATAACACATAGCACTAACATAGGAAAAATATTTGAATTCCTAAAAGAAAACAATATTTTTAATAAAATATAATAGAACAAAAAGAGATAAATATTAAAGAAAATATTGAAGGACACTAAAGACCTAAGCCGCTGAGTGTCCATAAGAGACATAATCTAACCTATGAGGATTGAGGAAAAATATAAAATGTTTTGGAATTATTATATCAAAGGCTATAAAAAAATCATTTCAAACTACTTTTCAATATTTTTTTTGAATTCATAATTATTTGGATATAATAAACCATAGTTTAATAATTTTCAGCGTTTTTGATCTTTACAACTAGTCTGAGCTCGTAATGCCATTACCATGAAGTTTCATCAAGCACACCTTCACAAAACACCGAATGTCCGTGAAGAAATAGAAAGCATAACGAAATCTTTGCTAGTACTAATTCGATGAGGTAAAGGCTCGTGGACTAACATTTTAGCATCACTAAGCCTATTCCTTTAACTTGAGGCTGATTGCTCAAGGCCAGCGATCGCTTGGATTAATAGATTAATGTACACCGATAGAAATGCAAATGCAAATCTCTAAATGCCGGTAAAGATTGTGGAAATGATTAAAATTTACAGTCATTGATACGGTCATTTTCATATATTAAGGAAGTTGGAAGAAATACCATTATCGTTTTTCAACTTTTGTGCTAATTGAGATACTCATTTCATTGTTCAGGAACTGTTTTATTGTATTCAGACTTTTTATTTTTCAAATTGTACTTTTTATATTTATTTATAAGCGGCATGTACAAAATAATATTCAAAGTATTCCGTATTGGTTGTTAGGTCGGGCATTGGGCTTAATTTAAGACCAACTTTACTTCAATAAGAAGTTTACTTCAACCTGTCTGAAATAAATTGTTTTTGGGTTTAGGTGAAATGAAGAATAAAACTAGCTCATAACTATTTTATTCCGAGGTAAAATAGGAACTGGCAATGGTTTTTTTTTTTTATGTTTTTATAGTCTAAGAATAATTGTTAAGCAAGAAGTAGCTTACATTAGCATAAATCCAAGACTATAACAACCCTCGGAAGATCAATCCTCCTGACTAAATTACACAAAAACCTCGTTTAGCCGAACAAACTGGGACCGAATGCAATCCGGATAATCAAATATTCGGATAATCCACGGAATATGGTGAATAATAAAAAAAAAATTCCTTAAATAAGCAGACTTACCGTTTATTACGATAAAACTATTTATAGCTGGTGAGTCAATCGAGGACAACGTATTGCGGCAATCTGATAAACCTTTCTTAAGTTCAACAAAAAGCATTTTACTACCACAATTTATTGTACTATCTTTGCAGGAACTGTACATTGAATCCAACTAAAAAGCGAATATTTGGTGCATTCATACATAGTTACTCTCTTCCTACCATAGTTAAAAATTATTATCTAATGTTTACATTAAATTAAAAAAATGTATATAAATCTTATTCGGATAATCCGGAGATCCGGGTAAACGAGTGCCGAATGAACGATGTTTTACTGTTTTTCTTAACGGCGCTTATGCATCGCAGATTAATCGCTTTAGAGATATTGTTAATGAGCTGATCTTCACTGCCTAAGCTATTTTTTTCATTTCATCCGACCTTGCTTGGAAAGAATTCATGTTTTTTGCCTTAAAAAATACCTTTTATTGTATACTTTACTCACGCTAAAAAAATTTTTTTTTTGTTGAAATACATCAGAATATCTTCGAGGTCATGCTGATTTTAATTCCTCTATAGTTATTTTAAGTGAAGAATTATAATGGACTTGATTAAACAAGGCTAAATTAGCTTCACCAACTCTTTATTATTTCGCCCAACCTTTCGGTTCTCATGCCTTCATAAGGTCCATATTCTATACAGGACCAAAATTTACATCATTATTATAACCAAGTACAATTCAAATTGATAACATTATCATATAAATTTTTACTGAAACGTTAATATATTTACAATCTTCTATCACAGTTCTGCTTAATATATCATTTAAATTTAAAATATTTTTATGCTGGTAACACTTCATTAATAATTAATTTAGTTATTATTATATTAAAATATGATAACTCTGATTTGGATGAAGTCTAATGAATTAAATGTATAATTATTATAATAAATAATAATTTATTTCGCGGCGATCTCAAGAAATGAATCTTGACACCCCCACTCTGGTTAGTACGCACCGGTGACGTAAAGGTACCCGCCAGGGGTTGGCAGAAAGGTCCACAAGGCCCACTTACCGAACTGGCCCACCAATACCAGTACCAGTAAGGTATGCAGTGTTATTATGGGTTTTCAGCTTTTTATTTCTTGATTATTATTAGTTATTATTAGAAAACTTACTTAGTGATTTATTGAGTTTTTCTGAACCTTTGTAAGGTTATTGCTTTACCTATGCAACTTGTAAGTTTATGTGAAAACTATACATGATACATGAGAGCCGAAATGTTGGGTTAAATTATAAAGAGTTGGTGTAGCTAATTTTGCGTTTATCAATAAAATTTATTTTTTTAAATTTATACATTAATATATACTTGCAAATCAATATCCAAATCTTTCAAAGAATTAAAAAGATTAATAAAAGGTTTTTTTAATGCGAATATTTCGATGTAGAACAATATAATGGCGATTACAGAAGTATATTGGGAAGTGATACAAAAAAAATGAACGTTTCAAGGATTAAAATGAAGTTAATTTTTTTTCTGACATAAAATTTCTTATAACTTTCAAAATACGGTCCATTATGTTCTATGGTTAGTTGTCATCCTTGCCGGTAACAGTCTCGCAAAATTGTGTGTGTGTGGTGTGTACATGAACAGCCTAGCTCAAAAACGAAAAGTTTTACGAAACTGAAATTACATATTATAGGCAGCCTGGAACCTTGTTGAAATTGTTATATGAGTGTATAATTAAATGGTCTTTAGTATCATCGAGGTCTTATCCTCATTAAAATTGTCTGGCAGGGCTTAATTGCCGAATTTTTTAAGAGTTTTCCTCTAAAATAAGTAGCTTTAATTTTGTTCACGTGAAATAATTCTCATTGTTTGAAGTTATAGAAATGGATAAATATAAACTGTGAAAGAATTTGATTATTAACTAAAGGAGAAAATATTTTGCTAGGTTGTTTATCTATAGTTGAAGAAGTTGAAAAGTAATTCTTTGGCTCAACAGGAAAGTAATAATGTTTCTAATCGAACCTAACAATCGGCAATAAATAGTTTCAAGATATCCTATTCAGTCTTGCACCTATTCGATTGCTTATAAATTACTTCGGTAATGGATGCTCTTTTTTTTTTTTTCTTGTGAGAATGAAGTAGCTTATCATTGGAATGAGTAACGGTGAGTTCATTGAACTCGGCAAAGGTTTCTTTCGAATGTTCTTTTTTTTCTTTAAATTCTTCCTGCGTTTACTGTACTATGTAATGTGCTGCTGCTGTAATATTTTTTAAAAGATTCACATATGTTGAATAATACAGAGCATCACTTAATAATTTTAAATTTTTGAGTTAAAATCAATTTAAATTGATGAATATTAAAATGGCAGTTCTTCACTAAACCCTACTTTGGGAAAGTTAAAAAAAAAACAAAAACTGTTTTACTTTTTAACTTAACGTGCAGGAACAGCTAAGTTCAAACCGCTCTCTGATATCCTCAAACTTCTTAGAGGCTGTCCATTTCTATATTGAAGGAAGTAATGCATTAAATAATATTTGAAAATGAAGATAACTCATATACTCCAAATAATTGGATAACGATGAAGGCTTGATAATATTTACCAGAGATACATGTATATAGGAAGTTTAATAAGATGTCTTCAGACTTCTTTCATACCTTTATTATATGTTATACGTTTCAGACTGATTGTCCATTATCAAAAACTTCTTATATATAACATAGAATACGCTAATAAATAATTAGTTAACAATATTATTCTAATTAATTTGCTATATTATTCCAGTAAGTCTCAAGAATCAATACATCTCTTCACCGAATTGCTATTATTATTTAATATCCTATGTGATATTTCTACTATCTTACTATTAAACGTTTCAATTTAACAATAATCATATCATATTTTCATTATTCATTAAGTTTTAATTATGCACTCATATCTATCCATTCACACATGGATCCAAGAAAATATAAATGACCAATTGAAAAGGAAAAAATGTTGCTTATCTTCTAAGTTATCAATCAACTTCAGTTAGCGGAAATGTAAATTTAATATTTTTTAGAATCTATTTTATTTTAATCAATATATTTTAGTTTTCAAATTATTAAATCCTGACAAAAAAATTATAAATACAGTAATTGAGTTGTGAATAAGTGAGAAAAAGAATACTTGGTTATTTTATAAATACAATGTCATTTGTTTATTGGCTTCCTGAATCTGTTTAAGTTATAAACAAAAATACAGCAATTTCCTAAAGCACAAATAAATTTTACTGAAAATGTTTTATTATTGCCAAAATCTTCGAAATTTATAACAAAATATCTATCACACCCAAAAAAAAAAAAATAAAAAATAAAATACACTTTTTTATGATTTTGATGATACTATTTCCTTAAAAATTGTCCAATGGAATATTTGCCAAATTTCACAGTACAGTTTTGGGAATATTTTTTGGAATAAACACTTAAGAAGTTGTAAAAAAAATGTACTTTCAGGAAGGAAAAAAAAAAATAATAATATTAATTATCGTGCCAGTGGTAATTTACAAAAGGAGTGGATAAGTAGCTTGACATTTAATTCAGTCATGTGGCCTTCGCACAGTGTATTCTCTTACCGACAAATAATGTGGTGGATTTTGATAATTATTTTCCGTTTTAACATGTTTTCAAATGAATTACTTATAATTAGTTTTTAATAATATGAGGAGTAAAAGTGGGGTTGGAAGATTAATAAAAAAGGAAAACAATTTTTTTTTTTTAGGATTGAGATACATTTCTTATATTTTTGAAAACAAAATAAACATTATAAAGTAAACATTTATGAACAATGTTATCGTGTTAGTAGCGGATAGTTTTCAGCATATCCCCAATCATTTCCTAAATTTAACCCACGGTCAAGAATATCTACGTAATTACAAATACATATAATGATTTTAAATTCTTGAAAGACTAACAATTTATTGCAAGAATTGGTACATAATGGTATTGCAATTTATTAAGCTATTTTAAGAAATATTAAAGGCAGGTATAATCTGTGGTTGATGCGGATTCTGGTAACCTGTAGGAGTACTCCATGACTATAGATCAGGGCTATTTCTATGTGAAATATAGTTTTGTAGAAAATATTTATGGAAGCGTATGTGTCCATAATAAAATCTCTATGTCGAAGCACCTTGAGTAAGTTTTAACAGTCGTTTGTTATTTAGGTAGTTAGTTATATAACTTGATTAAAGTTTCATAATTAATAATAAATAAAATCAAATACAATAATAAATTAAATAATAATATTTAAAAGTTTTTGTAAGATCGAATATTCCAAATAATTAATAAAGTCATTACCAAACAAGGCAGTAATGCAATGCGGGTGGGAATTGGCCAACAAATTGGGGATTGAGGAAGGGAAAGGATTATGCCGTCTAATTTCGCTAATCTCTACTTAAGTTGTGATTACTGCAATTTCGTGGCTAACAGAAGCATGATATGTGGTGTAAGCAATTTATATGTGTCTCTCTTCGCATTTAATCCCTAAAAGTACACGGTAAAAAATAAAAATAAAAAATGAGAGAGTGAACTGTACATCTAAAAATTTCGTATTCCCTCTCTATATCTATAATTTATCTTATATAAATCCAATCCAGAAAAGCTTACAAGGACCTACTGACTTAGTCACACAATGCATGGACACAACCCTCATACCCTATAAAATCCCTTATGTGTCTTAAAAAGGGTTGTATGGGAGAGTCTATAGACCTCTTAGAATTTAAGCGAATGGAAATTCGCAGTGCCCGTAACGGAGATTACAAATATCCTGTCAGCTACTAGATAAATTTAGCTTTATCATGTCATGTCATGAGCATGATACCATTTTTTTGTTGGTAGAAAACGAATATGATGATCCATAAATCGAAATCGATTGCTTTATTATGATTTTAGACAAAATAAACTGTAAAAAATGTTCTTTTTTATATTTTTATTTTTTCAGGAAATACGCATTTTATCAACAAAAGTTGTTTCTTTTAAAATTGCAAAAAAGGTCTAGTTACATTTTAAACTAAAATTAACAATAACCGAAATGAAATTTTCGATATTTCTAATTAAAACCTGCTGAAATTTGTTTTGTTTAAAAAAAAAAATTAAAAAGAAGTTGTTCAGCTCAAAATCACGTTAAAAAAGGTATTGTTACATTTAAGCTAAAACTAAAAAAAAAAAAAAGGCACTACGTAATATCAAACCTAAATTTAAATTAATTATTATAATTAATTAAATTTGAACCTAAAGCGGAAATTTCAGTATTTCAAGAAAAACCTGCTGTAAGTGGGCTCTCTGTTTTACCAAAAAAAAGTTTCAAATTATAGTTGTCCAGTTTCAGACCATCTAGCAAAAAGATCTAATTACATTTTCAGCTAAAAATAACGATAACCGCCCTACCGAGTGCCAAAATGTTTTCAGTATTTCAAGCAAAACCTTCTCATCGCGAACTTTACACTCTACTAACTTAACAACCTTATTAAAAAGAGGGAACTAATTGAAGGAAACTAAGCGTGGGGCAATAACGGACGTCGGATAGGTTTGAATACATTTCGTAAAACCACGGTATGAGCAGAAGCGCCTGCTAGGAGTCTTTTGTCATCCTATAGAAATTTCTAGTTCCTTCCTTAACTTGTTAGTCTTTCCTTCTTTTTTTAATTATTTTTATAAGTGTTGGCTCAAATTTGCTTAACTTAGCATAACTTAGTGATTACTTTCATAAAGTAATTAGCGGCTAGTGTTTTGGTAAAAAAATTAATATTGTTATTAATTGATAATAAGGAAAAGGAATATATTTTGAATTAAAGTAATAATTAAACAGAGCTAATTCTATTTATTATATAAATAAATATTGCCAACTTAAAACATGGTATTTTTATTATTGGGAAAAGTCAGAGCTAATAGGACCCTACAAAGGTCTCGGGAAATATGCCTATGGCAACTCCAGGTGATAGGTGTTGAGAGTCGATAAGAGTTAAGGTTAAGGATTAGGCCAAATATTCGGACAAAGCTTTAATTAGCATCATAAAGTTGTTGGAATTTAAAGAAAGTCTATGATAGTTGAAGCAGAGAGACATGACGGGAAAGATCAAGGAGTTGAAGACAGTCTAGGAGGAGACTTAAAGTAGAGATCCCAAGATCCTTGGTTCGCGTTGCCTCTTTTTTCAATAGTACAGGGTGGGAGTTGTTGTAGTCAAATGACTAATAATTTTTTTTAATATAATATTTTAAAGAATTGATCAATCTAATCCGCTGAGAAATCGTGCAATTTACCAAGAATCTTTGGTTGTTAATGTTGCATGCTTTAGTTGTAAATGGTCGTTAATGTTGTTATAAGACTAGCACATAACACCATTATCCATGAGATTAAATAAATATCTGAAAATTTGTTACATAGCACTTTCAACCACTTATGTCTTACAAATCTGCTAGTCTGAGACTAAAATCTTTCGACAAAGTACAAAGTCAATAGATCAAAGCCAAGAGAAGGCGTTCTTTAATACCAACTATTGGATAATTAATAACAGGCTATTTTTGTGCTCTCAGAGCAAATCGAAGCTAATTTAAATTGAGGTAAATCAATAGTCCGACAAAATAAGGACAATCTGAAAACTCAAAGAAAAGACTTTTGTTGGGAGCAGACGGAGATGGAACCCAGATCTAGTGTTCTCAGGACCAAGGGGCAACTATATCATTGATGACCAGACGGCATCAAGCCGATAACCCCAGTACCAAACTAAGGATAGAATAGAAGTATGAAGGTACACCGCTAACAATAACTTGGAGAGGAGTGTGGTGCCGTTCCTCGTTTCTGGATATGGGTTTGTTGGACATCTCGAAGAGGACGATGAACAACATTACCTTAAGAGTTCTGAAAGGCTCCTACTTAAATTACAGCACATGGTTTAGACTATTCCTCTGCGCACAGTGATATTCGCCATCATCAGTAATGGTTTTCGTCTAATCCTTTTCCTTCTTACTCTAATACCAAATTTTAAATTGTACGTCCCTTATTTTTATTTATTTACTTTCTCATTTTGTTGAATTTTAACTCTGGTATTTATTGTTATTAATAGTTATTATAATATTTTGTATTTATATTATTGATGTCAAGTATAGAATATTTACGCTTTTTTTAAAGGTAATGATTGATCATAAGTTAGTTTATAAAAGCACTGCTGAGTGGTTTAGTATAATAACCGTAATTTTTTTTATTTATATGAGTCCTGGATTTGATGGTGAAAGTAGTGCCAAATAATCCTTAAAATATGTGCTGAGTTGTAGGCATAGAGAACCAAAGAATAATAAGTCTAACCATCTACCTCATTGGCTCTACAACCCTCAGTGGGCCCTGGCCTCCTCCATTCAGCTCTGTTCTTTACAACCGCTTTCTAATTTCTGACTCTGTCGCATCAGCTTCCACACCGTCTATCCATCTCAATTCCGTTCTGCCAGCTCTCCTTATACGGTACAATGGCCAGCCTAGCTTAACCTTCCCAATTTTATTACTCTAACAACATCAGGTTCATTAAATAGCTCATAAACTTCTCGATTCTTCCGAATTAACCAAGCAAGTCTCTCCCTCACAGCTCCAAACATTCTTCGGAGGATTTTTCTTTCGAAGACGAACAGATCTTTTTCGTTGTTTTTGGTTGAAGTTCATATTTGACTAGCGTAAGAACTGGACGGAAAGGGTTTTATAGAGTTGGAGCATGGTACGTCTACTAATTAGTGAGCTTCTAATATGTTTAAGTATGCCAAAATAGCATCGATTGACAGCTGTTATTCTCCTCTTTATTTCAAGTGTTGTTTCATTCTTGATGGTAACTTGAGATCCCAGATACGAGAATTGCTTGACACTCTCTAACGTCTGAGAACCGATAGATAATGTTTGGTTTTGGGGATTCACTTCTTCGCCTGTATAAACAATAAAACAACAAAATATTCTTAAATGATTTAGTTAGTGTTATGAATTAATATCAGAAAATTGCATTTGCAATGGCTGACCACCCCCTTTCATTCGACTGAGGGCACCTTTGTGTTCCGAGCCCACATTGATATTCGTCTTACTCGGATAGCTGGGTTATCCCCAGTGTTGAGGTTGACTCAGAGAGCCCACACACTTAGCAGTTGTCATCTGCAGTGGTGTAGCCAGAGGGAGAGTACAGAGGGTCCGGAACCCTTTTCCTCCCCGAAATTACAAAATACTTTTACTTATTTTCTATCTGCAAACAAAAATATAAACCTATTTAAATGTTATTTCATAAATGTCATAGAAAATATTTTATAGAGAGAAGGGATCCTTACACTGTTGGAGTGGGTATCTTTAAAGTAGATCCTTGGATGGATTCCCACCCCCGAAACGAAATCCTGGCTGGCTACGCTACTGGTGTTCAGACACCAGTAGTTCAGACACCAGTTCAAACACCAAGTGTGCTGTTCAGAGGTATAATGCATTCTCAATTTTTCGAAGCATGTTATTCGTCGTTGTTAAATTTCTATGAAGAGATTAATAAAATTTCGCTTAACACTTCCATTATGAATTGAAGGACTTATAGAGATATTTCCATAACTACTTAGATGACATCTCTATCAATATTGTTCTAAGTTTTCTTCTGACTTTTTCTCTTGGATCGACAATATAATTTTCTTTTCTTATATTTCATCCTCTAACTGAAAGACCGCAAAAAGAAAATTGATAATTATTAACTCTGGACTCTGTTCACATAGGTTTGTAGTCACAGAGGCGTACTTACAAGGCGATCCCAAAATAAAATAATTAACAAAAAAACTGAAAATGATTACATCATAGTTTATTATTTCCCAATAGTTATATATCCAAAATTAGATTGTTTTTTTTTTTGAAGCGCTTGATATGCTGATTCCAAAACATATTCTATTATTCCTCTATCCATTTAACCTTTAATCGGCAGCCAATTTGAAACAAAATGCAAGATGGTAATGTTAAGTTCCGAAAATCATCGTGACCAGTGACTTTGGTGCCAAATCTAAAAAAAAAAAAAATTGTCTTAGTAATCTCGGAAAAAAAGCTGAGGATGACGGACAGACAGATTTTTTAATAAAATTATTCTATTTTACGTATCTTGAAACGTAAAACTTCAGATTTTGAGAGGGGGACGGGAGGGTTAAAATTTGTTTTGATCGATTACAAATTGAAGCTATTGAACCAAAAGGTTTTAAGAAAATGCCATAGCACTAAAATGCCATCTTCAGAGTTACGTAAAACCGTCCTTCTCCGCTAATTTTTCGGACGAATGATTCACTTTTAAAAGAGCACACACACACATACTCTCACTTCTGGAGGTCTAATTCCGTTATTTTATGTCTTTCAGTAGGTAACTTGTTTCCAAAAGATTTCTTCGTGTTCCATGACAACATTAGAACTGTCAATATCACTAGATAAAGCATTGAAAATCGAAAGTTTCGACATTTTAAGCAGAAGAACCCACTTAACTTATATCTTATTCTCCTGCTGCAGACTTGTTCATCTCACAAATAGTGTACTTTACCAGTACTTTACACTCAATTTTAACACTTAAAACAAGTAATAAAAGAGTGAAAACGAAATCGCGTTTGTAATCTTTATTACAGAACCATATGAGTTTTGTATTTACTTTTAATATAATTTTTTATGTAAGTATATTATAACTTTCAAGTTAAATACCCTTTTCGACTCACCTATTTTAACCAAAATCTAGTAAATACATTCATATTAATATAAAAGTTCTATTTACCAAATTTGAGATGTTTTAAATTATAATTTAATTTAATTTTTGATGAAAATCAATAATGACCTTCAAGTAAAGTACCATTTCCGGTAATCATGTAATTACCAACCTCTCAACTGGATTTTACAATAATCCTTAATAGAAAATTTTTTATTAGAATTTTTTTTTATCCTTATTGGAAAATACTTTCTACGGTTATCCGTTTTTGAGTACGAACGTACAGACGTCACGACGAAACTAGTCAAAATGGTTTCAGGGATTGTCGAAATGGATATTTCCGTTGAAATCTGAAAACGGAAAATTTTCGCGATTTTCTCATACAAGAAAGTAAAAACAATCCTAATTATTTTATTTTTATAAAACTTTTTTTTATAAAAAATATGTCATGCTAAAACATCTTTATTAAAATACTCTTAATTTAAAACAAAAAAATTAAATCCCTCACAACTAAGTCCCAAAAACGTTTGTAGAGTGGGAAAGGTCGTAAGCGATTATTTTTGGACCCATATTTCATTTTTTTATTATTTCATTACTCGTGTCTTCCACTAGGAATATATCCGCATAATGCCCTTCTAGAATCAAATTTAGCTCATATTTATGCCCAAAAATATCTGTTAAGCTGCCTTGCAATGCCAATCAAAATCATTGAGCGGATTTGAAAATTTGGTTTCTAAAGGCAATTACCCGAACTTCATCTCAGAGCTCAAAAAATCGATTATGGTTGCACTCCGTATGATCTCGAGAAATAAAGTAAATAGAATAACGTCCTGATCTTGGCTTAATAAAGTTCAAGAAGTGACTGTACTAGTCACCTGCAATGACCTTGACAGCACTCAAGACTTGATTGTGAGTCAGCGTTCCCTTTTGGCCATGTCCAAATGGATCGATTCATTTTTATAATAAAAATTCAAAAATTTAATATAGTTATAAAATTAATATTAAATTTACAGAATATACATTAAATGTCCGTCCCCTGTCTGCTGCTCTTTGCGATTTTTGATGGGACGAATTTTTGAGATTTGGCATCGAAACTCATAGGTCACCTTCGTCATTACCATCAACCATTTCGTTTCAAAATGGCGGCTGATTAAAGATTTCAAAATCCGATATCTTGGGCATTTATGAAGATAGAGGAAAGATATAAAGTGTTTTGGGATCATTATACCAAAGCCTTAAATTAAATTAAATAAACCATAGTGCATTAATTTGCAACGTTTGACGCTAAAAATACATTGACAATCTAGTCATGACTTTAAAATATATATGACAAAAAAAAAACACATTTTTTTGTAAGTGTATTCTAAACGCATAAATTAAATGAGATCTCGATTATGTTTTATTATATATATATATATATATATATATATATATATATATATATATATATATATATTTATATATATATAAATATAATTTGTTTTTTCTTTCACTTTTCGTTTCTAATGAACCTAACTGACTAGTCCAAGGCTTCCAACAAATATTTTATTTATTCAATTATATCAATATTTTAATTATTCCTCTGATTCGTTGGTAAACTATTATCCTAACGATAATCTATACCATATGAAGCTGTGTTACTAGGAAATCTATACTTCTCAAAGGGAATAAAGACTCCCGGGTTTTCCCGAATCCGATTTTTTCCCCCTCTCTGATCGGCTGTGCTATAATCCTTTTTATTCAAAAAAGCTCTTCTCAGATCTTGCTTGACAACAGAGTGAGTTAAGAACGGTTGGGTCCCCAGGTAGGGAGGGCGACCTTGGTCCACAGAAAGAGAGTCCAGTCTGAGGCCCGCAGTATAGACAAGCGCACTTCCGGAGCAATACTTTCGTGGCGTCGGCGAGCAGCTGCCTTAATCTCGCTTTTTACAATTTATCATTGTTTATTTAATAATAATTTTTCGTTTGGATATTTCATAGGACAATTTTTTTTCTTATTCAACAAGTATTGAAAAATTCTTTTTCATCTTTTGTAAAGACCGTACCACTCTCACATTTTTCCTTGCACTACACCATCTCAAAAGGTAAGTTTTACAGAGAACATTTAAGTTGTTATATTTTTTATAATAATCTTTTTGATATTTCCTACAGAACTGTATTTTATTCACTTCACATTGTTCCCTAGGTTCAACAGAGAAAAAATCTTTCTTTGACGGTAGTAATTATTTTTATTTTAATCATTCTGTTTAGCTTATCCTTACAAATTAAATGGAGTGCAGTAAAGATCCACGCCACCCTCCAGGCCTTTAAAAATTATTTGCGGGATCCAGGCTCAGTAAATAAAAATCTTTTAAAAAAGTACTTACATATTTTAATATTTTTGAAAACAACTATTTCTCGTTCACAATAAAATTGGAATCATGATCTATTCAAATGCAATTGAGTTAATTGGTATTCAAATTTAAAGGTAAAATTAAGTCAAATAGGCTTATCATAATTATTCAAATATTAACCAGTCAATTCGATTCTTCGCTTTTGTAAGCATTACTGTGCATGGGTGTGAGTTACCTCAAATTCTAATAGGAAATAATTCTCGTCTCTAATTCAGAATTACTAATATCCACTTAGGACAACAACCGATTTACAAGATTATTATTAAATCTTTTGAAATACGTAATTAAGGATGTAAAGGACAAAAAAATGTATTATACATGTTCTTTTTTTATCTCATAATATTTCGAAACCAATCTAATTAAAAATTTTGCCCCCACATGAACTTGCAACTGTTTAAAGTGCTTTCTTGACCTCTTCTATTTTTGGTTGATCAATTAACATTATATGGTAGGATACTCATTATTTGTAGTTAATAACCTTTATTTTTCTTTTTACAACAAAAAAATAATTATTAAGAGCGCGTTCCGTTGCTCTTCTTCGGCAGAAGTTTTAATCTCTTTGTGTTAAAAAAGAAACTGCCTTGTCTCTTTCCAAACACAAAAAGATGCAGCGCACAGTCGGCTGTCTTAGCAATCAAGTCGGACAAAAATCAATGCAAATAAATTAATTTTGCTTTTTAGGTCAAAATTATTTGTACATAATTGAAAAAATATCATTTTAATTAATAATTGTTTTTATACGCAATTAAAAGATGAATTTTATAAGAAATCTTACTCCGCAAACTAAAAAAAATTCAATCACATTTTGCTAACAAAGAAAAATGTTATTTAAATATATCGACGTCGTTTTTCGAAAAATGCTTAAGTGCCAAACATTTGAAATTTAGGTTTCAACTTATTATGGGACCTAAACGCCGCCTCTATCGATTCCCGCTTATGATCTAAAAAATCTACTATTGATGACGTAAGCACCAACTAACGACTCTCAGTAGTTACTCTGGCCTTAACCAATGCTAGAAGTCTTAAAAATATATTGTAATTATAAATGTGTTGTCACCCTAATAAACTCCTACAGTATATAATAAAGAATAAAATTGAAAAAAATTATGAAATTATAAAAATTATTTGGTGAAAAATCGTTTCATGTCTTTCCTGTAAAGTTTGCTATATGGCGCTTACGCCTTTTTAAAAAAATAACGTCGATATACAATTAAATTAAGTAATAAACCACCTTACTAAAGCCAAACTTGAATACAAAATTATATTAACATATCACTGTCCAATATCTTTCGTACTGCAATTTATAGTATCACTATCATCTTGGACCTCCGATGTATGAATATGTTCTAAATCTTCTTCGGAACAGCAATATTTTTTTTGGAGGTAAACGGTCTGGTTTATGAGATGACTGGAATGAGGATATTAACAAATTGTGAAAATATCTTCATTTGAATATGTCCTATGTATTTTTGTGGAAAATGTCTGATACTTGTCTTCATCATCAATGCAGCAACCGTCTTCCCTGAGTATTTTAATTTCTGTTCAGCTGCTTATTCGTTTTGACATGGGATTGCATTCATCGAAACTTTTTGGAGATCTGCCAAAAGACGTTTAAGGCAAATTGAGATCAGGAAAAGATCAAAGCCATGTTTAAAAGATCAATTTCTTTATACAACAAGTTTTTATGCTTCTACTGTAATTTGGTAAAGTCACGATTACACTGAATCAAGTTTCGCTTTAAAACTTCAAAAAACTAAAGCAAGGACTGAAACAGTTCTTCTTTTAGACATTTAGGAGGATCCTGAAGCTTGAATTTATTTTCAAAATATTTATATAAAATATCACAGCATGCTTATCTGGTCTATTAGTTAACTTTTGATCCTTTCAATAAATAAAGAGTTCACTCCTTTTAATCACATATTTTGATTTGATAAATATGCAAAATAAATGACTCTTTTAAACAGGATATGTATATATATATATATATATATATATATATATATATATATATATATATATATATATATATATATATATGTATATATTCTCAGAAGTTCCGAGAACGTTATAACATCTTAAAATTTGTATTTTA
Organism: Rhaphigaster nebulosa; assembly: GCA_948150685.1. Classification (NCBI taxonomy): domain Eukaryota; kingdom Metazoa; phylum Arthropoda; class Insecta; order Hemiptera; family Pentatomidae; genus Rhaphigaster; species Rhaphigaster nebulosa. The sequence goes on along the minus strand of OX411308.1, from coordinate 41,579,584 downwards.
GTGATCTTCATTTCAATTTCTACTCGATTGTAAAAAAAAAAAATTACAAATCTACAAAAAAATCTATACTTAAATATGGGTAATTTCATAGCTGTTTTACTCTGGCAACCAAATATATTCCCAGAGTCGATGGAGGAATCTGGCATCGACTTTTTGTTCGTTTATCTTGGTTTGTTTGCTTTGAACTCGGTTGTTAGGATTATTTCTTATATTCCTGAACACTAGTTTTACTTTAGAATTAAATTTTATATCAAATATATTCAATCAATATTTTGACTTTTAACCCGCTAGAGTGTGATGGACAGCCCACTCATTGTACGACCTCCAGCTCCTCAACTATCATTGTGGTTAGGCTATATCCTTGTTCCAGTTCCTGTACGCATTTCTCCGAGTGATGTCTGGAATTTCGGTTGATGCCGCTTTATTTTGTTTCCCTTTAGTTTCTCATGAAAATGACTAAGGATTAAACGAACGAGATCTGTCAATAGAGTTGTATTAGACAATTAAGCTCAGTCTGTTTTCAGTATTTAAAAAGTATTTTGACTGGATGCTATTTTTTTTTTTTTACCTGTATTATTACAAATAGCCTGTATGGATTTTCATCAAATTTAGTCCAAAATATGCATATTTTGGGGAGAGGAGGGACAGGGGAGGGGGAAGTAGAGAGGATTTAAAAATTCTAAAAGTTATTTTTATTTTTTTTTGTGAATTGCGAAATAACATAATTCTACGAAATATGCACTCATATCATTTCTCAGGGTCAGATTGCCTTGAAAAAGCATTAAGCCGATATTTAGTCTCTTTAAAATTGCAGAAACATTTTTTCTTTTTTCACTATCTACTTTCAAGATTCTTTCTTAAATAATCATCAGGCTATTTTCTTTCATTCATTCTTTTTTTTTTTTTAAACTACTAATAATAACTTCAACAAAAATTCGCTATATCATTTTTAATAAAAAAAGAAATATTAATATATATTTATAAGGGATATATTCATAAATATATATTTATATCTATATGGGATTTAAACAGTTTTAGAAAAAACAATTAATAACAAAAGTATTAAAATTTTAAAAGTTTTACAAGAAACCTTTGAGGAATACTTATATAAATATTTCCAGCAGAATTCGTTAATGTTTTTGAAAATTTCAATTCAACAGAAATATTTAAAGGAATGAAACAATGGAGTTAATCACAGATTAACGTTTTGAATTATATACTATATAATCCTTGTCATCCGGAAATGCACAAAAGACTGGGTATTTATATAGCTGTACTAATGACCAAAGCTACCTGAATTAAAGACTACGACTCCAATGCCTTTGCCATTGAAAACTGCAATAATGAAGGTTTTGTTAAAAATAATGCATATGCATCATTTATTCTTAAGCAGACCAAATAAAACTTAGTAATATCATGAAAGGAGCTTGGTAGGTGATAAATGCAGTATGCAAAACATTCCTGAAGGATATTTTTCTTCTTGAAGGCATTTTTATGTCGCATTGTTTACTTCATAAATCCATTCTGGTTTCCTTCGAACATTTTCCTTTCGCTGTTTATAATCACTTTTAAAGAGATATCTTAAAAAAAGTAACTATTGAAACATTTTTTATACTTCTTATGTTTTCAATTTTAAACGCTGTTTGAATATTCGGTGTGTTTCTCATGATGAAAAGACGAAATCAATTTCCATGACATTTTAGGCATGTGAAAGTCTTCTGCGCCTATTCCGGCTTTTAATCATTTTTTGGCTTAAACTGTCGGAGATATCTATATACCGTTCTTATAGTTATCAGTTAAATTTTATTTTCAGATTTAATGGAAAGTCATGTTCATAAAAACGAAGTTGTTATACTTTCCGATAAATTTTATCAGTTACCTATAAAAACGGTGCAAAGATGTCTTATTTTTAGAATTCTCGTATTTTAGACGAAATATTAGTGGTATTTATATGATATATGGTTAATTTGTAAAGTGTAAAGTTGTAAGAAATCTGAATTCGTATTAGTAAACTATTGGCCCATGAAATATGAAGGCACTCATGAAATTTAAATATTTTTTATAATTTTAAAATTCATATTTAGGTATATAAATATAATCCAATTGGAACTATACTTATCACCAGTATAAGACACGTTCCACACTTATGCGGTTTCACGCGATGCGGTTCAAATCAGGCATTAAATCGGCGCTGCGTAAACATATCCGAGTGTTTCATTCGCAGGATGGTGGTTCACATCAGGTTTCCGTTCGGGAGAATTTAGCAGTTACCATTCAGTATGGAGAGAAGACGTACTATTGTTACCAAGACATTCCTCAATCGGAGAATGTAATAATAGTAATATTGAGCATACTAGAAATAATAATAATAAAACTCTATTATCTTTCAACTATTCAGAATTTTGTTCAGTTCAATGAAAACTAATTTCCACGCTTGAAATGTTCTGTTTCTATCTTTATATTTTTTATTGTTTTATCCTTAAGTACTGGCTTGCTTGCACAAGTGAAATGACCAAGTCAGTAACACATTTCATGTCGACTTTGTAACACATTTCAGATAAAAAAAATGTTGAAAAGTAAATAAAACGATCATCACGAGTTGACGGTCAAACCGGAACTAAACCGTATAAGAATACATATGTTGTTACCCTCGACCCTGATTGGCATCTTGCAGAAGTCGCATTGGCCGATCAGGCTTGAAGGAACGTGCGATACAACGCAGTTTGAATCAGGCAAATGTCACCAGATTAGAAAAGTACCTTGAATATCTTGAACCGGTTTAAGGCGCTTATATTATTTAATTATTATTAATATTATAATTACGTATCTATTATTCCACCATGATTAACTAAATGTTGTTTCTTTGTTTTGTTTTTACTAAATAAAATAATGCTTTTAAGCTTTACGTCATAAGGTATAAAATTTGTGGCTTCTTGGTAACAACGGCCAAGATATATGGTTAAGATATTTCAATGTCATTGTTTATTGATTTCTAAGTAATTGTGATATGTCTTCAAAAGCATTATAAATTTGCTAAACAATTATGTTTGGATTTAATTCCCTAATCATGCTAATTTATCGTATGGCAGAATGGAAATAAATGTAGAGTAGTTCTTAAATGCCATTGATGACCGCTTTTATTTACTTTCACTCCTGTCAATCAAATCTTGTCAAATGAAGCTGAACTGTGGTACAAATACATAAACCAGATGACAATGCATAATTAGTCATGAACTGTGCTATTGAGAGAGTCTGATGATCACTTACTTTAGAACGACGCGGATAAAAAAGCCTTTGCACGTCTTGTAAACTAAAAGTGAATATTAAAAAAAAAAAAATTAAAGAATTAAGAAAAACGTTTTTAATAAACCTGAAAGCGTTTAAATTAATTCCTTATCAAATTTCGTTTTGAAACGCTTTTAAATGGACCATAAACGTTTTTCTTAGCAATAATTTTTATTTAAAATTACATTTATTAGTAAATCTACGACAGATTTTTACTAACTCTTAGCGAATATTATTTAATTAAATAAATAAAAAAAATCTTATTTGCATAAATAAAAAAATAAATTTTTTATACTAAGACAGAGGAAAATTAAATTTTGAAGATGTGCATTAAATTTATTAGATCCCTAGGCCCGAATGTCCGACAACTTTGGGGGAGCCCAGCAAACAGGGGGGCCCGATTCTTAGCGAGACCTGGGCGACTGCGAGAGGGCTCATAACAATATTTTAATTTTGTCTTTATTTTATTGATTATTTTAAGTAGGTAATAATTTGTTGATAATTTCGATAGTTACTACTGTTGAAATACCTAAAGTCAGTACTTGGCTGAGGTATTGGTACTTGTAGGGCCGAGTTAAAATCTGTCGAGGGCTTCTATAGTCGGCCCCATATTTCTAAGAGCGGCCTTATAGATTCTAGGTTCTAGTTCGTTTGCATTTTCTGTCGTATGTCTGTTTATCATTTTATAGACAGTTTATTAATAAGTAGATTTAAGCGGAAATTCGTTAAAAAATAAATAAAAATATTCAGCTATATATATTTAAATAAATTTAGTAAATCGCTATAATTGAAGTGGTATGTTAAGATAGCGGAGTCTTACTTATACGATGAAATTCGTTTGAGCATGCCATCCTCTAAAAAAAAAAATATTTTATTTTAAAATGAATACAAAACGAACGAAATATTCTCTTGAAGAGAAAATTAAAAGAAGTTGATGACAACTCGAAGAAGACGAAAACTGGACCAAAACAGAACCTCCTGACAGAAACTCCAATTTTCACGGTATCGCAGGAGTAACTTATGAACATCTTGTGGATTTGGACAACCTGGTTGTCTTCGTATCCCAAAGTGACGAGGAAATTTTAGCTGAAGTCACCCTGGAAAAAGCCGAATGAATTTAATACGATTCGGATTCCCAAACGGTAGCAACATTCGAGATAGTGGTGAGTTTCGTCTATCCTGAAGACTTGAACGAAAAAAATTCGAACGTTTTTGTTGATTATGAACGAGTTTTACACAATGTATCTTGAGACAAAAAATAAAATGATCGAATTGTTTAAGCTCAATTATTACCTTATTTCATAATATTTATTGTTTTTTTTATTTGAGAATTTCAAGTTCTGTTGATCTTTATAAGTATGTATAAGAAATATTTTGAATTATTTTTTTAAAGAATTTTAATTGTATGGTGTAAAAGCGAATATTTATTACGTATTTTTTGCTAAGAATTTTTCTTTATTAAAACATAAATAAAATAAAACACAAAACCTGCCCCTATTCTACCAATTATACGAAATATTCACTTATACGAAGAATTTTCCATTCCTCTGATATTGGTATAAGTGAGACTCCACTGTATCAATTATGTGAAATAAATCAGTCCTCACTGTAGAACACTAAAGTATTCAATTGCATATTTACGATGCACGTTTATCAGCACTTCTGATGTAATATTATGTAAAGATATATATAACGAATGGTAAATCTTGATACGCTATACAGATAGATTACTATGCGAGTAATACTAACAATAATAAGGTTAAACCAAACCCAGAGTTTAGATGCTGAAATATCTAGATCGAAATATACCCTATTCTCCCATTTATTTTTATTTATCGGCTTAACAAGTTCTTCAGCTGCATATCAATCACTGCAAGTAATATAACTGCAATTACATTGTATTTATATTTACATTGCATTACAATGCATATATTAGAAGTACATTTACATAATGTTTACAAGACAAGCGATTACTGCCATAAATTCTCCAGTCGATTCATTCATCTTTTTGCTGGCCGAGTATTTAAAGTACTTATTAATAATAAATGAGAACTTTAAGAAGTATTATTCACTTAACTTAGGCAGATTTGTTTTTTATTTAGGTAGGAAAAAAATGCTATGGCCTTTAAATGCCTAATTTCAGGTTTCTGGAAAAGAGAAATTTAAAGAGAATTTTAAAGAAAACCATTGTCACTTTATTGGAATTAATATTTTACTAATAGAAAAAAGACAAACATAAATTAATAAGTTATAGAAATTAAAATTTGAAAAAACACAATTCAGTAAAGGATCTGTGTTGATCAACAACATTTTTGTGAATATTTTTGGACTCACTACCCGCTCTCGAGCAGTATTATACAGTAAGTTGCTTGTAGATGAATATCATTTCTTATATCAAATTTGTAGAAACTTTGAATTATTTTAGGTAAAGTTCATTTTTTATTTTATTTCATTCTACGTTCCACCTGGCCTAAACTGGCTTTTGAAATTATAGAAACTAGAGATGGGCAAATAGTATCGAGTGCTAAGTATTTTACTCGAATAATCTCACTATCCGGGATTAGACACGACTAGGGCTGGAAGGGGTAGCGAAGATTGACTTACCCTATCCATCCCTAATCGTATCTAATCCCGGCTAGTGAGAATATTGGAATAAAATACTCGGTACTCGTTACTCAAGAGTACATTTTGCTCATCTATAATAGAAACGCAGGATTCCACAAGAGCCCTGATTTACTCTTCATATCTGAGGAGTAGATTCACTCCTGGTGTGAATATTATAATTATGATTATTATAAGTACTGTGTGTGTTTTTATTGTTTATTTTTCATTAATAGATTTAGAATTTAGGAATTATCTTTGCATTCCTCTCAACGCCCTATATGTTTTTTTTTTATCCCATGTTCAAAGAAACTTCTTGGCTTTGTATCAAACTCAAGAAATGAAAATTTAAACTCGTTCGCATTTTGAAATATTTATTTGTTTTTTAAATGCATTAAGTGCTCTGAAAAATGTTAGTCGCAGGCAAGTGAACATAGTGAATGTGATAAAATTCCAATGTTCAGATCACGTAATTTTTTTTTAAGCTTAACTGACAAACATCCACTATGTTCACTTGTCTCCGACTGACTAGCATTTTTTCAGAGCACCTGACGCACTTAAAAAACAGCAAAATATTTTAAGATGGAAACGAGGGAAAATTTTTATCTCTCTAGTTTATAGGTTCAAAGCTAAAAAGGAAATAAAGGACCTAGATAGGCGTTGGGAGAAATGTACCGAAGCTGACGGAAGTTATTTTAATAAAAATAATGTCGTTAATTTTTTTTTTCTTTCATTCGTCTTATACTCAAGGAACTTTTTCCAACTTAATAGTTTATTAAAACCGTTGCTATGTTATAATACGTTTTTAGGAATAAAAAAAATAGTTTTTAGACCGCAAAACAAAAAAATTATAATACAAATATGTACATATACATAGTCAGTATACATACATACATAATTATAAACATGATAAATATCTGTATTATGAAATGAGTTACATAACCATGAGTAATTCTGTGATCACAACTTGAGAATCGTGAGGTGCTAAAACCACAAGCACACGAGACCCAGAGGCGTGAATGTGGATGAAGGACGAGCAGGCAGGATAGCTCATACGGAATTCTAAATTCTAGCACCACCGTAGACAACCGGCTACGTAAACAAACACTTTGTGTACTTGAGTGACCAGTATTTTTTTTTGTGACTTCCTTTCAGAGATTATACATTCTCTTCTAAACTTGTTGGTGGAAAAACATCTTCCACTACACGTGATATGAACCCTCATTTCCATTACTAATATATATTATAGATATGAGAAATCGATGGGGGCCTCATCATATAAAGCCAATGAGAATATTAATTATTATTGAGATAATAATCAGTTGCCAGATGAGCTACCAAGAAACAGATACATATTTCCTTATTGAAGTTGCTTGATAGACTGTGATGTTATTATGATGAAATAAATAATCGGGATGCAGTCAACATAGTATATTTTTTTAATGTACAAGGCGACGTTTCAGTTCAATTCAGTGAACCATCATCAAGGCTATTTTACAATAAAAATTACACTTTATTGACTGCATCCCAATTATTTATTTCATCATGATACATATTTACCTTCATTACTTACTTATGCTTAATATTAAGACAATATTACTTTTATGTAAAGTTTATATTAAAACTTTGTGTTATACCTATATTATATATTTAATAATAAATTTGTATTTTAATGAATATTAATTTTTTTTTTATTACATCAATGATTGATTTTTTGAAATAAAGAAAAGGAACTATACAAAACAAAACTATACAATTTTATAGTTTAAATAAATAAATATGCACTTGTTAATAAAATGAAATTAAAAATCAATGATTTAAAAATCACAAAATACAGTGAGTAAAATTGAAAGTAATATTATTTAAGGATAATAAACATATGCCGCTTATGAGAAAAATTCATATTTATTCAAACCACAGAATTAATAGAAAATAAAGTTACCTAAAGAAATGCAATAAACATTTTTACGGTCAGCAGTTATAGTTCGTAATCTTTGAATACCTACTTCCTAACTCTTTTAAAAACAAAAACGAAAATATAAGTGATAGGTATAATATTAATACCATTCTTATATAATCACGTTGAAAAATAGTATACCTATGAATATTTCATTATCAAAATTTTTCTAAGGAGCAGTTTCAACAGTTTAAATATAAAAAATGATTTTTATATTAAGCAAAGCTTTATTATATAACATACTTCAGTAATTCACTATTAACTCTTAACTTAGTTAAAGAATCTCTGAGACTCTTTCTCCTATTTTAAGCGGGTGGGGATACAAATTAAAGAGAGTAAGTATCTGGCTGGAAACCTCATTACTCTTGCCTACATGAGAAGCATGTGATATCTATGGGAATTTAGGCTGTGATATGCACCATCCAATTTACAAAGCTGTTTCTACAATTATTCAAGTATGGCCAAATAAAAAAAAAAAAAAATAGTTTTTCTTTTAACTTACTTTTCAAACATTTTCAGATCGTATCATTTGAAAGAAATAAGTAAACTCATAAATGTTAAAAATGAAGTAATATCTATCATATATAGTAATATATATATATATATATATATATATATATATATATATATATATATATATATATATATATATATATATATATATATATATATGCCGGGCGTTGGAGTGATGACCCTACCCCGTGTACGTAAAATTGAGAATCGCGGAGTGGCCTTCCATGTATGAATACCACATCGCGCGGCCAAAGATTTCCACGGTCTGTAGTGCCAACAGAAAAAAAAATATATATAAATATATATATATATATATATATATATATATATATATATATATATATATATATATATATATATATATATATATATATATATATATATATATATATATATATATATATTAATTAATTAACTATCGAATATGCAAAAATGGATTTTTCATATACCTCACTTTGCAACGTTCGAGTTGAGGCACGCATTGTGGCAAAGTCTTAAATTACTGATTCCTAAGCATTGACACCTTGTACCTTTAGGTTAGGAATTCAAGACTTTGCCACTATACCTGCCTCAACTAGAATGTTTGTAAAGTGGCGAATATGATAGTGGCGATAGTTGGTCATAGTAGGGACGATATACTATTTCTCTTTGTTTTTATTAAAAAATAATGATCTTTGCATTCTTAACAAAAGTTAAACATATTAAACTTTTAATTTGAGTTAGAAATCTTTTTTTAACTACAAATCTTTTAGATAGAGGTACTAAAAAACAAAACAAACTAAGTAAATGCACCAAGAGTCAATATTAACCCTAAGAAAATTTGAAACTGATTGGTCAAACGGATTTTGAGAAAATGTTCCTGATGTTAGCGTGTAGTAGTATAGAGATTTCTCCTCCGCTTAATAAGTATAGATAGTAAAGATTTGTAATCTAATCAATAATAAAAGTATATAGTAGCCTGGTGGTATTTGTTTTCTTCCCATTAAATCCAGGTATATTCGTTACAATTTCCAACTACATGAATGCAAACAGCATTTGTTTGTTCTATAATGTGCGGACTCAATATTCCACAATTAGTAATATTTTGATATTTTGAAACAAATTTTAAAATCGTTTCTTCACTTCCGCAAAACGACATTTGTGCGGCAACGAATTAATTCCACTTAAACAGCGGCCTGGTCAAGTGAATTTTAGGTATTTCCTGTGATAAGTAGCGAGTATTTATGTTTCCGGCTGAATAATTATATAGTTCTGCCATTTAAGTTAACTATGTATCTAAAATACTTGCAAGTTATATTAGGATTCATGTGAAATACTTCTATTTATATTTACGATTAGAAATTGCATTTATGATATTTATTAGATTGCATTAATGATATTAGAAAAGACCTTGGGGGGAAGGAAGGGCGTGGAAATTGCTGATATATATAAACAATTTTCAAGGCTATGGTCCCAATTAGATAATTATCACTTGATTACAGGAAATTAAATAGCTACACCACTTCCTGGACTCTCAATATATGTTACATTTTTATTTTCTCTTTTATTCAAATGTACAGAACAAATTGCCTTAAATTCCTGTAAATGCACTTTGAATAATCGACCTAGTTAGTTCCGTTGAAAAATAATAAACTATAATTTGAAGGTAAAACTAACGAAGTAATTCGCTAATTGCTCACAATAGCTACAATCTTGGTTATATAACTATCATACTTCTTGATCGAGTTTCGCTTACAATATACCTGGATCCTTTCAAGATTATGGGTTATTTTGAGCTCAGCATTTTATAATTAAAAAAAATCACCGATTTACGCTGGAGTTTTTTTTTTTTCATGTAGTGTCACTAGATGAGCTCTTCGGCAAGTCCTTAAAACATGCACACACTTTAGTAGATATTTTAAGAAATATCGATTTTTGTAAATTTTGGGAAATTTTTCGGTTGTAGGGAGTGAGATGAAATTGTTGGATATAATTTCGTTCTTTAAAACAAAATTGACAAAAAACGTACGAAGATTGACGTGTTATGAAGATTTCTAAAGCAGAATAATAAGCTCCAATGCCATCCTTCCCAAGAAATTTTTTGAAAATTTGATACGAATTCGGGTTTTATTGGTGCTATCTGGAGAAGAATGCAGCGCTTTTTTATTTATTGATTTGTTAATGATGCCTTGGTTGGTCTGTTTTAGTTGAAGCTGAGGCTTCCATTCTAACATAAAGTTACTTGAGGCTTTCAAAAGGCATCGCAAGATCCTAAAACTCTACCAATGTCGATCAAGTTAAAATCATTAATAAGATGAAATTTTAAAAATTAAGTTCGAGTTTTGAAGTAAAAATATTCTCCACATCCTCTATTTTACCAACTTAATTTTCTTCTTTTTTTTCTGTTTGATGGGTTTTCTTTTGATTCTTAGGAGGTGGGCAAGGCCTCCCCTACACTCTCTGCCTACGACCATGATCACAGAATGTTTTCAGTAACATAATAATCCATACAACTACAATTTTCCTCACTCCATAGAAATTTGATTTTTTCATTATTTGTAGGGAGTGCAGATTTGGAGGATTTCAAACTGTGCCTTTTTAAGGCTACAGATTTTCAGATTACAAAAAGTTAGACACAATGTTAAAACAAATGTTCAAAATAACTGATTATTATTAGCTAATAAAACTTGTTGATTAATAGAATCTAGAAGAAAGTATAAAAAATACTCTAAGTATTTTCACTGCAAACAATTTCCACCAAGGGACGCGTGGTGTCTTTTGAAAACTAAACTAGGTTCCTCTGACAGCCATGATACCTTAGAGTAGCGGTGTTTCATATATATATATCAAAAAGAGTTATATATCTTTTTCTGGTTTTGATGGTAGATTTGAGAAAATTTGTAGGGAGTGAGGAAGGACTGTATGACTAATCATCTAATGCCTATCAGAAGTATAGTAAAATGATTTCATAATCATTTTCTATCCAGATATTAACGTGGTGGAGTATTATCTTGAAGCCAACAATAATTTTGTCCCTAATGAAAACATTCATAAAAATTCGAGAAGTTAGCAACTTGTTTCGTGTGGCATGAGTGGGGCGTGAGAATTGATATAAACAATTCTCTATTATCAACCTAATAAACTTTTTTTCCTCGAATTAATAGGTCTTTACAGAGCCATGTTGTTTTATCCTACTGCGTGTATGTGCGATTGTTTATTTAATAAATAGGTATATTTAATAATTTTAAAAAATCGTATTTTTCGCATTAAACAAAAATAGTATAATATATAAATTGTAATTATTGCGCAAATTGTTATTATTATTATTATGATTAACTGTTAGTAATTTTTTGTCTTTACTTATAAAGTGGAGTGTAGATATAAATAAGGAATATTATTTTTTTTATGTAGTATTTTTTTGTATATTATTTTCCCAAACCCTTGAGTAAGGTCATAAAACTCTGTATGTCCTGATTTGAGTAGGAGATCGGGCGTCCTTCAGACGAACCGTCTGTTTACTCTCTTCTTGATATCAAGTTTTATTTGGCTAAAATGGTTGGTCATGGGGGTCGAAATAAATCATCTCTAAAATCGACATTTCTTAATGATTAAAATAATGACTTGTTTACTCTTATGTGATTTCGGTATTATTCATTTAATAGTGCGTTATTTATAAAAAATAAATTAAATAAATGATAATTAAATAAATGGAAAGAAGCACTGACAAGTGGAGGGCAAAGTCACCTATTTCAACCAATTTTTTTTGTGGTGATTCTACATCCAAAAATATTGGACATGTGTCTCGGCGTTCGTTCCAATAGGCCCTAGGAGCTGAGAAAAAAAAATTACCTGCTGAAGCTGCTTCATTTTTTATCTCGAGTTTGAAAAATTATATCGACGTGGTTTTTGCAACAAATATTTTTTTTCACATTTGTACATTAAAGAAAAACTACAAACTTTAAAATATGATTACTTTTTGGTCCAATAAATTGAAAAAAAATGTTTATAATATTGGATAAAATAGCCTTATTTATTTTTTTACACTAAAAATTGTGTCAGATTTTGTTTCAGTATACCGAAAAACTTTCATGTTGAAAATATTATCGAAAACCAAAAATATTTTTTTTTTAAGTTTCAAGGGAGCTAAAAATTATTTAGTCACAAAATTACGTTTCGTAGCACAGTTAAATTACGCTCGAAGCTTATCCCATTTCGATTTTCTTGGAAAAAGGAAGGTTTCTTCTTTCCATTAATATAAACAGGTTTTGCATTATCTAGAAGGTCTTTATAAAAAATGTGATCTGTATGAAAAATTAGTTTGTCTGTATCAAAATGAGGTAACAACGAGCACGCTTATAAAGTTCAAATACGAACTAACTGCTGTCTTAAAGTTAACCTGTCAGTCTTATTGTCACCCCAGTTTACATCAATAATTAGTACCCATCAACTAAAATGGATATAAATAAAAAATAATCTCACATTTCTATCTCCATAAAAGCTGAGCTCTTGCTCTTAATCAACGTCTTTATTTATATATCCTTGCTACACTTCTTAAGGCAGTGAGAGTGGGTCAGACATTATACAACAAAGCCCGCTAATGGTGGGAGTACCTCAGGGCCTATGCCTGCCCTGCATCCATTCCTATCTTGCATATTCATGCAATCCACAAGATAATGAATGATTAGCGATGGTATCTTCGTACGTGTGCTCTTCGCTACGTGATCCGGCTTCTGTGCGTTGTTCTTGTACAAATAGATTTGCGATTCATCCGAATTTCCAGTAGAGAGTGGCTATTTCTTAAATGATTAAGTGGTCATTAGTTGATTTAATTTCTGGCATGTGATTGATCATGCCAGATCCATGACCCTGCCACAGAACTATTGGATTATTTTTTAATATTCTCTTCACCTGCTTTCTAACATTCTAAAAAATTATAATTTTTTGTATATGTCTATCCAAACAGAACCATGGGAATAGTGCGGTTGTAGATATTGTAGATATAAGTATATTATGTTTAATAATGGAGCTAAATGAGATACAAGTTTGCTACTAGAATGTTAATAAACAATAAAGAAATAATTGACTGTTATTTAAATTAATGAGCCGTGATAATATGTTCGTTGGACCCTTTTAATGACACTCCTTCGTGAATATATAATTGAGGAATGATTAAGGTAATTGAACCATCCACCGCTATCAAAAGATCTATTTGCACAGATTTAATCATTCTTAGTTGACTGGACTGTAACAGCTGTAAATAGTTTAAATTGTTAATTTATAGCGTCCATATCATGTGGTGAATTCTACAACCAGGTTACTTCACTTCAGGGTTTCGAAGAACCTAGATATTTGAACTAACCTAGTTATGGAATGGAATTTTTTCCAGATGACCAAGTCATCTATCAAAAGGATACCCCTGTAGGTCGTCTACAACATTTACCTATCTGTAGTCTGCCGTGATAAGTTCATGAAAGGTCCTAACTCCGAATTATTTTTTTAAAATATATCTTTGTACTGTAGCCGAATTGCTGAGGAAAGGGGTTCGGAAATAGTTGTCAGAACCTCATTTATGTAACTACAAAAAAATTTCAACCGTCCTCAGCACGGGCCCATTCAATAGCGGATTCGTTTTATTACCGCCCACAGACACTACAGATAATGACGCCCCTTGTAGCCGCTCCTATCTTCAATCTTTTTAAATATTTCTATATCTCTCTTCTTCCCTTCTATTACAATTCATACCCTCTCTTAACTGAGCTGTTTTTTTTATCCTTAGATCTCGATTGAATCTAAAAATATAATTTTACTCAAATTTCGCCTAGCAGCTTTGCCGGTTTGGCTATTATTATAGAAATAGCCACTCGGTTTGAGTTTGCTCAATTGCCGGAAACTGTTTCCGAAAAGTGCCGGAGATTGACCTAATCACTTACCAAGTGAAGATTAATAAAGTAAGATTATTGGTGATCAGGTTGTTCGTTAACACGTAAACAAAACAATGTCGTACACACGGTCATAATAATAAATTCTTTATTTATTCTGTGACGCATCCCTTTAGAATGACATTAGTTGAGCTATAGAGCCTTAGAGTAAAAAAATAAAAGAATGATAAAGAGCAATAATAAAACAAGAATAAAGAACAAAAGAATCAACAAATAATAAAATTATTAAATAAATAAAAGAATAATAATAATAATAAAATACAATAAGTCATAATGGCCTAACTTTTAGACCTTAAAACAAAATAACTTCCAATATTAATAAATTAAAAATATATTTAAAGAAAATGAATTAATAATAATTGTAAAAGTAAAAATAACATATTAATACATAATAAGGCACCAATTTTAATTGAAGATACGGAATACCTCTTAGCGATTCTTTTGGAACTTAGAGGCATTGGAGCGACGGATGGAAGAAGGAATAGAATTCCATAATGATTAGAAAAGATTTATCAAAAGCTGTGGATCGGAAGGCCGTGAACGGATATGGTGAGAATGAACGAATTTGGATTTGAGGATGAGGATTTAAATTGAAGGAGGTCGAAGATGTAAGATGGACGGCGTGATTTGACGACTTGGTAGATGAGGGATGCCAGGAAATACGACGGTAGGAAATGTTAAACCACTTAAACTCTGTATAAAATCAGGAAACAGAGGCGTCCCTCGGGATGCCGAAGATGAATCGTACAAAGCAATTTATCAAGCGTATTATTTTGCTTCGAGGCCCAGTGACACCACCATATACCGCACAGCAGTAGTCAAAGTTGGGGAATATTAAGGAGGTAACTGGGAGCTTTCCGGTTTCAAATGGGAATAGCTGGCGAAGATAATTTAGTCGCTTTAAGGTGGAAATGTAAAACGGGAGATTACGGAAACATGGTTTTTCCAGGACAGAATTTGGTCAAAGGTGATTACAAGGTTTTTGATGGGTGGCTAGAATTTTATGGGGTTATTGTTTAGGAACAGGTATGGGATATGAGGAACAGTTGATGATTGAAACCTATTATTATTGCCTTTGTCTTCTCTGCATTCAATTTCAGCTTGTCAGATGGGCTGTAACTTAGTGACTTATTCGATTCAAGTCCTCTTGGAGTTTTTTTGTGGCTGGTAATAGATCGGAAAACTGGAAGGACATCTTCAGCATAAATATCGTATTGGGAGTGATGGATAAGGAGAGGAAGGTCATTAATTAAGAGTAGGGGAGAGACCCTGAAACAGAGACGAACCCTGAGGGACACCACAGGAAAGGTGCAATGTTTTTGATGGGGGTTGATTTGGTATTGTGATCGACCTGAGAGGAAGGATTGGAACCAGCGCTTAGCACTGTTGGATGGATGGAGATTTGGATGGCAGTTTGTAAGGAGGATGCTATGATCTGCAGAGTCAAAGGCTTTAGAGAAATCTAAAAGGAAAAGGATTGCTAGCTTTTGCTGTTCAATGGTGGTTTGGAAGTCGTGCGGTATTTTCAGGAGAGCGAATTGGGTTGAGTAGCTAGGTCGAAATGGAGAGGGTTGAAGAGGAGACGTTCTTCTAGGAAGTTTGAAAGTTGAGTTTGTACGAGGCGTTCCAGCAGTTTGGAAAGGTTAAAGAGGAGATAAATTGGACGGAAGTCATTCGGTGAGGAAGGATTTGAAATTTTATTTAATGGTCGGACGAGGGCGGTTTTCCAGGAAGAAGGGAATATGGAGTTTTACAGAGACCATTTTTAAATATGATAGAGTGTAGGATGATGATGATTAGGAGATAGGATTTTATTAGTTTTACAGGAATGTCGTCACGTCCATAATCATTGATGTGAGATTTTCGGATAGTGGTAAGTAATTTATTGGACGTCACGTGGGAGAAAAGGAAGATTTCGGATTAAAGCTACGAGGTTATATTTTGCAGTATATGAAAAATTAGGAGAACAGGATATAAAATAGTCATTGAGATCATCAGGGGTGACTGGGAGAGAACTGAGGTTACTGGAATTTACGGATAATTATCGCAGTATTTCCATTTGGATTTGGAATAAGGAACATTGGAGAGGACGGAATGGATGTTGAGGGATTTAGCATGCCGAACTGCAGATTAGGTTCCATTACGAAATTATTTGAAAGACACATAATCTGCTGGCAAACGCGTGCGACGAAATTTGTGTCTTGCTGCTTCTCATTCTTTAATCATTTTCTTAATTTCAGAGGTCAGCCAAGGCGCAGTGAGTCGACTTAAGGTTCAGATTTTAAGGTGAGCATGAATGTCTAGTATGGATTGGAGATTCGAGGTGATGGTGGAAACCAAAGAATCAATAGAGGTCAAACATCGCAGGTCCACATGAATCTTTTTTTTTAGTTGTCTTGAGTTCTAACCTTTATAAAATGAACTTAGATGATTTTTCAATTTTTTTTTTCAAATTGCCGGAGAATGTACGGCGCATTATTACATTGAAACTATTAGTATGGATCTCTAGCTCTTCTAATATCATTCGGATTATGCGATTCAAATTTGAAGAAAACTGTACATTAAGGCTACCTTTCATTAAACATTAAAATTAAAATAAGAAAAACATCATGACTGATAGGTAGGTTTTTCTTAGTTAAGTTACTTTCACCATTGTCAATGGGCGAATAAATAAATAGATGATTGGTGAGGTAACAATATCTTCTAAGATTATCTTGAGACTTAGAGGAGTCCGATGTCGATCTTTTGGTTCTTATTAGGGAGGCAGATTTATTATATATAAAATATAAATATATTATGTATAAGTGCCATTCTAAAAAAAAGGTCAAATCGGGTTTTCGGTGTATTATCAGAGGTCATTTTCTCAAATCGGTAAAATCAGAAAAAAATTCAGTTATTAGATATAATTTTTTTCGTCTCTTTCCATCTTGTTTTGAAACCGCTCGTTATATTTTTATATGCAAAAAATGTCTGAAGCCTCCAAATGTAATTCGCTCGCCGTGACTTGGCCGACTTTGACACCTTTAGTAGCTTGTCCCTCAAATAGTTGATGAAAGTGTTCTCTTACATTTGGATCGTCAAATTATTTAGTTATAAAAATTATAATCAGAAGTTTTTGAACTATTATTCTTATACATTAAAAATTACTAAAAAGAAGTGTCCAGAGGTTTCATATAATTCTCTCATATTCTTAAATTCTAGAGTTTTTCCGGTAATAACCTCTATTACCATTTTTTTTCTATCCATTTCAACAATTTTAATCTGATTTTTGTCCGGAAAATTCAGTTGCCACAGGACCATTACTGTGTAAATGAAGTACTGACAGACTGTTCATATTTTTACTAGATTTATGAATATAAGTTTTGAGTTTTTTTTAATTTCTAGTCGTATAAGTGTTCTGTTGATTCTTTCAAGCTATAATTTGGTTATGGTAAAATGACCATTGAACTTGGAAAAATGTTCGGATAAATATAAATTTGTAATTCCCTCATTTCTATGATAGTGATCGAATACCACCTGTATGAGTCACCAGAGGACTTATTTAGGACACCTTCTTAAGCCTACTTAAGTGTTTGTATGAACAATATGTACACGGGAAAACCAGTCGGACTTTGTAATTCTGAGAAATGTCACAAATCATGGAATGAGAGTAAGTTAAAATATACGACTTTAGCCAAATTATGTATTATCACATTTCTGGAATGGATAAATACTTTATTACTATAGTAATCCCTTCATCTATAACTAAATCCATTCTCTCAAAGTCTTGATATCATTCCTCGAAGGTAATGTATTCCGGCCGGTCAACAATTTCTTTACTTATTTTTTATTAAATAAATAATGACCTTGGTGAGCTGCTGGAGGGTTGTATTTCATTCAAGATTAACAGAAGAATATTGTAGATTTTCTGAGAATCGTTAATTGAACATTTAATTTTTTTTTTCAACTTCTCTGATTTGATCTTTTTTGTAGAATGACCCATATAGTAATAATCACACAAAAATACTTGATCATGTTGAATAAGATGAATTAAAAAAAGTAATTGTAATTTAAAAAAGTGTTGTTTTTTTTACAAACTACATATTAAAAAAATTGTCTTACGGTTCAAAAGCCGGAGGGAAAATCAATAGAAACACCAGAATTTCCGAATCCTGAACCCACTCTAGTTTTGCCCTTGATTAATTTTGATTTTTTTTTTTTTTATGAAAAAAAATTAAGCACCTGATCTATGTAAAGTTAAAGTTCTAACGAAATGAATACTGTATGTAATACGAACAAGTAGTTGAACATTTTCCTCGTTTCTTAACGAGTAGTTAAGTTTTCTTTGCTCCAGTAGCAATTCCGAATTCGGAAACGATTGCTATTATTATAATGGCTTCCTACATTGGAGAACATTTATATTCCACAGCCGTAGGAGGCGATGAATGTTTAATTTCCGAATCTTGAAGGCGGACTTCCTGGAATTGGAAACGATAGGGTAGAATTCTTAAAGAAGATAGCTTTCTTCTTAAACAGAGACAGTGATTTAAAAAAAAAAGGTTCAATCAAAATTAGAAATCGCATCAAATTTTTGCGAATAGTAATTTGCTCCAAGCGATTAGTCATCTGAGTCATATTTTGATCAGTTTTTTAACTTAATGTTTATTTTCAGTTCGATAAGTTCTGTTATAAATTATAAGGTATAATTAAGGAGATATAAGAAATAACGTCTATTATAAATGTATGTACATACATACATTTCTATATGTACATATATATATATATATATATATATATATATATATATATATATATATATAAATAAATAAACCAAAGGAACCTTAATGATTAGTGTCATGTAATTATTATATTTAGGATCGGGTGATGCTGATGTGATCCATATATATAGGGTTTGATCGACCCTACGATTCAGAACAAGGCTGAAATGAATCATCTACATTTCCTGCCAATGTGTCATTTTTGCAAAAAAATAATTCCACAGACCATTTAGTCTTGTAGATTTCCTCATGAACGATTGTATTTGCTTATAACAAATCATAGATACCTATGTACTATAAACTATATTCTGGTGACACCAACTTAACTTTCGTAGATAAAGATATACTTCCTTCATATTTATAGTTAAGAAGAAAGAAGGAATTTCAACTTTTTCTATGTAGTCATGCTAATAAAAAATAAAACTTAAATTAGACCCAAGCAGCGATGAATTTAAATATATTAATCGGGCCGAATATCTTAGATTCTCATATTTTTTGTTAAGTACTTATTATTAGAAAATAATAAATATAAACAAGTTGTTATTATACAAAATATTTATTAAAATAATAATGTCAAAATGCAAACCAAAAAGTGGTATTTATTTGTTTATATAACCTACTAATTGCTAATTAAACGTGGCTGTACATAACAGAAGTTTAACTCGGTGATAATTTTTCAATGATACCGTTTTAATTTCCATATAATTAAAAATTATTGATATTTAAAAATGTAATGCTGTTGACGAATATGAAGCCGACAGTTTAAAAAAAAAAAACTAACCATGAGAATGGCTTGAATGAGGACTTGAAATAAATCTTATACTCCCGTATAATTAATGTCTGTAATGTGCTTCTCGAAAACGTGCGGGAGGATTTTGCTTAAACCTTTTAAAAAAAAAAACTCTTGTTTAATAAAAAAAACTCAGCAAGCCGGTGGGAAAAACATGAATGAGAATCAATGAAACGCGTGCAATTAAACTAAACAAAAGAGCTGCAGTAATTTATTCCAAGCACATCTTAATCTTTTTTTAAAATTAACAATTCATCCTTAATTTTTTTATTTTCAATGATTATTAATTCAAAATGAAATAATAACAATAAAATCGTATGCGGAGTTGGGCAGTAATTAATTATCATTTGTATTTAATTACATCTTTACTTACATGAGCAAAAGTGGACTATAATTTCAAATAAAAAAAAACGATTATTAGGTTCAGAACATAAGAATTAGTCGCTCTAAAAACAAAATCAATGAAGTAATATTCAATTACAATTAAAGGGGTTAGTGGATGAAGGAGGTATGTAACATTTTGGATCAAATTGAGGTTTTTCGGAGATGAAGGATATATCTGTTGGCATGTTTTTCGGTACTTACAGCAACTCTCTAAGAGCCTTATTAAGCTTGATATTGTGTAATGAGGAAGGAGTGAGACAACAACGAAGTATATTTCTAATGGTAGGTGGTAAGTACAATACATACTTAATTGTTATTTTTAAAACGTATATTTAAAAAAATCATAATGAATAAAATTGCTGCCACTTATAGTAATAACATGTTTTCATATGAACTTAAAAAAAAAAAAAACTAAAAATGTAGTTACAACTTTAAGGCTTAATATCTCAAAACACACTTGCTGTTGCGTAACTCCTTTATCCATTAATACCTTCAATTGATTGGAATTATAAATTACTGTAATTATAATTGAGGTTCTCTATTACATTTATTCTTGACGCTAAGTAATTGCTATATTTAATTTTATCGAAATGTTTACAAATTTGTATTCGATTTATTGAAACTCGCCATTTTGAAGTGTATCCCTTAGCAATTTTTTTTTAGTGTCATTTCGGCGTTAAGTAATTGAAATTACCAATTATAATTACTTGGAATCGTTAAAATAAAATAACAATTACAAGTGATTGCAATTACTTTGGCTCAACTAATAACTACAATTGCGGGCTACAGCTACAATTAATTAATTGCAATTGCAATTAATCAAATAATTGCAATTACAATTATTTGTAATTGAAATTACGTTTTCCCCAACACATATTCAAGTCGTAGTAAAATTTACTCCATATTTAATTTTGTCGCAATTTTTGCAAATTTGCATTCCATACATTTTAAATTCACCATTTTCATACGCATTCTTTAGCACATTTGAGAAAACAACTTTTTTTTAATGCCATTTCCGCGTTAATTAATCTCCATTACTTGGAATTCTTGGAAATGGGCTAAGATGAATTTAATTACGTACAATTATTCAATTTTCGCTCTCATTATTATTTACTAACATCTATTCTTATATTGAGTTTATCTCATTTTTGTATCTAAATGTTTTTGTTGTTGTTCCTAAGTTTCGTTATGGATGGATGTGCTCATCAAAAACAAGGCAATCAGGAATTAGGGTAATATAGGGAAAAATGAATTTTCTGCATTGAAACCAAAAAGATTAATATGTATTGATTATATTATTGGATTATAAGAGAATCACCGAACAATTTGCCAAAACCTTGAAATATGAATGAGAAGGTTCTACCAAGAAGTGAAAACAAGTAATTTAAGTTGCCTTGATTGCAAGAGATTGGAAGAAGGTGAAGGGTAAACAAAAAAAAAATGCAAGAAGAAGTTTTTGGTTAAGATATATACACGTGGGTACGCCGAAAAGATTATTTATTTTTTTTCAAATCCTAATAATGCGGAACATTTGCAAATTAGGGAAACAAAAAAATCAAACCAAATCACATATTTCGATCGCGCATGGACTACAAAGTTTCCGGAAATTTGTAAAAATAGTAATACAGAACAATTTGAGTTATTGCAGACAGTAGCAAGTGGAAAAAAATTAAGAATCGTTGCGAAAATGACCTTTGGAGTGTAAGCTCAATCGAAAAATGTATATTGATTTGATTTATTTCCCTCCCTTTTTTATCTCCCTAATTCGCAACATTTCCGTAGCCTATCGGAATGGTTCGGTTATAAAATTGCGGATAAATACCAAGGTAACGCTTTCCATATTACCCCTTCGACCTTTGGCCTGTAGTATAGCCTCGTGCGGGCTGGGCAATGGATAAAAAGATACGGTAGAGCTGAAGGATAGTGGTAGATGGACGTTTTATTCCCTTTTCCTGTCTGTTATTTTTAGTTGTTAAAGTATTTTAAAAAATTGTTTACCTTGGTGAGAACTGAGGATAAGGCCTTTATTAGTCTGTCCGTCTCAATGCCAATAATATCAATCAATCCCCAGTCAATTTATACCTGTCGTCTTTTGATTAAATGCAAATGATAACTGTATCCTAGGCAGAGTAATCCTATCAATATAAATTGTGCTGATATCATCAATTATGTTAGAACAATATTAAAAAACACCATAGCCATATCCTATTACAAAATTTAGAGTGATGCAACAAACCGGTGAGTAATTGTTTTTTTCTGTTATAGAAGGGAATAAATTTAAGATTGGACTATTGGAGATATTTATTTGGCCATTTAAGCAAAAATCTGGAAAATCAACAAAACCACTATCAATCACATTTAAAAAAAAACAAATACAAAATAAGACAATTAACGATATCTATTCAACAACCCCCGAAGATTATGCCCATCCCGAAACATTATGTTTTGATTCTATATTACGGCCCTATATCCACCAAAGTCGGAAATGAATTGAAAAAACTAGGATTAAACCCTGCATTTAAAATAGAAAAAATCCTATCCTTATATTTCTCTTCTCCTAAAGACAAACTAGACACTTTCCAAAAAAGCGGAGTATACGAACTAAATTGTAATAATTGTGCAGCCAAATACACGGGAAAAACTGGTAGATCGCTAAATCAGAGATTAAAGGAACATATATGTGCATATAATAATAAGACAGATAATTCCAACTTTGCAATTCATTTAAATGGAAAAAAAATCATAAATTCATCAAAGACTCAGGAGTTAAATTAATACATCACGTTGAAAACTGCCTCAAATTAAATATATATGAAGTACTTGAAATAATAAAATCCTTCAAATCCAATGCAGATTTTTGCTTAAATGACCAAATAAATATCTCCAATAGTCCAATCTTAAATGTATTCCCATCTATAACAGAAAACAAGGAAGTAAAACCAATTACTCACCGGCATTACTGGAAAACCCTGACCCTTAAACCGTTTGCCTATAAACATGCTACCTACCATTTCGTTCATTGTTAGTTCAATGCTAGAAGAAACCAGTACAAACTTTTCTTTTTAATATAATCCATTTAAACCTTGGTGAGTATCAACATGATTTGATTTCGTGTCTTAATTAAATTCATAATTCATAAATGTTTTATAATACTGATTTATATTAATCTAATTTAATATGTATAATAATACCAAACTTGATTGCTTATTTTTTAATTTTTTGTGTGTTTTTAGAACTGAGGATGAATGTATAACATTCGAAACTAGTTTTCAATAAAACAAATTTATAGAATTGGCAACTAATTTATCAATCTCTAATTCAATAAATAATGTTATTTTTTTAATTAATATTCATTATTTTTTAATACAATTTATTTTTTATTTTTGCCAATTTTTGCCAACGTTAGTCTAAAATATTTATTAACGAGCTATATTAATAGCTATTAACATAATAGCTAAGCGAGTCGAGAGGTTTTGATCTGCTTGGTTTTCATTTCTTATTTAGTGATTCCTCTTTATCCTGCCCAACTACTAATAATCTTGTAAACATTTTAGTCTTCTCAATTTTCCAGTGTAAAATTACTATTCCAATTTGTTATTTTATTTTTTATTTAGGGGGGTTCACTTACGGTGTAGTTAATTCCTTTACGAAGCGGAAAATAAAGCGATTAGCGTCTCCATCATTTAAAAGTTCCTTCATCTTCATTTTGTTTATTTGATACAGGTTGCCCCAGGAAAAAATGCCAGTAATTAAGGGAGGAATAGACTATCAAAAATGAAGTTCAGTGCCGCCAGCCGCACCTTCTTATCTCAATCTCTTTTCAAGAAATGATTTTTTAAATGTTTTTTTTAAGAAATATTCAAGAACATCACTAAATATTCAATATTTTTATCTCTTACATCTAAAGTGGAACTCATTACCTATGTTTAAATTTTAAAATTTAGTACCTTCACCTATCTTCGGCACTACCCTGCTAGGGTATTTTCACACCAATATTTAAACGTTTTTGTTATGAATCATCTTCCTCGTGACGTATTTAGGTGATCGAATAGATAACATTGGTAAGTGAAAATCGAGTGAAATCCTACGATTTGGACTATTTTATTTACATATTTCAAACAGGCTGATCCCAACTAGATTCATTGATCTGTTTTTAATCATCAGATTTGTTGAAATAAATCTACTCATAGTAGAATCGTAAGCCCTACTAAAATTGGTTAATAACTATTTTATATACAACTTTGTTATATTCTATACTCTTTTCAAATTTATTAATTTATTTTGTCATGAAAATTTTTACAATGAAATCATCGCTTACTTTATCATCGCATTTTAATATTACTAATACGAGTATATCTAAAAACTGTTGTAGTTGTTATCCAGAATGGGAGGGACACAACCCAAAAAATGTTTTTTTATTTGATAGCAGGAACCCTCAGGATGTTTCCTCTATTAGGTGTTTAGATCACCTATTGTGCCTATTGGTTTTGCCTGTTATTCGAGGGCTGCTCTTTTGGGTGAAGGAGCCCTACTATGAAAATTTCTGGAGATAAAAATTTTAAATTGGGTCTGTTTCATTCTAGATGTGTATATGTTTGGAAACATTATCAAAAATCCCACAGGACACCTTTGACAGCGGGCTTAACAGATTTACATCATGCGCTACGTGACGTATTTGTTGGTTTTTATTTCACCTATTTTCGAATAGATGATCGTTCACCAATAACAAAAGCTTTGAACAAGATGCAGAGCCTTCCTAAGATATTCGGCGCCCGTGAGCTACTAAAAATGATGCGCCCTCTTCGTAAGATATACATACATAAAATATTTTCTATTTCATGCAGAACAGATTATTTGTTTATTTTTTTCATGAAAAGATTTTGATAAAAAATGACTAAATTACTAATAATGACTAAAAAATATAACGCCGATAAAAATAACCGACCCCAAAACGCATGCGCCCCAGGATTATGTTCATTTTCCTGACTAGATGATAGAGCATCGCATATTGACACATAAAATAGAAATGGATGAAGCTTATTATAATCATGCTTATAGAAAATCAAGCTTGGTTAGCCCATGAATGTGTGACGGCTCTCAGGAAAATACCACGCTGCCATTTTAGGTCCATTAACTTTTAAAAGAAAAGAAGGCTTGACTCTTTACTGTTCATCTAACAGTATTTGGAAGGAAAAGGAGCAAATTGTTAGTAAGTCAAAAACATAACATTAGAAAGTTCCATAAAGAGAAGCACTACAAAGTGGCATTGACCCGCAGATACACATCTCGGTGCAGGATGTCATTCTAGGTCGCCGCAGATTAATGACTTCTCCATGAAGCAGCACCTTTGTTGAGGCAGGACCGTTAGCTCCTAACCTCGATATTGACAATAAGACAATGAGCTTTCTTCATAGTTCGGAATCGATAATTTCACTCTTATTATCTCCATTGGAACTCGGGGAATGTCATACGTAACCGCTTTGATAACGTATCAATATGTAATCAATGGAACGTATTTAAAACGTTATTCACTTCTTTTTATCCACGTCATGTGATGATTTTCAATTAAACTTTTTACCGCCCTCATATTTATCCTTTATTCATCAGTGCTTCAACTATCCTTGTCATGATATAACGTTGGTTAGGTTTACATTCGGATAAGATAGTTGTTAGTGTTGATAAAGTGGATATTGAAATATTATTTTAAATCTATAATTAATATAAAGCTGAAGAGTTTGTACGTTGGTTTAGCGCTGTTTTCAGAAACTACCAGACCGATTCGAAAAATTCGTTTTTCCTTAGATAGACTGTGCATTGAAGAAGACTTTAGGCTTTATAACATAACGGCCCATAGGAAAGGAGCATTAGCAATAAATAAGTTGTTAAGCGAAAAAGTGTCCATCTTGTGTACGTTTCGTTGTCATCACAACTTCATTGGCTTAGCAGAGTGAAGCCTTATCACAGTAACGAAGTAAATTATATATAGTAAACTAGATAAAACAGAGAAAGACTCTAAATATCACTAAATTTGAAAATTGGTGGTTTTAGTGGGTTGGCGTCCCATTCTACTTGAAGATTTAGGACTTCAGGTATTTATTGAGATTTCCACCTTGTAAAAAAAAAGAAAAAAAAAAAAAAACTTCATTGAACCAAGTCAACTGCATAAATTTTGGATTGTAAACTTTTTAATTTTGGCGTGGATGAAGTTGACCATAGATGTAATTTAAAGAGAAGTTGGTATAATATATCTGTCTACCTATTTTTACTCAGGCACATACTTTTATGTTTTATACTACTGAATTTGCATACTTCATTAGTTGTTATCCTGTTTTTGTTTTTTTACTTATCCCTGATGAAGACCTGCAATTAGGCTGAAACCTTGGCACACAATAAAAAAATAAGTTCCACTTATTCGTGGCTTTTCATCACTGACCGCACCTCCAGACCAACTTCTCCTTAAATTAAACTTTTTAAAAAGTGTGAAACTGTTGTATGAAAACATTACGTTGTATATAAAATGGGAGGATTAGGAGGAAAAAAAGTGTGAAAACGAGAAACTTATTTGTGTGTAACATTATTACCGTTTATAAAAAAGAGTTTCCGTTTTGATCCTGTTCCTTGTACAAATGAGAATGAACAACATATTATAGGTTATTATTTAAAAGGTTATTTTGTTTTATTGGGGCCAATCCAAATTTAAAGCTGGTGATACCGCGGAGAACAGCTATTAAGAGGCATAAAATACTATTTTTGAAATATTGTCATAAAAAGTATCATTTACAACTTCTTTTCTTGTTTGGAACTTTCCATTCATATCCCAGTAATTATTTGTGTCTCATTTTGAGCTTTTTCTCTTCGATATTTTTGCCATGGATGGAAGCTTGCCACCCTTTCTTTCAAAACCCCTCGCCCAATAAAAGTCTAAAATTTTTATAACAGTATTTTAGGTAATATATTTAGAAATAAATATCATCATCTCAAAATTTACTCATTTGATTGTTTTAATTACGGTCTAGACAATCAAAAAGCAGAAACGTTATTATATTATTTAGTATTAACTTTATTATATTATTTACTTAGCTTAAAAATTAAATTTCGCTCGAAATTTGCCGCCTTCTAAATTATCCGTTCGGGACGAGTGTCCCTCTTCTCCCCCTTCTCTCTCTAGTCCCGACCCTCGCTGAAACTATCAGATGGCTGTTGTGTTATTTTTTTTGTAAAGTAATCATTTTAATGTTAGTATTTTGTTGTTTATTCTTAATTAGCTGCGGCCGATACTTTTCCAATAATCAATATTAATTCATGAAGAAGTTCAATTTTGACTGGATATGGGGATTTTTTTTTCTAAAACAAGAAGCTTAACTTCGAAGTAAAAGGTCTCTTGTTTATTGGACGTGTTCCAGGAAGCAAATCAGAAATGAAATAACAATGTTAATAAAAAAAACAATATTTGCAATTTTAAATTGGCCTGCAGTCACAACCTCGAAAAAGCGAACATAAAAACCAGGCCACCTTATAAATGCACCGCGACTTGACAGACCAAGGACGGCAGTATTATCAAGAAAGGAATTCACAACTTTTTATTTCTATGCAGTCTTAATAAAAATCTTAATTCTTTTTTTTCTGCTAGGAAAGCACTTTTCTCTTGTTTTGACCTTCTTATGGTATATATCATACAATACAAACAAAAGAAAGTATCGCAGCTATAATGATAAAATAGTTTTATTTTTTTTAAATGGGTTTTTATATTGCAGACTGCAGCATGCAGTATCCTTCCACGATGGTCATTTATTTACTAGCACGCAGGATATCATATGATGCAATGTTTTCAGATAAAACAAAATAATTCTGTGGTCTTTGAATAAAGGGGTGCACGTCATATTCTTGAGACCTTGGGTTGAAGTTATGTTTTTTTTTTAATGAAAAAGGAAAACAGTGTCCAAATGGAATCTGGTTCCATTGACTTTCTTGATTTTATTTTTCTGAAAGATTGAGTTCATTAAAAAGAACGAAATATCACTTAAGACCATTGTCGTAACAAAAACAAAAAAAAGCTCTCTCAAACACCACAGAATTCATGATAATTTACAGTAATAATCATAATTTTTTTAATTAAATTAAATTACATTATAATGTAATACTCAGGTTATTATGTACAAAGTTATCATATCAGGTTATTATGTACGGTATATATTTCTTCTAAATTTAATATTTTACATGAAACATTAAGGATAATATGAAAATTAACGAAGACAATATTTTTTTAAAATATGATAGTTGGACCATTCTCCGAATTCAATATTATTTATTTTCAAACTTTTTCGTAAATCAAAGTCGAATGTTTTATTTTTTTTAATTGTTTGGCCTGAAAGAAATGCCCCTTGACAACTTTCTGAAGCGGGCACACTCTTAATATCATAGTTTTTGTGATATCGATGATATAAAAAAAAGTCTTATTCTATGGAGTAGCGTATACTCAAATTATAGTGCATAAATATGGTTAAAAAAATGTCGGTCATGAATATGGTTAAAAGTGGGTGGTAAGTATACCTTGGTATATAATACTACTGGAAATTTTATTTTTGGAGAACATTTTTCCTTTTTTTTTTTTTTCTTGCTTTAATACGAAGTCTCTCTTTCTTTGGTTGTGAGGGAGCAAAACTAAGTTGTTTGTGATTTTAATATTAAATATTGATAGAAACCATTTGTCTCTCTTTTGCTATGACGGTCACTCCTTAGCCTTATATGCTATAGGTTCTAACTTTAACATAGTTGTTTGATGATCTCGGTAATTTAACGTGGGATTAAATATTACCCATTGATCCATGAGTTGAATTTGGGCTAGTGGAAATAATGGTAGTGGGCTGTATGACAGATATATATTTGAAACCAAAAAAAGAGAAGAAATTTAACTTTGACATAAATTTGCAATTATAGAAAATTGATATAAAAAAAGAAAGAAAGAAAACGTAAACTTAAACAAAATTCGCCTAACGTTTTTTGTTAATCTTGTATTTCATACTCCACAGCTTTCCGGTTTACAATAAAATCTACTTTTTTAAAGGAACTTATAGAAGATTTAATTTCCTCCAAAAGAATATATATATATATATATATATATATATATATATATATATATATATATATATATATATATATATATATCTTCAAATGATCAAAAGTTACGGTAATTTGATATATTCTACTAAATTTCGTGATTTTTTATACAAAACTGTACTTCGGTTATAAACATACGGTAAATAAACGCATGTTGTTTATTTACATCTATAAGTATATATTGTATTAAAATGAAAGAATATATGTTAAATTTTGTATTGATTATTTTTTTTTTTTTAAATGACCAATGATTTGACTTGCCGTTGAGTTATCTTACTATTAATACATTTTGTACGTATTAAATAAAATAATTGCAATTAGTATAAGTGATTTAAGAGAGTTGTGTGATGTGAAAAATGGTTTATTAATTAGTTGACATCCGCATGATGGTATAGAAGGATCTATCTAATTAGGGATTGATAAATTATTTGCCACTTCAATAAATTTGTTTTATTGAAAACTAGTTTCGAATGTTATACATTCATCTTCAGTTCTAAAAACACACAAAAAATTAAAAAATAAGCAATTCAAAATAATGTTCGGTATTATTATACATATTAAATTGACTATGTTTATTTAATTTAATGTTTTTAGAACTGAAGATGAATGTATAACATTCGAAACTAGTTTTCAATAAAACAAATTTATAGAAGTGGCAAATAATTTATCAATCACTAATTGGCTTATTAATTAATTACTACTACATATAAGGGGTTCCCTACTTACCTTTTGTAAAAGGATGGTCCTTTTTTTTCTTGGGTGGATTTGTAAAACTTCACCAAAAACATTCTGACGTGGAAAGAACAGGCAATGTATTCCTCAATCTCTCCTCATTTTGATGTTGAGAAATGTGGAAACTTATCCATGCTAAGATGGTACGATCCCACGGCCCTGGAGAACTCTCTTAACACCTATCCATACCATTGATTCTTGAAATCTTTTTTTAAATATCAGACCAGATCTCTCATCAGTTCCACCAACGAAAGATTTGCGAGGCAGCAACGAAAGAATATTCATTTCGCACATTTCATCAATTGTAGATTTGGTTGGGAGTACAAGCACAATTACGTAGTTCGGCTACTGGCCAAAGACTCCGTAGCAGTAAAAGAAATTTTTGGATTTTATATTTTGCAAATATAAATATAATAAATGTAAATATGTCATATTCAACACATTAGCTTAGAAATTATTAAGGTTTATTATTAAGAAAAATTGAGTCCATTCTGCTTTATGACACCATATGAATGTGAAACAAAGTCCAAGTCAAAAATTTGTTTTTCTGTTAATCACATTACCTAGTTTTGTTTCCCAAGAAATGTTCGTTTTTATGTTTCTGATCCCTTTTACTATGTTTACCTCCTAAGTACCGCCTACAAAATCCCAAGATCGTTTTTTTTCTATTTTTTAGAATAAACATTTTGTACGCTCTTAGGCTAAAGAAAAAGAAAAATTGACTTCCGAGAAACCGTTTTTTTTTATCTGTACCACTTTAATTCTGACTCATCCTTTGCATATCATTTTCCTCAAGTGCTTTTTTTTTATTTTTATTTTTTTAAATTTCTGTCATTCCATCGTACCCAATATTTCCTATCTTCTTGTTACATGATGGTACTAGCAGGTGGGTGCAGACGCTTGTGGTGTCAGTTTTCAGTTAAGTGAAGTAAACAAAGTAAGTAGTGTAGTTATTTGTCCCGCTGTCTCACTCTTTGATTTCATTTCTTCAGGAAAAAATGGTTAAATGACAGTGAAACATCTGTTTAATTCATAGAATAATAAAAAACACACGAATGTTATGGATTTTCAAATTGGCAACCTACAAAAACCGAAACATGCGTGGTGCGTGATGAAATATCGTTTCGAGTAAAGAATCGAACTTATATAACACCAGTCTCATTAAAGATCTATATTCTTTGAGATCTTCTGTTTCAATCTCATCTAATAAAGATATTAGAGAAGAGATTCTTAACAACCTTGGTCTTGTCCATTATAGTTATCTATTATTGCTAATTTCATCATCGATTTCCTCCATTACGGCAATTACCATCAAGCTGCGATATTTTCTTGATTTTTCTAATTTTCCTCCAAACCAGAACTATGATTACCGAAACCTTTAAACCAGTGGTTCCCAACCCGTAGTCTACGGACCACTTTGCCAGAAATTAAACCAAGCTGATTAGGATACGTAAAAGTGCATTTACCTGTTAAATTTTTTTTAACACTCAATCGTCAAGAAAGGTAAACTAAAAAGTTCTAACAAAAAAAAAAGCATGAGGGTGCTGTCAGTCCTCTCGCGGACCAATCGGAGCCCACCTTTGGTCCGCGGACCACCCGGTTGGGAACCATTGTTTTAAACTAACTCGCCAACTATCTCCTTCACATGTTTTGTCTACCGTTCTAGGTGACATCATTTCAGATCAATCTCTCTTAAGAAGTCAGCTGGAATGATAGACGAAACATCGGAATGAACATAATATAAACAATGGAGAAAAAAAACGAGAACAGTGGATATGATAGCCCAGGGAAGAAGCTAAAGAACTACAATAAATAATTTGGTTTATGTTAGTTTTTCAAATTCCTCATTCCTTTTAGGTTAAAATTTCACATAAATCTGTCAACGTATTGCCGAATTCAGTCATATTCAGAACTATTGATTTAGTCTTCATTTGTAAATTTATATTTTTTTGTAAAAGCCTTTTACTAATGACTTGCTGCATTTAAGGTAATTTATGACATACCCATTGTTGATACTATCAAGAGGATCGTACTTCACCTCAGCCTGCAAAGTTAACCTCTCCAGTAAGTGAATAGATTAACAGTGAACTTCCGGCTAGAGAGACTTGAGGGTTTTGATTTATAATTCTTATAAAATAAAATTATCCCATTTAAAATCAATTGACTGGTAGGTAGTCTTGATTATGATAGTTTTGTAACGACTGACGAGGTTAGAACTGAAAGCTTTTAATCAAATGCATGTTGCGTCCTATTCGTTAAGGTCCTTGCTGTTTCTTTCGAACACTCTCAATTTACGGCGATCACCATAGGACATTCACCAAATGTCTGTTATATAGATGCCTACTGCTTGATTTCTTTACAGAACTTGATATATATATTTTATAAAGTATTCTGCACATGTGCCTGCAGAAACCAGTTCATCTTTGTTTAGTTATTTGATAACTCGGAAACATTCCATATGCTTATTCAAAGACAATCTAATTTTCTGATCTCTAAACCAAAGCGATATATAAACTTCTGTGAATGGACACACAAGGTATTTTTGAAATATTACCATTATGTCATAATTTGCAGCGTTGATCAAAACTCCATAGAGTAGATGCTGTTTTGATCAAGGAGTGAAATATTATGCTACATATCGTCGTCATGAGAAAATATCCTATGTGCTCTAACCTTACTTCTCAGTAGATACAAAAAACAACTGTTAAACTAACCTACTGATAAACTTCAAGTCTTACAATTATTATGTCAATATTTTAGTTTTCTGAGTAGTAAATATGCTTTAGTTCATTATCGATGAGTCTTATTTCAAATTAATTTAGTCACAAAAAATTAATCAGTATTAAATGAAGAAAAATTTATTTTAGTTTTGTTCACATGGGTTGTTTTGAATGCACATAGGATATTTTCTTTCTTTTACTTCCATAACTAATGTATGTCCTCTTTTTTTTCTTAGTTTACTAATTACCATTTAAAATGATCATAGAAATAAAAAAAAAGATATAGGAATAATTATCTACAAAAATTAAACACCAACATCTGCAATTAAAAAATACTAGATAAAGTATTTTTACACAACCTAAAAAAAACATGCCAAGCTAAAACATCATTATTAAAATACTCTTAATTCAAAGCAAAATAATTAAACGCCTCAAATCTAAATTCCAAAAACATTTGTAGAGTGGGGAAGTTCGTAAACGATTTTTTTTATTGCCCATATTCTATTTTTTTTATAATTATTTCTTTACTCTTGTCTTCCACTCTGAAGATATCCACATAATGTTCTTGTGGACTCAAAGTAGGCTCATATTAATACCCAAAGATACCTGTTAAGTAAGCTGCCTTGCAAAGCCAATCAAAATCGTCGAATGGATTTGAAAATTTACCTTTTAAAAGGAATTACCCGAACTACATCTCATGGCTCAAAAAACCTTTCCTCGGTAGGACCATCGAATCTCAGTATGCAACAAGAGTTGAATATAATGACTGTACGTCCTTCCATCAGTTTTTAAACAACTTGGATTGCAGGTGGCGTGATTAAATTAAGTTTTCTATTTTAGCAACTTCATTAAAAGTATTTTGAAACTTTACTGCCATATTTTTTGCTGCCTAAGCCTCCTTGTGAATAAAACAATGAGTCCACTTCGTATGTGGTGCAGCAGTTTTCAACTTACCTAATTATCCCATTTTATAGTCGGACATTAATTAATTATTGGATCTGAAATATTTATTTTTCAGGAAGATTAATTAGCCCTTCCAACTTCATTTCAATTTATTTATTCTTCTGAACAATGTTTCGGTCCCATTAGTGTTAATTTTGAAGTCCACATATTCTGACTGTCAGACAACCATCGGTCCATTTAAAATAACGAGAATGAATGGTCATACTACTTTTAGGGAATTTTAAAGTAGACATACCTAATAAAAACTTACAAATTAATTTGGATATTTTTATGAATTTATATGAGAAAGAGTATTTATTACAAGTTTTTGTTGAAAAATAAGTCATTTTTTTGTTGAGAAAAAAAAAATGGCAAGGATGACTTTAAGGATATATGAACTTGAAAATCGACAAGGTAATTTGGCCAGCACTTGGAGTATATAATTGTGGTCTAGGAGTATCTGATAATAGTAGGCAGTATCCAATCACCCCTCCCTGCAAGAAATCGGTAAGAAAAAAAAAATAGGTAATGGAAAAATTAATTTTCAATAATGTCTCAGAGCCTCTATATTTTGGAGTCCCTAGTGCTCACTGTAATCTTCGATTATGGTTGCACTCCGTATGATCTCGACAAATAAAGTAAATAGAATAACGCCCTGATTGGCTTAATAAAGTTCAAGAAGTGACCGTGCTAGTCACCTGTAATGATCTTGAACAGCACTCAAGACTTGATTGTGAGTCGACGTTCTCTGTTGGTTATGTAGTCCAAATGGATCAATTCATTTTTATATTAAAAATCCAAAAATTTAATACAGTTATAAAATTAATATTAAATTTACAGAATATGCATTACAGCAGCATTTTGATCCGATAATAATCTGGTTGCTATGTGTGAAATAGAAATTATTCTTTAAAAAAAAAAGTTCATTTTCTCTTTATTATGGTACATGCAACCCTCTAATTGATAACGAAGCAATTTAACATAACAAAGAAAAAATTAATCGTTCCAGGACCTTCGAAAGAAGACTGACATAGAGCCATCATGCGATACAAAAACGGTTAATTATTTCCTAATAGTTATATAATAATAATAAAAGGCTTAGCGAACCCGGAGGTTCGATGCCGATACCACTAATCGATGTCTACAAATCTCGGTCCACCGACTACCTTCCAAACCCAAATTCATTAGATCACTCTTAATACTATCCTCCCGCCTACGTTTCGGTCTACCCCTCGGACGCTTACCAGTCAGCTCAGCGTTTATTAACTTTTTAGGAATTCGTTCGTTACGGAGCCCAACAACTTTGCAAGCCCATTTCAACCGTCGCGATGATATCACCTCGATTATATTAACAGGGTGCATGCTCCGCAATTCCGCGTTGTGTAATCTCCTAAACTCTCCAGTTGACTCATCCTTTTTCGGACCAAATATTTTACGCAGTACCTTATTCTCGAATACCTTAAGGCGTTGTTCGTCCTTCAAGGTTAGCGGCCACGTTTCACACCCATACAGAACTGTAGGCAAGATAATAGTTTTGTATATTCTAAGTTTTAAGTTTCTGGACAAAATGCGCGACCTAAGTAATGTTGACACCGAAAAATAACAAGCATTTCCCGCCTTTAACCGCGCCTTTATTTCCTCTTGAATTTCGTTTTTTTCTAGTAATCACAGACCCCAAATACTTAAATTTCTCAACGTGTTCAAACCTGTTTTCTCCTATATCTATATCCTCAAAATCGCCTCTGTTTCTATTGCTAACCATATATTTCGTCTTATCCGTATTTATTTTGAGGCCAACCTCTTTCCCAGCTGTCATCAACGTTGCTGTATTCAGTTTTATAGTTTCCGCGTCCTCACTTAATAATACCAAATCATCCGCAAACCCCAGCACGGATATTCTACCACCCAGATCTAAACCTCTTTCGGTAAGCATTACCTTTGTCATGACATACTCTAATGCTAAATTAAATAGGACAGATGAAAGGGAATCGCCTTGTTTTAACCCCGAGCGAACTTCAAATTTCTCCGAAAAATAATTACCTATTCTAACTTTATTGAATGTTTCGGTCATGCACATCCCTACTAGATTTACTAACTTCTTCGGTATTCCCTGCTCAATCAAAATGTTATACAATCTCCGGCGATCAATGGAATCATAAGCCTTTTTGAAATCCACAAAAAGCTGATGAACTACACCGTTGAATTCTAATTTTTTTTCTAATATTTGCCGTAAGGAGAATATTTGATCGATAGTTGATCGGTTCCGTCTAAAACCACATTGGTAGTCTCCGATAATTTCCTCGGCATATTCCGTGATTCGCCTAGTTAGGATCAACGAGAATATTTTATAACATACCGGGAGGAGTGATATTCCGCGATAGTTATTACACTCCGTCCTCGGACCTTTTTTGTGAATCGGAATAAGTATAGATTCTATCCATTCTTCGGGCATTTTTTCATTTTCCCAGATCTTTTTAACCAAAAAATGTATTTCAGAAACTCCAGCTTCACCGCACGCTTTTATTATTTCACTGGAAATGTTGTCGATTCCCGCTGCTTTATGAGATTTTAATTTTCCGATGGCTATTTCGACTTCCTCCTTACTCGGTTCTTCAATTAACGGTTCAGCACTCTGATATTCAGAAGGAGGAGATTGATTATTATTTCCCGAATTCAAAATACTTTCAAAGTGTTTTTTAAATTTATTCACAATGTCCCCCGGATCGGCCAAGATATTGTTATTTTCATCTCTAATTCCATTCATTGCTGGTTCAAACTGTTTACGCGATCTGTTTATACCCTTGTACATATCTCTTACGTTGTTTTCAATTCTATTAGTTTCTATCTCTATTATTTTGTTTTTAAGATATTCTCGTTTTTTATTTTTGAGGAATTTGGACGTTTCATTCATCAAGGCCCGGAAATTAGCAACATTGTTATCGCTTGGATTATTCAAAGCTTTTAGTTTCGCGGCTCTTCTTTTTTCGCACAAGTTTAGACAATCATTATCGAACCACGGTTTATTCTTTTTATTGTCTCTTTTTCCAAGACACAGATTACTTACCTCTTTAATATTATCCCTAATTCCGATCCATAGCTTGTCTACATCTTCGCGATCCTCATCTAAAGATTCCAAGGCTTCAAACCTATTCTTGATTTCTACCGCGAATTGATTTCTAATTGAAGGGTTTTTCAATTTATCTAGATCAAAATTTTCGGAACAAATACGGCTTTCTTTCCTTTTTTTTATATTAAGTTTTTGTCGAAGTTTCGCGATTACTAATTCATGATCTGACCCACATTCTGCCCCACGATAAGACCTCACGTTAATTATACTATTTTGCCATCTTTGTTGTATCAAAACATGATCAATTTGATTGCGTGTTTGTGAATCCGGCGATGTCCACGTATACTTATGAATATCCCTATGTTTAAACGTAGTACTTTTGATTGTTAGGTTTTTCGAGATAGCAAAGTTTATTAGACGGATCCCATTATCATTGCTATGTTCGTGCAAACTTTCTTTACCGATCGTCGGATAGTATACTTCTTCCCTTCCCACCTTTGCGTTTGCGTCCCCTAATATTATTTTCATGCAGTTTCGAGGTAGTTTATCATATACCCACTCTAGTTTATCATAAAATTCGCATTTAACTTCATCATCACTGTCTTCGGTAGGGGAATGTATGTTTATCAGCGCGATTTTAAACCACTGCCCCTGAAATATGGCCACAGATATCCTATCACTAAAAAATTTTATGTCCCTCAATGCGGAGAGCAATCTATTCCTTATTAGAAATCCAGTACCTAAACAATAATTACCGCTCCCACCGTACCAAATAGAATAGTTCCCTTCTGTTAACGAACCCTCCCCTGGCCACCGAACCTCTTGCAGTGCCACGATATTTACATTGTATCTCTTAACCTCGTTTGCCACCGATTTTAGTTATATAGTTATATATAATAGTTATATATAAAAAAAATATTTATTTAATTTTTTTTTAAGGCTTTGGTGTAGTGATTTTTAAACACTTTATATGTTTCCTCTATATTCATAAATGACAGAAATGTGGGCGTAGAAAACTTTCTATCGGTCGCCATTTTGAAACGAAATAGCGTTATGTTAATGTCGAGTTCCGAGGATCAGTCTGGATCTGTAATTTTGGTGCCAAATTTCAAAATATTAAGGCCTCCATAAAAGCCAGGACATTATCTCCAGGGACTGCTGGCATTATCTTGAGACGTAAAACTTCAAATTTCAAGGGATGTTAAAAAAAAAAAAATCTTGGTCGTTACAAAAGTGATTGATAATAAGCTTTCGACAATATATTTAAAAAGAAAATAGTTTTACAAACCCAATTTCAATATTAAATGAATATTAAATTGGGGCATTTAATGCACGAAATCGAGCTCTATAATTATGTGAAAATCCATTATTATTTCTTGACGACTCTTTCGATTTTATCAGCTTGTGGAAGAGTGTATATATAATTAATATTGTATATAATTATATAATCTACCAATTCTTAAATAATTGATGATTCAGGATCGTTATTAGCTTATTTTATCCCGGTTTTGACCTCAAATTATAGGTCGTGTGAGATACAGCCCAACGTCCTTTCTAATATCTGTGAAGTAAGGATATGACGAGACTAGGAATCTTGGACGCCTGCATTATTTTCTGAGAGAAGGATATAATTACAGTCATTAAGCAATGCCGATCTGCTCCCAGCCTTGGATACCCAACTAGCCTTACGTGGCTTTACCTTCCTTCTCCATTGGGACAGAATCAATAGTAGGCTTTCAAACTATTTTAATTCATTGTCATTCATTAAAAAAAAAAAATGTTTTTAAATTTATTTAAACTACAAAAATAAAAAGCATTTAAATCTAAATTTGTTTCTCCCCAACTTCCTAGTCAAAAATATTACAATTCATAAAAAAAAGCACCTTGGTACGTGATTAATAAAACCCTACATGCTGAACTACAAACAATCGACGAACATATAAGAACACTTTATCAACGATTTAATAATAACACACGGGCATATCAACATACTGATTAGAGATATGAGATATTAGAGAGGCTACAGCCGTCATGCCCACGGTTACGAGAAGGATACTAAAATGGTGCTGGATGAGGGATCTCCTTTCTTAATTATCAAAGTAAAGAGAATCAATTCGAGGAAGAGCTACTGCTGAGTATTATCCTTCCTCAAGTCTCACATATAATTGCTCCCTTATTGTTAGCTCATTTGCTTATTGTCGACTTACTGTTGACAGGTGCAAATTAACATTCTAAGAGAAAAAAAAATCTACATTTTTGATGTGCCTGGTTTAAAGTAGCCATAGATTTTTTTGCTTAAGGCAACATAAGGTATTTTTATAAATAGGATTTTCTAATTTATTTATATGTTCAAACGTTTTTTCTTGCACTTCAGAGGAGCACGAAAAAATGTAAGAATCGTTTATAACGCTTTCAAAATAATTTTTGTTTATACTGATTCCGTTCCATTCTCTTTCTTTCCTTCATTTTTTGGCACGGAACCAACACTTAAAGTTTCGTTGGTCACAAGGTCGTCACCGAAATCATCAGAACCTTTTAATTCAGCTAACCTTTCTTCGGATATAAAATATTACCAATTTTTATCTTTCATTTATGATCAAAC
This sequence comes from Rhaphigaster nebulosa, assembly GCA_948150685.1. Classification (NCBI taxonomy): domain Eukaryota; kingdom Metazoa; phylum Arthropoda; class Insecta; order Hemiptera; family Pentatomidae; genus Rhaphigaster; species Rhaphigaster nebulosa. Next base: position 41,540,199 of record OX411308.1, on the reverse strand, counting down.
CTCAATAAAATGCAAGAAAAAATAAAAATAATACGAATGAATTAGACTGTTGTTTACAGCCGCTTTACTGTTTTTTTCCGGTACTGCATTCAAAACTTCAAGTCAACCCATGTGATATTTACAAAACAAAGTGTTATGAATGTAAAAAATCATTATAGCTCGAAATTAGAAATCATTATAAGGATTTTTTATAGTATTTATTAGTATTGGTTATCATGGTGAATAGGCCCCGACCACAACGGAAAAGAACCCATTGAGTTTTGTTTTTCTCTTCAGCAAGTAGGGTGCGAAAGTTGACAGTTGTGATCCATTTAAAGAAATCCATTAAAGTAATAATAGTATTGTAAGCTATGACCCACAACAATCGTCCACCGTTTAGTATGAGTAAGTATCATAGTTCAACTGATTAGCCTCGTACTAACTAAAACTAGAGCCTCGTACACACTTTGCGACAAATGTATGGGATACGTGTATGTATACATGTCGCAGCTTCTATGCCTGCCTGCCGCAGCTAGTGTGGGACTTATTTAACATATCGCAGGTTTCTCGATGGAAATACATAACAATAACATACATAACAAGATACATATCGCGGAATAGGGTGGAGAGAGGTGGTTGCTTCAAAGAGTGTTGGTTGGTACTCTAGTCCAACAGATTCAATGGTCTTCACATTCACGTTCACATACAATGACAGGCCACAATAAGAGCATCTATTTGCTATATGGTAGAAGACTTTGTCAGTTAAATTGAATTAGAATCTTACCTGTCTTGCTTTAGTCTTTTTTACTTTCTTTTTTAACTCTAAATCTTTATTTATACCTGTCAATTATCTTTTACAAATATCATATTTCGTCAGGTTGTAGTTGATACTAATGTGCGTCATCACCTCATCACAAATAAATAAGAATTATAGATATAAAGTTAACATTATATGGTAAAAAGGCATGTGTATACCAGGTCAATAGTCTTTGTGTATACCAGGTCAATAGTCTTTGTGTATACCAGGTCAATAGTCTTTGTGTATACCCTGTAGTCTGGCAGTCCTTTCCTTTTCTGATTCTTGAATAAGGTTAATGTTTAATAGTTTTATATTATGTGACCAATAATATTTTAGATAAGAGGTACATTCAGAGAACGAGCGAATAAAGCTTACACAACGAGTTAGACCATACTAGAATATTGGGTTTTAATTGGTTTCCTTGATTGCATTACCAAATATAATATCGGTGATTCGATATCTATCAATAAAACATGTATGTAACGTATATGTTTTTGTTTTGAATAAACTAATGATGTATACTTAAATGCATCTTATGTATCTCATATATACTCTGACCGTGTCCAATCAATATTGTAGAATAATGTAGTTGATAGGGGTGTTCGCAGACTGTTTTATGGTAGTTTGCCAATCTCTTATTACAAACGGTTCTTTTGGGTCTAAATTAGAGTGATGCGGCGTATTTTGTTGTGGTCTTGACGCTTATTTGTTCTTATAGGCGTTGCCAGGAGTATTCCCTTGGCACCGATACTCGGAGTGACTCAACTAAATAATTAGTGCTACGGTGAATCCAAGATAATCTTCCAGTGTTTCTAGTGTTTATAAGAAACATATCGCATTACCGTTGTTTCCACTGCTCGTATGGACGTGTGTGAGATTGATTTTCATTCGCTTGTGTGCGATGCGCCAAGAATGTTGCCATTTTTCGTGGTGATCTGGGAGGATCATGGAGTGATGGGATTTCTATAGACCACCTTAAAATCAGTCTATTATTGATGATGAGCGTACCAAAATTATGTCGACTTATTTTTCTTTTGTGAAATAACAGAGCGGAATATACAATAATTACTTCTCTGTATGTAATACGGTAGTATAGATCCCATTTCCGGCTCTCAGGAGCGATGGATTTTGATGAGTGAGGCATCAAAAGAAAGGGAATTTCATGGAGATTTGACGAATCCTAATTACCATTTTTAAATTCATCCTAGGACTTAACCAAAAGTGATGAAAAACTGAGAGGTTTCAAAATTCTTGCTGTGGTGAGTCGGCGGATGGAGACGGGTCGGGTTTTAAGGATTTCGACGCGGGCATCAGGATTCTACTCGTTCCCATGGAACGTATTAGTACACTGCGTTTTAAAGCTCTAAAACCTACCGTTTTTGAGATAGTGCACGATATAGTTACCGCAAGAGCCTTATGCCAACTTGCGTATGTTGGCAACTATATAACTGTTAAAGTAAGTTTACTATACCTATACTAAAACTTTTTAATAAGAGTGAAAACGTATTTTTGTAAATACAATGTTGTTTTTTATATATTCTTATCATAGATTATATATTCTTTCCCAGATCCAACCTTAAAGGCACTGTTAAATATGAATACTACAAAATAAAATGGTATAGCTGAGTCTTATCGCATGCTGTTAAACTGATTGAACCACAGATTACGTATTAAGTAAACTGTTACTTTAACAAAGTCATTATAAACTATATAGCTTCACCAAATGTGTTTGTTCAATAAACTTTCTTGGTAATATTATATTGTTTATTCGAAGAAACATAACATCACTTATACTTCCAATGTAGTTGGGATTAGAAGAAGGATAAATATCTAATGTGAGAATTCTCGCTCGTGTCAATAATATATGCAATATTTGTTTGATTAAAAACTGGATTACATCACTGTCACGAATCATAAAGACAACCCACTTGCAGGAATTACACCTCCAGATAAACATTTTTTAGCACAATATAAAATAAATATCAAAACCAAAAAGACCTTAAGTTAAGGTATTTTAGTTTATGAGCCGTAATTATCTTCATTCTATACAACTTTGTACGTCAGCAATGCACTAGGAACATGAAATAACTAATAATATTACATTTTTTTTTTTTAGAGAAAAATATGAGAGAGGAGGCGGAGACGAAGGACCTCTGGCTGGAGGTGAAGAATGTCTACAAGACCTACGATGGCGTCCGATTCGTTCTTAATGGCATCAACATGTCTGTGCCTAAAGGTGCAATGTAAGTACCATCGAATAAGAGATATTTTTTTATAACTAGCTACTAACAGTTACATCGACAGTATGATCGACAGTATATACCTGCAAATCCTCGTAAGTTCCTATTATTTAAGTAGCACTCACATTGGTTTTGCAGGTATACAATCGATATAGACTGTTATCAATGTTATCAATCTTATAACCTTATACTAGTACAATAATATTATTATTATTTTGAGGGATGACAAAGCATCACAACGACCCGTTTGAATCATTTGTGAAATACCCTCTGTCATATAGAGATTCCTAGAGAGTAAGGGAATACCTTTCTCAGTCTCTTAGCCCTACCTGATACGATATATTGAATCCGATAAAACAGACAAGTCGAAGAGTATAATACCAACTTTGATTAAATTACTGTTCTCGTATGTAACAGATCCTACTCATTCAATTCACTTCACGTAAATTCTGAATTATTGTATAACAGATAATCAATGCAGTGAGCACATGTTTTCAAAGTAATTTTAAATATGGTTCAAAGAAACGAAAGAATGGCATTAGTTATCCCTACTACCTCACATAATTTGCGGTAGGATCAAATGGGGTAATTGGAAAGAATTTTTTCTTTCAAATATTTCTTTACTCCCTGAAAGTATCAAGAAATAAAATGTTGTGATTTGTCACCAATGCTATACTTTTACCGAATAATTGGGCATAATAATATTGACTTTATCTCTATTTGTACCAGAGGGAATGCCTACTTCCATTTCCCCCGTATGTTTTCATTTACCCCAGAGACTATGGGGTAAATATAAACAGTTTACAGTAACAGTTGGAAGCGTTTGCCTATATGGCCTAAGAAGTACATATGAAGGAACCAATTGTTGTCGAAAACAAAACCGAAAGTTGAACATACATAATCTGAGGACATTTAATGAGAAAATCCTACAAAACTTTATCATAATTAAATTACATGCAGTGACGTAGCAAGAGGGAGAGTCCAGAGGGTCCCGATCTCCCCGAAATTATAAAATACTGTTAATTATTCTTATCTGTAAACAAAAATTGTATAAAACTATTTGAATTTTAATTTTTAAATAATATTCCTAGGCATAGAAAATATTAAATAGAGACAGGGCCCCCTACATTCACGATTTTGGTGGGTTTCTTTAAAGTAGATTCTTGGATGGATCCTTCCCTCCTCCCCTTCCTTCCTCCCCCGAGACAAAATCGTGACTACGCTAATGATTACAAAAATTTTGTAATATCAACTAGAAACACTTTTGAAACCCTTCTCGCCAGAAAAGGCAGGAAACCTCTCTTGTGACTTCTTCCTGTCGTAAAGTTAACACTCACCAAAAATTTACAGTTTAACACCGCTCCTGATCCTACCTTCTTTTCGGTTTATATATCGATCACGTCTCTTGAATATTTACAAGGTTAGGTTAGCGTAAAATAAATAATGGTTCATTAAACTTAATAAATGAGGCACTCTGTGGTAAAACATAGTATCTGACATTTTTTGTGAATTAAAGTTTATGGTAATACCGGATTCCTTATGGCTGATTTCATTGGTTGTTAAAAGGATCTGAAGAAAGTTTATCTTGTTTAAATCGTTAAATGTTGGAACTAAGTTGTGGTGAGTGATAGCTGGTTTGAGGTAAAACATGGTAACTGACAGACATGGCCGACTAACGCAGTCTTTTTCGTAGTATTGAGGATCTAATTTTTTAAATATTAGTAATAGTTCTGAGAACAGCTCTTTTGTGATGATAAAGATGAAGTCCTCGAATGTTTTTCTGTTTATGACTGGAAACAAATCGGTTCCAAATTACTCCTAGAAATGGTACAAAAAGATGTCTTAACTTCTTAAGGTATTTTGAAGTAAAACATGAAGATACTATCTACTGCAATCAAAATGTTTCAAACCCACCAGGTTAAATCACACTAAAATTATTATACCAGTGTAATTATATCATTGGGGCGAGGCTAATGCTGGGAGAGGAACTCCCTTAATATATATATATATATATATATATATATATATATATATATATATATATATATATATATTCAACAGGGAGATTTCTTTTAATTTTTGTAACTGAGTACATTTTTTAGAGCTCCAATTCTAAAGAAATTATTCTATTTTCCCGAAATGTTTTAAAAATTACAGGTTTTTATGACTATAGAAAACTCTATATCCGATGGTTGGATCCAAATCATTGATTTTAGTTCTTTCAAACGTCAAAAAAGGTTATATGTTTTAGACAATTTCGGGCGCTACAAAAAAAACTTTAGAAAAAAAGTTTGGAATTAGGGCCTATTAGCTTATCACGGTAGCACAATGAAAATAATATAAAGCAGTTATCTTTTCCATTATCTATACATTATATGTAAAGCTGAAGAGCTTGTTTGAACGCGATAATTTCTAGACTAATAGTCCGATTTGTAAAATTATTTTTGCGTTTGACGGACTGTTTTTTTAGGAAGGCTTTAGGCAATATTGCATCACGCTAACACCCATAGAAACGGAGCAGTAACCAAAAATAAATTGCTAAAAGAAAAAATGTTCCACTTGGGGAAGTGTCAAGATCATGACAACTTCATACACGTGGGTGCAAGTTGATTACACAAACTTTTGAATAAGTGTGAAAACGTTATTTTCTAAATAAAATGGGAGGCTAAGGAAAAAAAAAAAAGGTGTGAAAACATGACACTTATTTATGTGAAACTTTATTGCCATTTATAAAATTGTACTGTCGATTTGACCATATTTCTTGAAAACGTCTGCAGCAAATGAAACTGTATTATATTATATTACTTTAAAGGTTATTTTGTATTTTAGGGGTTAGTCCTAATTTAACGCTGGTGAAAACGCGGGGCACAGCAAGTTATAAACAATACCGATATGAATAGGTTATTATACTTTCTGCAACTTTTCACAAAGATGAAGTGTAATGAGTTGTAAAAATATTAACTCCAACCTGCTGATAAAGTTGTATCTTTCAACTTTTGCAAAACTGCTATTAGTATTAATTTTAATTTTGTTTTTTTGTCTTAAGCGGAACCTACTGAAGCTGTTCTTCAAAATAGTTTCTTTTTTACCTTTGCTCGACAGTTTTCTATTTTTTAAGCGCTTGTACGTAGTCACCCACGAAATACGATAGTAGGGACGAGTGTGCCCCTATAACCTATGACCTCTGTCATGTGATAAGTGTGCGTGGTGTGCACTTAACCTATAAGGAATTAAAACAAAAATTATTTTTTTAAATACATCTATTCAGTTATATTCCACATTTCATTTTCATAACTAAATGAAGAATGCAAAATGTGAATCTCAGACAAACTTAAACTTTTTTCGATGATTACCCAAGTGTATTAATCTTCAGGAAACCGAACTATTTTTTCCTTGCCCCAAAACCGCTCCTAGTTGAATAATGAGTCTTCCAGATACCATGTACGCACTTACCCCTCAACGCAGGAGAAAGTTTGTACTAAGTACTATTCAATTAAATTATCAATCTCATCAAAGTGGACGTGATTAAAACGTAGGCCTGATTTTAATATTTAACCATGAAAATTTAGCTTTAAAATAAAAATTTTACAATCCTGTAAAGCCGAACTTCGTAAAATTTATTGCGCACTTGCCCCACATTAACCTGCCTATAAAAACAAATTTAGACAAATTATGAAAACTTCGAACAAACAGATAATCTATTTTTGTAAAGTCGATAATCGTGCTGTAATGAAAAAAAAAAGAAAGAAAAATCATCTTAAATCTTGGGTATCGTTGCAATGTTTTCCCACATTCCGGCACGCCGGCAAAAGATTTCTCGTTTTGTTTTTCATCTATTAAAGGAAGTTATCCACTGAAACGTTTCTTATTGTGTCTTTCAAAGCTAATGATAGAAAATTAGTTAATGAAATAGGACTGCTGCATTGTAATAACTATTTTACTACCCATTGTACGTGTATAGCACACCGTTAACATTAATTGCCTAAGATCTATCCCAAATAGCTTGTCGGAAAAGAAAAAAAAGCGAAGAGAAATTCAAAATTAGAACAAGAAAGAGACAAAACATACTATAATTTCAGTGCATGCTGTAATGACACAGCAAATGACAAAAAGACAAAATAAAGCAATTGATAAAAAGGAATAAGAATAAGAAGCATAAAAACTTCCCGGAAAATTAGTACTTTGTCAACACCTTAAGCGTGCTGACTATATTTTCTGCACGAATACTTCTATTATACATTATTCAATGCCTAATTGTGGATAATAGTTCTGTTTGTGTTTCTGCTTTGGTAATTACAGATTTACGTAGTTTTTTTATTATAATGGGCACAATTATATGTTTTTATTTATTTATTTTTATTTTAGTCGTATTTTCCCGAAAATAATAGACATTTAGATTTTACCGAAGGTCATCGGAGTGGAGTGAGAGTGTATTTTAAATCCGTTTCAGTACCCCACTATTTTTCCCTATACACTATTTTCGGAGTTTCGGGTATATCTTATACATACGAGTATGTGTATATAACTGCTATGATTTGTCTTCGGTACCTCGAGTTGGTCTCACGCTTCCCACCTTTATGTTGAATTGAAGTGGCTCTTCCCCTCCACTCGGCCCCAATAATTCCCCGGATCTTTACTATATCTATCCATCAACTCCCAGCCCCCTTCCTACATCTACTGGCTCCTACAATTCAAATCCTCAGTCCATTCACTGGAAACAAGATCGCGCCTTTCTGGCTTCTATAACCCCTCCCACAGAACCAAAACATTGGAACGTTCCTTTTTTGCCCGCTCCACTATCCTCTGGAATTCCTTCCCTTCTAAATATCCTTCATAGTTCTTCTCTAACCTTATGTATATATATGTATATATGTATACAATTTCAGGTGTCTTGCGATCCCTCGGATCCCGAGTACAGTCCAATACCCACAAGCTCACACTCAAACACTACACTATCCCATGTATACTGACGCCAAGGTCATTACCAGTACACACCCTTGATCTACCTTCCCTAGGATGACCTGGCAACAGGTATAAAATGCAAACTACTCACTAATATGGAGCACCGCAATAGAAATATTGACTCCAATCCAGATGCGAATTAGATGCGAATCCTGATTTAGAGCTGCTCTGGAGGGAATGGACCACCAGCATTCGACATCAGCAGGCAGTGTGAGCGATGCCCATATGCCGAATGGTAACGTAAGACCGGCTACCGCAGGATCGCAAACAACATCTAATTCGAGCTTGGAGTCTGATCGGCATCCCGTACGAAGACAATCCAACCGCCAGAGGAATGGACACGCGATATGAATAAAGCAGCCATCCGTGCTTATTATCTGGCTACAAATTTTTAAACAGAAAAGACAGGATACACAAGTAAATTAGTAGATCCCTGGAAAGAACTATCCCTCTTACTCACGGTCTCCGCCCAACGAATTGCAAATCAGATTGGACAGATACTGGCAAGAAAGTTCTTATCTGATGTAGAACTAAATGTTATAGAGGGAGAAATCTTAAAAAGCCATAACCAGGGGTCTATGCATATAAATGACACAGTGAAGAGCGATGTTGAAGCTCAACAGAATGCAAGTGAGAGAGAAAATAATATAACCCTGGAAGATCTGAATGAAATTCGTAATCATTTCAGCTATTGGCTGAAAACTCTAAATTTCAAGGGTTGCCGTTGGAATGTAGACCGATACTTTCAAGAGTTTCGTATTGCATAAATACTAAAAATGCTGTTAAATTAGTCAACGATGAAATAGCGCAATTTTTTGGTGATGACCCAGATTTGGAAGTGAGACACTTGATTTATATTGGAGAAAGAGTAGTGACAAAAATGCTAAAACTGATTAAACATAATACACCAACGAAGAATCGAGACCACAAATGCAAAGAAAAATATCTAGGTGTAAATGAGCTGTTGAAATTCAAGGATGACACTCGTGAAAAGTTTGTGAAGGAGTTTGAAAAGTGTGTCAAAATTCTACTGAAAACATATTTTTCACGTTACCGAAAACAATAAACAATTGAAAATCATGACTCTAAGCCACATAACTGGTTGATAGGAATTTTAAAAATTTACAAGATCAACCATAAGATCGTCGATCTAATAAAGATGTTAATGGAGAGATAAAAAGTAATACCTGAGAACAAACCCGGTGGACCAGCAAGTGCAATAAGGAGAGGGACATTTCAAGGTGATTCACTGAGCCCTTTATGGTTCTACCTAGCATTGAATCCTCTGAGTCAACTATTAGCTTATTCGGTCTAAGGATATTTTCTAAAAGATGGAGTGCAATTTACTCAGGCCTTTTATATGAATGATATGAAGTTATATGCAAGAATTGAGAAAGACCTGAGAAATAAATTAGATCTGGTAGGAGGATTCAGTAGACATATATATGACCATAGGCTTAGAAAAATGTGCTATAATCAGTATACACAAAAGCAAACTGAAAGAAGCTGAAAACATTGAGCTATCAAACAAGGATATAATAAAGCAGCTCAAGGAATCTGACTCCTATAGAAATATCTAGGTGTAAAGGAGCTGTTGAAAGGTTGAAACCCGTGAAAAGTTTGAAAAGCGTGTCCAAATTCTACTGCAAACATATCTTTCATCGGGTAATATTATAAAAGCGATAAAAACATGGGCTATTTCTGCATTAGCGTGCATGCTTGGAGTGTTGAAGTCGACGGACACTAACTTGCAAGCGCTGGATCGTAGAGATAGAGTTATGATGACTGCGACCAGGAAAAGGCATTCAAAATCCTCAGTTTCTTTCAATCTTTCAGTATCTCCCAAGAAAACAAGGTGGAAGAGAACTCGTAAGCCTTTTCAAAAGTTGTCGAAATAAGGAGATGCAATTGAGGAATTATATTTCAATAGCGATTCGCGACTAATGGCTACCATTATGACAATGGATAAAACTCTGACTACATTAAATCTTGCAGCTGAACCGAAAAATCGATAACCAGAGGAACTGATGAGTTACTGGAGCAGTAAGCAGCCACACGCTAGGTTTTGCAATGCCCTGATTTCATCTGGAATTAATATTTCTGCCTCGGTTGAATGACTTAAAAAAGGAAAATGTTCAAATAGCAACTAACTCATACCGCAAGTACATATTAAAACAAAATATAAATGATAAATGCCGACTTTGTAAAGTGACGAAAGAGTCCACTCAGCATATAAAAACGGGCTGTACGATATTGGTTAGAAAGGAATAACTAGAAAGGCCTAATAACTTGGTAGTAGTAATTCACCAAAGTCTTGCCAAAATTTACAACTTTATAGAGCTATCAAAGCCTTACTGCCGTTATATTCCGCAGTCTATTCTCAGTGATAAAGCCACCACTATTTATTGAGATCAGTCTTTAATCACAGATCATACAGTGCCATATAATAATCCGGATATTCTGGTTCTACGAAAAGTGGAAAAGACGGCTACAATAATTGAAATAGGAGTTCCCAGTGACGACAATATGCATAAGCTGGTTTGAGAGAAGAATTGCTCTGGGCCGCAGAATTTAGAGAGTGGCATTTCAAGGGATTAGTTTTTTAAAATCATTTTTACTTTCCCTTACCTACATATGAAATATATAGTGAAGGGAAGTATTGCGATCGTGAAAATTCGATTTTTCAACGGAACTACAGGTATTAAGGTCTCCTGAGTCTAAATAACCAAGTATCGGAAAAAGGTCTGTGTGTATGTGAGTGTGTGAACAGCCTAGTTCAAAAACGAAAAGTCGTTCGAAACCGAAATCACGTAATTAAGGTAGGTATATTCACGGGATGTTACAGCAACTTTTTTTGTCAAAATCGACTAGCCGGAAGTGCCACTTTATATCATCGAGTTTACACCTTTTTACAATTTTCTCGAAAACGGCTCCAATGATTTCGATGAAACTTGCCTAAAGTCTTTTCCTTAGAGCTCTTTAACTTATCATTTATACAGTACATCACCGAGAAAATTCAGAGAAAAATTTAAGAATATTTTATTTGCGCATAACTTAAAAAGTATGCATTTTATGGTAAATAGTGTTTGGAATTGTATGAAAGGTAATTAAATTATCAACAAAAAAAAAATAATCATCAAAATCAGACCAGTATGAGCAAAGATACAATGCATCGGACTAACCGGAAATTGCAATTATATCATCGATTTTACCCTTTTTTTTACAATTTTCTTTTTACATTTGTGCGGAAAAAATTAATTCTTTATGAACATGTCATTGTTCACACAAAACTCAATTAATCTGTGTATTATCATTCTTTACGCTCTCGCCTCCCTGTCGCACATAAGGCCAAGTGCTCACATGTGGTCGTTGCCCGTCCGTGCATTTAGGTCCCCCATAATAAGGACTAATAATACCCCTGGTATTATTTTTGTTCTTAATTACCATATGCTCTAGGTCTCCATAAAACTGCTCTTTATCGAGAGTGATAGCGTCGTTTGTGGGAGCATAAACTTGTCAGTTTATAATATTCCAGTTTCCAATGCATAGATTTCTATTAAACACTATCATTGGTGAATTCATTGGCTCCCATTCCTCTACCCTTCTATAGAGCACCTCTAGTAATGTACAACTAGTGGTTAGACTATATCCCCACCTTGGGTCAAAGAAGGTGGCCCTGAGGTGAATACTGAATATGTCCTTATGTATGAATACTTATTCATGCATAAGGACCTATTAAACACACTTGTAAAGTGTAGTTTTCTGCAGTGTGAGAGTGCCTTGTACTGAACTCGAGAGCCCAGGGGAGCTTTAGCCCCACTAGTCTGGCAGTTGGACTAGCCCCTGCAGAATACTATACTATACTGGAAAGGTTTTGACGAAACCAGGTAAAATATTTAAATATTTACTAACTGACTTATAGGATTAATCATCCCCACTTCTTTTATGGTGAACGGGGGGTTAAATAATTATTGGCTGAATATCTAAACACGTTTTTAATAGTAAATATACTATGTAACATATTATTACTAGTGTGATTCATTATAAGAATTGCCAGAATTTAAATGAAATATTTAAACTAGAATTTTATGAAATATTAAAATAGAAAAATAAATAAATACATGCACTAGGTGTTTTAATTTGTTGATTTAATTTTGTTATTTAACTAATAGATATGGCTTATTGGGCTCAAGTGGATGTGGTAAATCAACTTTGCTGAATTCAATTGTCGGTCTGATGCAACTTGATGCCGGTGAAATCCGAATTCCATCTCTAGGGAAAAAGGACATCGGGTTCATGCCACAGGTAGGAATATTTTTTATCATTTAAGGATTAAGAATGTCTCAGCAGGCTTACATTAACAACTAAATTACAATATGAAAGTAATTGCCTTAGGAATTATCTCTGAATGATACAATGAAAGTAGAAGAGGTGTTTTTCTATTTTGGGACTTTGTTTGAAATGAAAAAAGAACAGATTGAAGAAAGAATTGTTTTTTTGACAAGTCTCCTTCATCTTCCAAAAAGGAATAGGCTATTGAAAACATTTAGGTAACTATATAAGTTTTATTTATTTAGTGCAATGAAATATTTGCAACAGTAATATTAGGTTCTATGATTTGTTTTCAGTGGTGGAGAATTGAGAAGGGTTTCTTTAGCTGTCTCTTTTATGCATAATCCCAAATTGATGATTTTAGATGAGCCCACAGTTGGAGTAGACCCAGTTCTGAGACAAAGGTAAGAGCACCGTGCCATGATTTTATTTATAACAATATTTTTATTCTCCTTGAACACTAAGAGTTGAGAGAACATAAAAAAGTGTGTTAAAAAGTCATTAGATGATTTTAGGAATTCTATCTATTTTTACAATGAATTATCTTTTTCCTAGAAGTTTTCCTGCATTATAAGATCCACGAATAATTGATGCTGTCTCACCCCTCCAATAGAATATATCTTATTCTCCTAGAAACTTTACATCTGAGCTTTCAGTCAGTAGCATAGCCAGAGGAGGAGTTCAGAGAGTCCAAACCCTCTCCCTCTCACCGAAATTTCAAAATACTATTACTTATTCTTATTTGAAAACAAAAATTGTATGAACTTATTTTTTATTTTTTTATTATTTTATTTTATAAGTTTATTATTTTATTGGTAATATACCTAGGCATAGAAAATATTACATAGTGAGAGGGCCCCCTTACATCCGCGGTTGGGGTGGGTTTCTTTAAAGTAGATCCTTGGATGAACTCCCCTTCCTTCCCGAAACGAAATCCTGGCTACACTACTGCTTTCAGTCCTTATAGTTCTTGAAGTTAGGTCTTCAACTTTTTTTTAAAAGATCATCATACTTACTGTTTAGAATCAAGTGAGAACATATTGCTACCAAGTTTTAGGTCAAAGTTATATCAGATAACTTTTGATTTGGCTGGATCCAGAAGTCAGTCTGAACCTGCCAGTATTAGAGATGCCCAAATTCCAGAGAGGTGGTCAAAATCTACCCTGCTTATGAGGCAATAAGAACCAATTTTCCTAGAAAAACAGGAATCTTCTTTATCTCCTAGTAAAAAATAAACTCCCACAGTAATCAAAGAAAACTAGTAGCATTTTTTAAATTTCATCTATGGGTGGAAAACATTGGTGGACCTAGTCCACTTCTATCTAGAGAACCGAAGAAGTAGAATGGTGGCGAGAGATGTGCCTGGAGGTCGATGAAGGTAATGCCAATCTTCGACCAGACGGTATGGAGGAATAGACAAAGTGAAGGAAGTTACTCTGCTTTAGGTGCTAAAAAAAAAAAAAAAATTACATCAAGCTTTCTTATTATTAACAAGTGTAACTATCCCACATACTTATTAACTTGAAAATGTATTTTAAATTGCACACAAGCTTTATGCATGGTATATTTTTAAACATTTCTATTTATATTTGTTATGCCAACTTCTGGAGTTTTTTTTCCATTAAAGATGAGAGTAAAAATTAATAGTAATTTATTGCTTTATTTCATTGGCTGATTCTGCAATAGATTTTATTATATGCAACATCCTCTATTATGGTGTTGGACAGAAAAGCAATTCAAAGCATTTGCATACTGAAACAATAATGAAAATGTAAAAATGTAAAATGCTATCAAAAATTATAACTTCAATAATTAGAATAGAATAAAATTAAAATCTTGCTTTATTCTGGGACTAAGTCTCTTCAGAATTACAAAAATGAATAAATAAAAAGAAAACCATATCGGGCCAAAAATCTACAATAGTAAAAATAAATAAGTTTTTACATAAACTATAATAAAATAAATAAACAAAAAATGAATTTATTTCAGTATTTGGGATCATCTTCTCAAACTATGCAATCAAAACAAAATGACCATTATTATAACTACTCATTATATTGAAGAAACCGCACGGGCCCATATTGTAAGTACTAAGTGTGGTGTCAAAATCTTAATTATTATAAATATATATATATATATATATATATATATATATATATATATATTTAAAAAAACGAAACATGTGTGAGCATTTTTATTCTTACATATAGGTTGGCTTAATGCGAGAAGGCGTTCTACTTTGTGAAGAATCTCCAAAAAATGTCATGACTAGGCTTGGTTGTAATTCACTGGAAGAAGCATTCTTAGTGCTCAGCAAACAGCAGGCTCTAGCAGATTTAACAAAGCCGGTAATATATAGTTCTGAAATGTTTTTAATAATTTATCATTTACTATTAACTTTATGCTTTGGTCTTCAGCTAATAAATAGCTATGAAACTTATTAATTGCAATATATTTCTCTGTTGTTGATCATTAAATATGTCACAACTTAAATATATTCTCTTATAGGAAGAAAATAAAATTAAAATTACGAAATTCAACAAAGTAACATCTCCTTTAAGTAAGAATGATAAAACATTTTCTTTTCCAAGATTTAAGGCTGAATTTTTTAAGAACTACTTTTTCCTTTCAAGGAATATCCCGTGAGTATATTATATTTAGTGCATATAACATGTATATATATATATATATATATATATATATATTGTTTCTTAATGCATTATTGATAAAAGATATTTTATTTTTTCAGACTATTAATATATCTGTTTGGTCTACCGATTGTGAGTTGCCTGCTATTCAACATAGGAATCGGTTATGAACCTAATAACTTAAGGTTTGGTACTGTTATTGATGATATTTCATTTGACCCTTTAATTGGTTGTGAGATACAAATAAAAGAACTTAATCAGTCTTGCAACATGGACTATCTCAGCTGTCAGTTTCTACATGAAATGGCGAAAACTAATCTCAACTTGGTAATCAATAAAATTTAGTTTTAACATTTTACATGAATAAATTCACTAAAGTTATTGGATTAATTTTCTTTTATCTGTTAAATTCAACAAAGCTTTATTTTATACGTTCGAATTCCTACATTTATTTTGAACTACTAATAAAGGAAATTTATATAAAGCTTTCTATTTCCAATATATGATCAAGACAATGACCAAGTTTTAAAATAATTATTCTTAAATTATGAAAGAAATTATAAAATTAATATACATATAAATTAAATTATAAAGTAATGAAGGAGATGGGTGGTGTTTTTTGACCTACATTGTAGATCTTCGTCAGGGCTAAAAATAATGGTATAAAGGATTAATGTAGGAGTATAAAAACATATGTTGATATATGTTTTTATACTCCTATATTATTGCTATGTTTGATTTTATACTCTGCATTACTCCTTTGTATCTTTATTTTTAGCCCTGATGAAGACCTACAATATGGGTTGAAACTTCGGTATTAAATAAATATTTAATTCTATTTTATTTGATGCTTGAGTGCCACCCGGACCATCTCCTTTGTTGTTTACCATACAGTTAGCAATCAATACATTAAATAAATTATAAAATTTTCCTGTTATAAAATAATTAATTATAAAAATTAAATTATATCTTTTTTTATTTCAACATATTATATATGGATCATTTCAAATTATGGATTATTTTGGGGTCAGCTTTTCTAAAGAAATAATCTCTGGTTTTGCTGTTTTTTTTCATTGCAGTGCCACTTTATGCGTTCCTCAGTAATTCCTTAAAGCATGCACTTTAGTAGATATCTTGGGAAAAATCGATTTTTTTAAATTTCTCTTAGATTTCTTAAATTTCTTGTAGGGACTGAGATGGAATTGCTGGGTGTAATTTCACTCTTTATAAGAATATTGATGAAAAATGGACGAAGATTGACGTGTTATGAAGATTTCTAGAGCAGAATTAGCACTAGTGTCGCCCTACAAAATCGCCCTGCCAAGAAACTTTTGGAAAATTTGGAGAATTCAGCTCGTATTAATTTCAAAATGTCATGCTACGTTTTTAATTATCCTGATCTCAGCATATATTCTTCAATGATGCAGAAGTTCCAGTGACAGCTGTTTTGTTTTCTGAAGATATGGTATCTGCCGTAGTGAAAATTTCATTTAGCGCATAATAATCCTGTTTGTAAAAATTTTTGATTTCATAATGAGGTAGTTAGTCTGTTTTAGTTGAAGCTGAGGCTTCCATTCTGACTTGAAGTAATTTGAGGCTTTCAAAAGGCATCCTAAAACTCTACTAATGTCGGTCAAGAAGTTAAAACCATTAGATTGACCAATTTTAAAAATTAAGTTTGAGTTTTGAAGTAAAATTGTTTCCACGCCTTTTTTTTTCACCTACTTAATTTTCTTCTTTTTTTCTTTTTAATGGTATTTCTTTTGATTCTTAGGAGGTGAGCAAGGCCTCCCCTGCCCTCCCTGCCTACGCCCAGGATCACAGGGTATTTTGAGTAACATAATAACCCATACAACTAGAAGCTTCATCACTCCCAACAAATTTGATTTTTTTTTCATGATTTGTAGGGAGTGAGGTTTTGGATGTTTTCATCTCTCGCACATTATCAAGATTTTTGAACGGCTTCTTCATCACCACCTGATGAAGCATTGCAGTAAGGAGCACATCATCCCACCGGAGCAGACTGGTTTCAACGAGGGGTCTCCTGTGAGCACCCTCTTGTGACCCACAGCCCAGAGCGTAGGCTTGTAGGCCCACAGCGTAGAACATAGACAGATGAATAGAGCTGAAGTCGCATAGGCTTTACTACCTACTCACGTCGCCGCAGCTCTCATATCGGCTGAAGCTGCAAATTTATGAAGTCACTATAAGACCAACCATGCTCTACGGTACACGGTTGCTCCGTCACATGTGTAAGACTACCTTGAAAAGACTGCAGAGCTTCCAGAACTCTGTTCCTCGGATATTCAAAAATATTATATACAAACTTGCAGAAAATTTAATGTCCTTTAACATTGGTTATGACGATTTTTTTCCTTGAATTTGCTGGAAGCTGAGTTATTTTGGAAAACTAAAAAAAGTTTCTTTTTAGCGGTTTTTCAAGATGGCGAAAAACGCACAAGAAGGAGGAGGTCGAAAACTTGGATTGATTGAAATTTTAAAAAATGAAAAGAAAGTTATGATGATATTGTTTTATGATAATATTTTTTTTTGTATCTATTGTTTACATGAAATTCAATTGAATAAAGCCTTTTTGTTTTACAGAAAAGGTATGATTACTTAGATGATGGTATTGAAGCAATCAAGAGGAATGAAATTTGGGGATTAGCTTATTTTCCACAGAACTTCACAAGAAATTTGGGTTTGAGAATTGAATTCGGAAAGGATGCTGATTCTGAAGCTGTTGATAACAGTTTAGTTGAAATTTACTTGGATCGATCAAGTAAGTAATTTGTTTTTACAACATGTTTTTATCCTCATGGAGAGTTATAGAGGTCTTGTAATGAATATTTCTATTGCCTTAGATAGAGTCATGGATGAATTGATCAACCTGAATATTAGATCAAGTTTCAGAGCTTTTATCGAATCTCTATTTTCAAATTGTGGTTGGCAAAAGAGGGCTTCTGATCTTCCGATAACTGTAAGTATTCTTTTTTTTCTTTCTTTTCCTATTTGAAGGAGGTTTTTTTAATTAAATGTGAGGATAATATAAAAAATATCATATCATAATATAAAAAAAATAAAAGGATAAAATAAAAAATATTTAAAATCTTTTCCTTTATTACTTTTAACAGAACTAGCACTTTAGATGTTTCTTTAGCACATAATAGTCATACTAATGCATCCATTAAAAGTTAATAATACAATGTAATTATAATTTAACCATAGTAAATTAATAAATAAATACCGAAAAATACATTAAAGTGTCAATTTTAAATTAATGCATTCAGATAAAACTTGCAATGCTTTGTCATGATCTTTACTTAAAACTACATACATTGTACAAACATACATTTGTACATATTTCTAAGTCTACTTCCATGATAGTTTCTTTTATTGGTACTGATTAATCAGTAATGATGGCAAATCAGTCATGCTTAGGGGATTTCATTATTTCTTGTTTTAATTAATATTTAACTATTTATTTTTATTATAATAATGATATTTTTTAATTATAAATATTATTATGTATACAATTTTTTGTAATATATTATGACCTGAACTCTGATATGTGCAAATTATGGCACTAGGTAGTGATATTTTTTATTTTAATAATGCAGATCAATTACTATTACAATATGGTATTGCAGTGATAATACTGATATATTGTTGGAATTTAATTTTATAAGACAACATTGATGTTACTAATAAAAGTAATTCATTATTATTTTATAGTTTAAAAAGCCGATTTATGGGGTACTAACTCCAACATTCAGGGATTATGCAGCTCCAGCAATAGTTGTTGTGTATGTCTTAAAACTTTATGATTTCAATTGATTATCAAGTGTCAGTTATAACCACGTTATATAACCGATTAAATTTTTCAGTATACTCTTCAGCATGCCTTTAGTATATGGAGTTGTAATAATTATTGAAGAAAAGAATTCTGGTACCACTGGGAGAAGTATAGCCGCAGGTAAATCACAATTTTAATTTTTTTAAATAATATATATACAGTTTTAAATTATTTGTTTTAATTGTTTTATTTATTTATACAGGAGTTAACCTATTAGAAGTACTTTTGGCTCACTCAGTCATACAAGTAAATATCCAGGTGATACAGACGTGCAGCACTATGTTCATGATGTTTTACATTTATGAGTTTCAGATTATGCGTCCCTTCCTTGCAACTATTCTTCTACTCCTTCAAGGAGTGACAGGAGTAGGTTTAGGTGAGAAAATCATAATAAAAGTTAATAAAAAAAATAAGGCTGTTACTTTTTAATTTTAATTTTTTTAATATTTTTTAGCATTTGTGATAGCGATTGCATGTGATACTCTTCCTATAGCAAGTGCCTGCTGCACATTTGCAGTTATAAGTTCTATCTTACTTGGAGGTAATCAAATGTTTCTTTATAATATAGTAAAAAATATTAAACAGTACATACAATGATTTTGTTCTAAATTTTCTTAATGAAATAATTAATTATGTTTCTATGAGATATTTTTAGATAATTGGAATTAATTACACATATGATTAATTTTATATCAGTTAAAAATATATTACAACTGAATATTTTTTTCTTAGTAAATGGAGTGTAATTGATATAAATATCCTCATGGGCATTGCATAAATTAAAAAAAACAAAACAAACTCTTTATTGAATGTTACAAGTGGCTGTAAAACTGAAAATAATAATAAATAAATAAAAATGTTGGGAAAAATTATTATGCATTTTGATTTTTTAAAAGATAAATAAACTTCCGATAGTGAGTATAGCATCCTTTTGCTTGAATGACTACCTTTTTCTAATACGGTTTATGTTATTTTTTCTAATACGGTTTGCTGTATGCCAATTGATAAAGCCAAAGAAAATTTAATAAAATAATTAGTGACAAATGTAATATTTTCTGTATAAAAAATTTGACTTCCATGTTAGCTACTTAAATGATGAAAACGCTTTTGAATTGATTCAGATAGTGTTTAAGACTAGAAACGAATTTTTTAATTTAAATTGTAAACTACAGATGAAAGATATTATATATAGATATGCAATGTATAATCATAAGCAACATGAAAACATGCTTCATTAAGTAGGCAGGTGTTCTCTTTTAAATTCATATAGAAAAATATTTAGGAGAATGTGTGTTAACAGAAAAAAAAGTAATAGAAATTTTAAACGGAAAATATTGAAATAACTTATTAAGCATATGAGGTGCGCTTTAAATTTTAGACAATTTTTAATCACTGAGTTCAATTATAACAACTAAATATAATTAGTATGAATAGTGTCAGATAAACCTCAGTTCAGTTTTGTTTATAATTTGTGTTGCCTATTCCAGCTCATTCTTCTTGTGAAACAAATTTTAGATTGTTACTATAATTTTTCTATCTTGTAACCTATAATCTATAATCTTAATATCTTATAATCTATCTTTAAGCTATCTCATTTATGTTATATTTCTAAAATGTAAAGTTTGTGTTTTGGCCATGTACATAGACCAACTTTCTGGCAGACGGTACATCCATTGTTTCTTCTGTACATAGTTTAGATAAATAAGAGAAATATGTAAATAAAACACATTTATCTACCTATCTACAGCTCGCTACAACATTCTCCTTTATCCAGTAAAAGTGACCTTGTCTATATTTATGAAGTCTGATTTCTCTTCTAAAATAAAAGTTTGTAAGATAGTGATGGTCCAGTCAATCTTATTAACACTAAGACCCATTTTCAGAACTTTCTGGTATATTTTTTTTATATACATATATTCCCAAATGGGCATGACCGGGAAGTAGCCGAATCAAACCAATTTTTCTCAGCCATATCTTTACAGTTACATAATAACATGCAAATTTATGTATTTAGAAGATAAGGGCTCAAGGGGACCCTGCAAAGCGGACGCTGCAAATAATTCATAACACATGGCAGCAAATAATTATATACTGTTGGCTCAGAAGCAATAGAAAATTAAATGTATATACACTCGAGGCCAAAAAAACCGGCACACTTTGAATTTCACTTATACTATACAGATTTAAGAAATATTCTTGGGATTGAACCAGCTCATATATAAGCCAGATTAATAGGGCTTTTAGTATCAGTAATTATGGCACAACTATAGAGAAATAAAGGCTAACTGAATTAACTTTATTTACAATCTTTGGAAACTAGTCATTAATCCTTGATGGATTACTGCAAAGGACAATTATAATGTGAACCCTATTAATCTGGCTTATAAATGAGCTGGTTCAATCCCAAAAATATTTCTTTAATCTGTATATTTTAAGTGGAATCCAAAGTATGGCGGTTTTTTTGGCCTCAAGTGTATATAAAAAAATTATGATTACAAATAAGAATAATCATAAGATTTACTTACAATTTTTTGACAGCTGATCTATTCCATTTTTTTGAAATTATAAAATCATCTTCCTTTTTATACTTCCATTCTATTGAACTTTTCTTGGTGTCATTAATAATTAGTAGGTAGTTAACTGATATTAAGAATGAGAAATATATGGACGGTAAAATAATTCGTTTATATAAAATTCAATAAGTAATATAAATACACATAAACAAGTAATTAGGTAATCTAAATACCGAATAAATGTTGGGTTAGAAATGAGCCTATAAAGAATGAACCTATGTAAATAAATATTTTTATTCTTTGTTTACTTTATGTCAACATCAACATTGAAATCAGTTAAACAATCAAATTATAACTTAAAAACAACATAGCCCTTTAATTATTTTAGGAATGTATATAAACTTATCAATCCATCATCATTTATGTTTCAGGAATGCTTTGGCCTAGTCAGGGTATACATCCTGTCCTGAAGCCTATATCATTGGTAATGCCTATCACTCTTCCGGTGGAATCACTACGGGGATTGACACAAAGGGGTTGGGACCTCTCCTATCAGTCAGTCTGGCTTGGATTTTTAACCTGCATTTGCTGGACATTAGTTTTCATTTTAATTGTATATCTCATACTTAAAAAAGCTAAAGCTCAGGCTTTTCTTTCAAAGAAAATAAGATGACTGTGATATCTAGACTTTTTTTGTTCCCAAAGATGTAAATAATTCAGATTTATTATATAATTGTTTCTTCTGATTTTTATGAGATGATTGTTATGTTTGAGATTGGATATACATTGAATGCACTGTGATGTTATTTTTAAATTTTATGGTTTAAAAAAAATAAAAGAGGATGGAGAAACATTCTACAGAAGAAAAATTTTCATATTAAAAATGTTGTATAGTTGTTTATATCTGAGTTTAATGTGTAATCTATGAACAATCAGTTCCTACAGTTAACAGGTTTATGTAAGCTTCTATAATCATTAGAAAATAAATGGAAAATTCCACATAGAATGGAAAAAGCCTTGAAACCCAAAAATATCGGTAAACAACTAACCAGTCAACGTTTCACCAATTCAGGCACCATCAGAACAGAAAAAATCCGATCACAAATTTACAGACAAAATATAGCATGTCTCATATCAACAGTCTAAAAAAGACAACATGAACTAGAAACAGTAAGTCACTCCAAGGAATATAAACATATCTTTTTAAAAAAATGTTTCGATGTTTTTCTAGATGTGATTAGGTGTCTTGTAGTGGTTTATTGTCTCTAGTTGGTGTTATAATTTATACAGTGTTGATGTAAGATACATCCTGTATTTTGTCTATATGTAATCTTGTTTTTTCTGTTGTGATGATGCCTCAATTGGCGAGAGGTTGACAGGTTAGTTGTTTACTGGTATTTTAGAGACTCGAGCCTTTGTGTTTGGAATCTTCCAATTATCTTGTAACAATTAGTTTATGTATCTTTTTGAGTTTTTGCTCTTTTATACTTCTATGATAATATGACAAGGGATAGCAATAAAATATTGATATATTTGTTCCAATGCATTTAAAATTCGCTGAATAGCTAATAAATAAATAACTTAATCAATTATTTTGATTAATCAAAATTATTATTTATATTAATACTTTGTTTGGTATCTTCCACCCCTCAGCACTTTTCTATCTCAGTATATACAGAGAGTCCAACATAAATTGGCTCAAATTCTTCTTACAGCTAAACTGATGATCTGATCAAAAAATGCCTGAGGAAGACATTGAAGGTATACTTTCATTCACATTGAAGGTATAGTTTCACCAAATGCTATTTCTTTTTAACTTTGACGCAATACGTGAGGCTTATAAAAATTTTTCAATTCATACAATCAATATCCTGTTCATAATTGTGGAAAAATCATTTCAGAAATCACTTGTTTGCATTTTTCAGAAAAAAATACACCTACAGGCTTGGCAATATTTATAATAGAAAGATGATAAAAAAATGTATAAAAATGATGTGCCATGTTTCAAAGATTCCAGGGAGGGTGAAGGGAATAACCGCCCATGACTTTGCACCTTAGTGGGCCCCTCACCAGGGGAAAATTAAATAAATAACTAATATATTAGAGACAAATTTATAGTTTTAGGGGACCCCAGACTCCCCCTTTCTCTTGCAGGGTGTTCCATACCTCCCAAACCTTCAATCAGCACTCCGCTCTAACCAAAGAGGGTCCCGCAAGATTTATTTAGCCTTACGGTAATTAGTAATTAGGTTTACTGATTTATTTAGCCTTGAGAAGCATTTGAGCCAATTTATATTGAACACCTGTAAAGCTATAAAAGATACATTAAAACATATGAATATACTATTATATTTAGTGTCTCTATAAGCAATGATGCATATTTATAAATAAAATTTTCTGAGTTGCCATCCCTACTTATGACATTCGATGTGATGAAATTTATTTATTTTAAGATAGTATGATAGTGATGCTATTGTTAATAAGTATATAAATTGTTGAAAGGTGGATTTTTGTAACTTTATTAATCATTTGCCTTGTATTGTGGTCAGCTATTAAAATATTTCTGTCAATATATACTGTCAATGTATTCATTACTTTTTTGTAATATGTACTTGTTGAAGTGATTTAGAATAAAGTTGCATTATTTACCTATTTATTAAATGTACCAATACATTTTTATGAATAAAATCAATTTTGTTAAAAAATTTCAATTCATTAATCCAATACCAAAATAAGAGCAGAAAAAATGTTCTTTCTTCTTTATTTTTTATAACATATTTGGAACTGTGTTGCAACACACAAAGCAAATTTGATGTTGTTTTCCTCAATTAATATGATGTGAGAATCTTGATTTAAGTTTCATTATTGGTGATATAGAAAATCCCTTTAGCATTGTCTTTTTTACCTGTGTTAAGGTCTATGAAGTAACGCAAAGGAGAAAAGTGATTGGATTGGAGTGATTATAGATCATAGAATGAAATATGACGTATTTGTCATGTATTCAAGATTTCTCTCTTGGTATGTTCATGTTGTTGAATATGGTTTGATTTGAAATACACAACGGTACATTAACAGTATTATAAAGAATATCAGATTATTTTGTTTATGTGGTTGTATTTCGTTGAACCCCTAGGTTCTGCTCCAGATAGATCTTAGTATAGTGTTATAGATAATTCATTTGAGAATCTATTGTCTAAAATATGAGGAAGTTGCTAATATCGCCTTGTGAGTACTTGTCTTCTTGATTTTGTATGGATGTTCCAAGTGGGTCTTTGGTTCAAGTATAGTCGAAAATATCGTAAATAGTTTTTATAAGGAATTAGATTGTTATCAATTGTTACTGATAGATATGAAGTTTTCTGTAGAGTTTTCAGTTCCTCTCCTCCAATCCTTTCCCACCCCTCCTAGAAACTTTAAAACATTAAATGTTTTGTTCATGTTTTAAAATCCACATCAATCGACCAAAATTCAATCATTATATCAATAAAACACTGTTGTTGTATATGTAATAGAAAACAGTTCCAAGAATTTTTTTTCCCCCACCTTCTAGAGGAGGTGCCAGCTCTTCCCTCTCTCCTCCTCCCTGCACCTCTCTTCTGGATCCGTCAGTGGATTGATACAGACAAACTAAAATCAGAAACTAAACAAAAGGCGGTAGCATTGGGGCCCTTAAAAAGTTCAAATTTAAAATCCCAATGGACTTAAAGTTAGCCCAGTTTACGATATACTTTATGGATGCTAAACGTGACTACTTACATCAAAGAAAGAACAACACCTTAAGGTTTTGGAAAATCAAGTATTACATTGAATTTTTGGGAAAAGGTCGCAACACAAGGCCGAATTGTATGACCTGTACCTGATAAAAATAATTAAGATGATAGCATTGTGATGACTGAAATGGGGCTGTAAAATTTTGGGAATAGATAATGAATAAACAACAAAAAGAATAGTCGACGCTAACCCGATTGGTAAGCATCAACCAAAACATGGATGGGATTCAGTAGAGGGAGGTTCGTAGACAAGGACCAGGGCCGGATTAAGCCTTGCTAAGGCCCCAAGGCAATGCAAATCTTGGGACCCCTTTTCCCTTTTCAATTCAATATATTTTATTGCACAAACAAAAATAGAGGTATAATGAGGTATAGAACAGAGTTCGTATGTAATTAGTGATAAATTCCACAACCCTGATCCTGTTCACTTCAAAACAGATTTTATAATAATAAATCAGTTTTAGTAAGTAGGTAACATTTAATTAAAATTTTATACCTACACCAAATTTTAATATATCGGTAATAATATGTGTCATTTATTTATAGGTAAAGATAATGATTGTAATGTAATGCAATTTATACAATACTCGCAAATAAAGTAAATAAACTAAAGTTATAACAATGATTTATTTCTCGGCTTAATAGTTAAACGCCATCATTATAAGTCAGAAAATCGCTCTAAAAAAATATTCAAATATTAATTTTTTTTTTAAAAAACAGTAATGTTTCTATAATTAAAATATCTCTTTACTTTTTACATTAATCTGAATGTTTTTAGTACATAGTTTCGTTGATTTTCTCATACCACAATCCACCTTTAAAAGTGTCACTATTTTCTAAATTTGAAACACTGAAAAATTTCGAAAACTTAACACAATTGGCGATCAAAATACTGGCTGAAATGAATAAAATTATAATACAAAAAAATATAATTCAACGTATCGAGCGAAAAGGGAAGAATCCCCAAGTATTCTTTTTAATGCGAAACTAACAAAAAGTAATAGATGCTGTCAGCCTAAATAATGAAAGTGCATGAAATTTATGTGGAAAGTTCTGAAATTACATATACTGAAACTTTATCGCGTAATGCTGAGGGAAGTAGCTTCTTGACATTTATCTGTGTCGGTCAGTGTAATTGAGTATGTACCTATCTATTTTGTGAAATTGTCTGTCCTTTGAAAACAAACTTAAAATTTTTGTAAAACTACATAACTTATTTCTCTCAAGAGCCAATGGCCCGTTAGGAACCACGAGGGCCCATAGGCAGTTGCCTATATGGTTAATCCAGCACTGGCAGGGACTGTTGGTGTTATTGAACCTCTGTGTTCGCTAAGCTTTTTATTTATTTATTTATGCACAGTATTTAGAACAAAGTTAAAAAAAAAAATAATAAGCCTGTTGGTTAAGTTTTCCAACTCTAATCTTCAAAGTTTTATTTTTTTTTATTTTCTCTCTTCCTGTGTAACCTTTTAATAAGTTAATTAATTATTTTTTGTGCATTAATTAATACCCTGTTTAAATACTGTAAAAAAAAAACATTGAAATATGATACAACGCATAGAAAAATGAGAACCATAATTTCCAACAATTATGTTGCAAAATTACAACATTTTTTAATATTTTGTTGTAGAATTTAAAATAGAAAAGGAGGAAGTTAAACGAATATCGAAGCTCTTACCCTAGGCATTAGTAAACACAGAGTACCAATAGAAAACACAAAATAAAAGTATAAATGTAGAGTTAAGAAATTATTGAATGACTGATTCAAGAAAAATTCCACTTCTAAGAAAAATTCCACTTCTAAGAACAATTCCACTTCTAAGAAAAATTCCACTTTTATTTAGCTTTGATTTTGTATGAATAAAGTTGAGGTTTCATTTAGGATTGGTCTAGATTTGGCTCCTGATTTGACAAAATGTATGGTGTGGAATTATGTTTCCTCTGAAAAAAAAAAAAGTGTATTGAGAATGAAATTTATTAAATTATTACTAATCAAAGGTATGATTTTAATTTAAACACGTTTCAGGGATCCCCGATGATACAATTCATTTACAATGGGTCTGTGACTAATAGCATTTGGAAACCTCTGTTATAAGTGATGGTATAAGTATCACAGATATTTGCATATGTTATGGTCTACTATCTAAAAGATATATCATTTCAGTAGTGTACTTCGCCTCATTTCTACTAAAGTAGTCTCATCATGCTTTACTATAGCGCAGAATGCACTAACATGGTGTTTTGTTACGGATTTTCCACTGGCGATGCCTTGGAACCCAAACACAGGTATGCATTGCAGTTTTCCAACAGGCCTCGCACTAACCAGAAAATATTGTAAGATATACACCTGAGGTTGAGGGAGACAGCTACTTTTCAGGATACCCTAAGGGCCGGACGTATTCTTTATTTAGATAAAGTCGTTGGATTTTCACCCTCCAAAATGCTCAATTGGGCATATGAAAATACTGATGCCATAAGAGAATCAGGGCAACATTATCAATTTAAGGTGAGGCTTGCTTGTAAGTAGTGCAGCATATTGCATCTAGAGGGTGCATCTATACTGTACTGTACCCAAGCAGCTGCACATTCTATTTTATAAATTCCTTCAATATTGGGTCTTAGTTTGGGTACCAATACAGGAAAATCATCATGAACATTAAGGCAATTTAAATATTAATTCTTCATGTAATATAGTGTTGAATATTAGTTTAACCCACAATGCAGCAGGTAACTGCTTAAATTATCATCCATTCAATATATTATGCAATTATTTATTTTTCTGGAAAAGGTAGTATTTCGCCTCTTCCTCCTTCCCCCCAAAAAAATTTAGTTCAGAAAACCAAAATTTTATCGTATTAATTTTTTTAATACTTTAATATTTTAGAAAAAACATCAAATAAAAAATGAAATTAAATAACTATAAACTCTAAGAGAAAAACAAAGAATGATTCAAAACCAGATATATATAATCATAAAATATGACACCAAACAGTGTTTTTATGGTTTATAAGATTAATCTAGTCCATTTCAAAAATTCAAATTTCAAAATGAACAATGTTTATTTTGGTTGACTAGAGTTCCATTCCATTTTCAAAGGAATAGTAAATTTGGAAAAAATATATATATATATATTTTATCCATATCTCTTCAAATAAAACAATTTCCTAGGCAAGATACTTTGTAACATAGATAAATTCTTTTGACTTCGGCTTTCTTTTCATTTTGGAGCATTCTAGGCACACAGGTTTTTTGAATTTTACACTCACTTAATTTGACTTTTTTATATAAACATAGATAACAATGTTGTTTCTTATCTATTTTGATGGAGCCTATGTACTCGTTTATTTATTCGAGAAACATGGTTCATTTTTTTGCATTACATGGTTCATTTATTATATTACCATTATCAGTCCTCTAGAAGGAAATTGAATAATTTTCAAAATATTAATTAGTTGAAATAAAGAAACTGTAAATAAAATAAATTTATAGTTTACAATTTACATTGAAATAATCTAGGGAACCTCACAAACACCCGAAGAATATATGGCTTTCAACAGTGGTTAGTTAAAATAAAACCGATGGGTCAGTGGTGGGCCTGATGTACCAGGTATGTTCCAAAAAGCAGAGTACTAATTGTAGAACGCCATCAACAAGTCTCTTTATAAACTATTTTAGGAAAACTAATTAGAATTTAAAAAACTAGCATTGGAACCTTAAAACCACAGTGCTACCTATATAAGAAAGATAAATGTGCCTATGGGTGCCACAGACCCACCTGTCACTTTATGAGTTAATCTAACATACAGTTTATTACATCCGCTCTTAATAAGAATTACACACTCAAGATAGAATAGTAACAATTAATTGAGATCTTTTAAAATTTCAATCACTGGAATAAAAAAATATTCTTTATGCCAAAAGAAGTTTATAAATTGGTAAATGATTGATTAAAAACATTTATTTTTAAAGCAACATTTCTTATGCTTTGGATTCACATTGTAGAATTTACGCATGTGTACAAAAAAACCTAATTCCACATCACACTTTTTGGCCTGAAGCTATTTCTTGATGAGTCCCAAAAGAAATCTAAACTTCATTAATATGAAATTAAAGCTTAATAAAATTAGTTTTCCACCCAGTGGAGGGCTGAGAAAAATATTCACAAAAATGCAACATTTTGCTATTGTTCTGAAAGAAAGTTCCATTCAATGGATTTATTTAAGCCAAATGTATTTCTTAAAGGGAATTTTGTTTACTTTACGATATATGATAGTGTTGATTTGTTAGTAAACAATAAAAAGAGAAATAATATGACTCTATTTCAGAACGATAAAATAATAGAAAGGATTTATGTCACTATTATATTGCTCAAAGAACTTTTAAATCACTTTGTGTTTTCTTAGTAATTTTCTATTGCAGTAATTAGAGGATTCAAAGAATGATAAATTGATTTGAAGAATGAACTAGTTATTTGACCAGCAGATGTGTTCTAGTAAGATATTTGTGTTTAAATCTGTGAGCTTAAAAGATATTTGATTGTAGTACAGACAATTTTTGGATATTCAAAGGCATCTGTGTGCAGTTTTCTAATATTAGCAGAATAGGTAAAGCTGCTTATAGAACTGGTGTATGTTATGATAGATCTTAAGACTGATTTGAAAACAATTAATTTATTTTTAAAGGTAGTGCCCAAATATATTATAAAATAGCTCTGGAAAAGCACTGTTAAATCCTCATTGCTGTATCAATCAACAACCAGAAAATATTGTTGAAAATAGTTAAAAGAATGATAATATGATCATCAATATCCTTTATTTTTAAATGCTCATATTTAAATATATCTTTTCATAAATTGGCATTTTGTTAAAATAAAAATATGCCTATTGAACATAAATGATGCCTTGTCATTAAACAAGGGTATAATATCTTAAAGGAATTATTACCAACCATTAAACCATAATAGTTACATGTCACAATGTGTCCTTAAAATTATTGTCATTACAGATTTTATCAGTCATTATCTTCATTGATTGGGCCCATTGTTTTGATTTAATACCCTTGGTCTACAGCTTCTGTGAGGGTAAGCAGCATCACTTAGCATATGACGACAACTATGAAGCATTACATTGTCATGAATCTATTACAAGGACAGATATTTTTTAATTAATTCTTGGGGCTAGAGCTAATATGTCTTTACAACATTTTTTTAAAGATTGTTATGTACATTTCTTTTTTGTATTTTTGGCTACCATAAATCACAGAAGTATTGAATATAATTTGAATAGACATTATAAATAATAAATGAACAAATTCACTTGGGAATCTTGTTGCAGTTCGAGCTATGAAGAAACATTCTAATCTATTTTAATAATAAGTTTAAACTTTCTTAGCTAATTTTAAAATAAATCAATCTTCAACAACCTAGAGCTATAAGTATATTTATGAAGCTGTAGAAGGAATGGAATATGGCCAGCCAAAATATTTACTCTGTAATCTACCCATAGGGGTAAGAAAAATGTTCTGAATAATTTAGTATATTTATACAATCGTTATATATTAGTAAATTTAATAAATTACTAATTTTAATTAAGTTATACATCAACAGTTCATCAACAGTCTACAAGGAAGAAATTATCACTCCCGGATTCTCGATCATACGGCATTCTTTAGCAACAATTTGGGCAGAACTATGCTCTAGTTACCTTATTCATCTCCTGACTAATGTCGGGAAGCTTTTTTTTATCGTGAGGTCCCAGGCTGCCTCCATCAAGCCACTTTCCCCATCAAAGCCCAATAATTTTTTATCAAGAGAAAATTTTTTCTACTAAGATAAGATCTAAATTGGGTTTGTCCAGCAATCTGACGATCCCGCTACCTCAAATAATTATTGTAATAAATAAATATTCTTGATATGATTAATCATAATGAAGCCACCATGAGTTTTTGTATGAATAATTAATTAATTATTTATAAAAAATTCATGGTGGCTTCATGATGATTAATCATATCAAGATTGAGCGTTTGAAAAAAAAATACTTAAGAGAGTTTATTATATATAGAAATGAAATATGAAGTTATTAATATTGAATTACAATTTATGTCTGTACTCATGAGAAATTTACAAATTTGAAAAATATTAATAAATTCATATTTGATGACCCACTAACTGTTAAGAAAGTAAATATATAAACTGAAAATAGCAAGTTTGTGATGATAAGAGGTATAGGTAAGTCTTTAGGACAACTAGTTCTTATTAGCATGGCTTATAATGTGAATCAGCTGGTAATGAATGCTTCCGTTATCTTCCTAAACAATTTCTGTAGATAGAAGGTAGAGTTTCCATCCTATTTTGAATCTCGAAACACTTTTTTATTTTTTTTAACCATATATTCTTTATCTTTTAGAGAAAGGGACGGATTAAGCGGTAAGGGAACTAATCAGCTGTATAGAACTCCAGAAAGTAAAGAGCCCTGAGATCTTAAAATATTTATGCTTAAAGATTTCGGAAAAGGTAAAAAAAAAAAAAACTCCATGAAATAATAAAAACAATCTAGAAACAAAATGTTAAATGTTGAAACTCTTGAAAGTTGAAACTATTTTTTTGCGCCTGGGGGCTGAAATTTTAGCTGCTTGGCCCATACTTGTTTTGACCAACTCCTGGTTAGGAAGAGCGAGGTATTAAGCACTTTAATATTGAAAGAGATAATAAGGTGGTTCAACAACATGCAGGTCACACCTTTCAAAACAGCTGCTACATTTTATAACCAAAGGACTCTTTATCACTCACTATAGGTACCAGTTTACTGTAGCTCCAACAGGCAGAACCTGCAACACACTACATTTCTGGATAAGGGGTTACTGATATTTCGATGTCTTTCAAACTTAATCTTCCCATTTAGCTCAATTTTGTATCAATCCATTTCAAATCAACCAATTTAATTTGAAAAGGTTGAAAACATAAATTTTTTAGATGCCCATTTTGTATTGTTGTGTCAGCATGTTTTACATTTTACAGAGGTTTGTACAAAACTCTGTACCTTATTTGTTTTTAAAGATATTTAGTTTAAACAAACTAAAACCATGTTAAAGAGCACAAAATACACAATATTTTCTGTCGAGTATCCAGGCCTCTACTATATATAATGTGATAGTGTGATGTTACTGATATATTATTGTTTCATTATTTAATTTCAGAAAATTGTCCTGATGATGGGAAAAATCCTCGAAATGTTGATATTGCTGTTTTTGGACTTTTGAAATGAACACAAAATAAATATTTTGGAAAGTCGGAATTGTTCCTCCTTTTACTAATACAAATAGATAAATGTTAATGTTAAAAAAAAAAAAAAAAAAAAAAAACTTTTCCTTTAAAATTATAGATATCCTATTCTAAAAAAAAAAAAAAAAAAATCTATATTCTGCCGCTCGGAGGAAGTGCCTCTTTGTTCTCACTCTAGTTCCGATCCATGGGTCAGAGAGGTATTAGATAAAGATGGATACCCATTAACATCCACATCGAATTATCATAGGCATTGCCTGCGCCTAACCGCTTAGTTTATCTTTTTGTTGTTCATTTGAATGTCTTGGAAGTCATAAATCGACGCACAATAGAAAGAAACGGCAGTTATCATCAGAGTTTTCCTAATAAGGTGTGATAAAATTGAAGTGTAGGACGGCTTTAGGAGTGAAACTGACAAAAAATTCAAGGCTACCCTTGGTGTCTATTTTATACTTCCAATGTCTAACATATTCAACTGATGAGTAATTCATTCAGCACGTGATATATAGAGAAATGTCATAAAAGAATGCTGTAACATTAAAAAAAAAAAGAAAAAGAGAAGTATTTCTGTACTTAAAATCTGTATAAAAAAAAAAAAAAAAAATGGTAGGTCTCTGTTATTTATATAAATTCCAGGAATGATCCATTTTTATTTGATTCTTAAAATCTATTGCCTATTTCAACAAATTCATTTAAATAATTCTGACAAAAATGTTTAAATAAAATTATTCCCACGCTTTGACTAACAATTACGATATATCTCAGCTAATACTGATCCGATTTAAATGATTTTTTCCCTTTTGTAGGAAATTTCATCAGTTTTCGATTCAGTATAATAAAAGCCTCAACAAAAATTTTGCGGACGGATTTTTTTTATTCGATATTTGAATTTGAAACGTAAAACCTCAAATTTTTAAGGGGGAGTTACAAATATTTTTTCCTTCGTCGATTCTAAAGGTCTATTATTGAAAATAATAAACCAAAAACTGAGTCAATGAATAAAAAATGTATTTAAAACAGATAAGATGATTAATAATACAATTTAATACAGCATAAATTATCCTATAAAATTCATCAAAAATATTTTTTTTTAGTTTTAAGACCAGTTGAACATAAAACTAAATTATCCTTAATACTAATAACTATCATTACATAACTCGCCACTCTCGCAATCGTACGAATCTGGTACTAAGTAACCATCATCATGCGGATGAACATCATTTGCTACCTGATGTGTTAGTATTGAAGGCGGGACAGTTAAATTCGAAACGCCCACTGGTAATTTCTCGTTTATCTTTTCAGGAACTTCTCTAAGTGAGTTGATTACAGGATCGGGCATTATCAAAAGTATATTTAGTAAATCTGCATGCGAGATATACTTTAAGCAACAGTCCTTATTTCGGGCATTTGGAACTTATTTCCTTGTTTCGACCGAGTGCTGCTCGATTGGAAGAATGCATCTTTTAAAAACCTCCGTGCTATTTATTCCCTACTTCAGCCGCTGTGATCAAATCACTGACACTTCGCGATCACATTAAGCCCACAATCCTACGTTTTTTGGTTCAAGAAAGACGAGTTTACGTAGTGACAACGGACGACTTCCTCAAGATGATAAGGAAGCATAGATCTGATACATGCATTTGGTAAATTCTATATCTGCGTCTTATTATCAACTTTTATTTTAATTTAAAAAAAAAAACGGTCCGTTACCATGCAGCCCACTTTTCAGAAAATTTTGACGAAATACTTGAATTTATTTAATTGTATATTCCTCTGTGAATCAGGATTCACATTCATAACACTAAATTTTTGCGTAATAAAATCTATTAGACGATGATTTCGTTCTTCTTTATTATGTTTCTACCGTTTTTCAACCAATTCTATGTTTTAGTAGAGCATTCTATTTATTACAGGATCTGAAAAAAAAAAAAAAAAATTATTTTTTTTTATTTTATTTTATTTATTTATTGAAATTTACAACTGTATTACATAATACAACAAGTAAATGTGAATTTGAAGTACAAGACATGAGAATTACTTGTGAAGGAACCACCCATTGGTAGCACTTCAATGTCAATTTTAAGTTAGAAGCTCCCGTGGCCATCTTCTTTTCAGACGCCTCAGAGGATTATCAGGAATACATGGGGATGAAAGGCTATGAACAAGAGGGTTGGTATGGACAAGGAGTTTGGATAAAAGGAGGTATGTCTATTTCGGGCTAAATCTGCAACAAATGGGATATTGAGATCTTTGTGGATAATTTTATTTGTGACAAATTAAGGATTTTGGATTGCAAGGATTGGATGCGGGAGGAATTTGATGGTTTAGTGGTACCCCAAAGCTCTATCCCGTATGTCCAAATAGGCCTGATAATGGTGATGTAAATGAGCTTTTTGTAGAAAATCGGTAATTTGGAGCGTTTGTCAAGTAAGTGTTGTAGTAATCGGAATCTTCGAGCAGTTCCTTGTCGTTTCAGTCTTGTGTGAGGGTTCCAGATAAGGCGTTTATCAAGATGGAGTCCTAGGTAGCGGATCTGTTCGACAGGGATAAATGGTATATTATTAAAGGGTATTGTAGGACAGGATGTAGTGGGTTTACGACGTAGGGTAAAGGTGATGTGGTGGGATTTATTGGGATTTATTTTAATTCTCCAGTTTTGACATCATTCTTCAATGGCTGTGATGTGTGACTGCAGGGTTTGAGATGCGGCAAATGGGGCATTGTTCACAGATAAGACACATGTGTCATCAGCGTAAGTAGTGAGGATGGTGCTAGGATGGGTTGGGATATCAGCTGTATACATCGTGTAAAGGATGGGGCCAAGGATACTACCTTGAGGTTGAAAAAAATTAATTTAAAAAAAGACAGATCGATGCAGTACCCAATTTATATATATCAGCTTAGAATTGTCACTATACAATATAAAAAAAAATAGGCTGGATAAATGTGGATACCAAATTTTGTATACGTTGAAAATTTAGGAACGAAAAAAATATTATATTTTGATAGTTCTTTCTAAACCTATTATAAAACACATTGCCTGGCATTTGAAGTGAATTTTAAATAAACTAAAAAAACAAAACATATCCTCTAAGTAAAATCTATCACTGCAACAGTAATATTGTTCATTACGAACCTTGTTTGATGTTATCGAAATCACTGCAAGATAGCAATAAAATTGTTTATATAAATGGAATACCTCATCTCCTCTCTTCAACCTCTTATGACGCTTCACTCTGTAATGTTTGCCGTAATTATTACTTATAACCGTCACCTACGGGGAATTTTTATTGTCATAGAATCATCAATTTACCGATTCTTTGAATTGACTTTTTTCCAGCTAGCTTGAGTTAGGAGATTCTGTGTGCAACCCCATGAAAGTTCACCAAAGAGAATAAAAACATTTTAGAAAAAAAAAAAAAGAACCGACCACAAAACTGTAAGCATGAACCACTAAAGAGACAGAAATAATTCATATTACAACAGTAAATTATTAAGTAACATTAGTAACTATTCTAAATGAACCTGAACAGTACAATAAGTTAACATTTTTACTTCCTTGTACGCAGTAATTGCCATAATTTTCGGGTTTCAGATTTCAACGAAAATATCCAATTTGATATATTAAAAGATAATGTATAGCATCTCAAATTTGGTAAATTAGACTTTTATATCAATATAAATAATATAATAGATTTTAGTTGAAATTGGAGAGCCGAAAGGGGTACTTTACCTGAAGGTCATATCAGACTTTCATAAAAAATTACATTAAAATATGATGTAAAACATCTCAAATTTGGTAAATTGGACTTTTGTATCAATATGAAAGTATTTAATAGATGTTGGTTAAAATTGGTGTGTCGAAAAGGGTACCCTCACTTGAAGGTCTTAATAAACTTACATCCAAAATTTTATTAAAATTAAATACAGAGATCATATGGTTCCGTAATAAAGGTTACAAACGCGATTTTTTTTCCCACTCTAATTAAACATTTTTATTACTTGTATTTAATGCTAAAATTGAGTGTAAAATACTTGTTTTCCTCCCCATTTGTGAGATGAACGCGTCTGCAGAAGGTGAATAGGAAGCGGGTTCTCCCGCATAAAATGTCGAAACTGTCGATTTCCAATGCTTTATCTAGTGACATTAACAATTCTAATGTTGTCATGGAACACGAATAAATCTCTTGGGAACTTGTTACCTACTGAAAAAAAAACGTAATATAATAACGGAATGAGACCTCCAGAAAAAAGAGCTTGGGTGTATCAATAGATGGATGTCGCGACGCCGAGTGTCATTTTTGAGATAATGCAATCTTCGGAAACTAGTTGCCAAATTCAGGATCAAATTTTGAGCCACAGATTTATAGTTTAATGGGCATACAAGAAAGTCATGCGTTGTCCGCTTCAGTAATTTTTTTTCTCATTACCTACATATGTTTATTAATTGCCAATTATGTGCCCCATTGTTGAGAAAATGACTGTTTTATTTATTTGAAATGAAAAGAAACAAATAGATTATAAATGTACATGTAAACTAAACTATTGCAATTATAGCGAGTGATTAGCCATTGAGAAGCCATTCGTCTCTCTATCTCTAACAATGTTGAAAAATATTTTATAATGTTTTAAGTATTCTCAACTTCTTGTCACTGTTTTATATTATACACGTGTAAGTTCATGATCATATATGGTAAAATATTAATTGACACAATAAAAAAAAAGAGCATAAAGTCAAACTGATAACCACTTTTTTTGAAGTCGGTTAAAAATAGTATGTGATACTATTTTCGAAAACAAATACTTTCTAATTTAAAAAAAAAATGTTTTCTATCTTTTAAAAATGTATCTAATACATGAATGATACTGTATTTGATATAGTGTTTTTTGTCAAGTTAAGGATATCCTAAACAAGTGAATTCAAGGTAAGAAGTAATGACACGACTTACAAAAAATAAAAATAAAATATCTCGGAGACAAGTCACCGATATAAGCTTCAAAAGTCAACCTAGTTTGTACCAAAAACATAAAGTTTGTTTTGAGTTGTATTTTTGATAGTTATTTTTGATCCAATTTCCATGCTTATCCAAAAAGCTTAAATACAATTTGGCGAATACAGATACTTAAGTGATTACATGCCTCCTTCTTATTAAATTCCCCTTTGAAAAAAAATTATCTTTATAAAACAGAATCAATAATTTACATTAAAAGTTACCTTTATACTGTTTTATATATGGATTGTACATATAAATCAATTATTTTAATATATATGTATATATATATATATATATATATATATATATATATATATATATATATATATACATTAGGAGTAAATATGGTGAAATCACCATTTAAATTATATATGCCATTAAAGGAATCGTCTTGTTTCTAATCTCATAACCAGTAGCGTAAGCAGAATTTTTTTTTCGGGAGAGGAGGGGAGAGATTTAATATGAAGGCAAATAATCATCTAAATGCCAATAATCGCCAAATCAGGAGTAAGTTTTGAGGTTAAGCATGAAAATTGTTTCAAAAATGATTATCAAAAATTACCAAAACTATTTTTTAAAATACTAACTTTACTTTTTTACGTACGTTTCGGATTGGTACGCCGCTGCTCATTACTGAGCTTAATGTCAATATTAAATCCTTCTTTTTAAGGTTAGAAGTTAAATTTTATAACTCTTCTGCAAATAAGAAACTGACTAATCGCATTTTATTGATTTTAATCATTTTGATTTTTTGTTCGTGATAAGATTGAAATTGAAATCTTCGCGTGTCATTGAAGGATGATGATTTGGCAGATCTTGTAAATTTAGAGGTTGAAGTATTTCCCTGAAGTGAAATGAGTAAAAATTCAATTTAGTGGCTTTGTTCCTTCGATTTCATCTTATCTTTATTATTTAAATGTTTATATTCTGAAATTTAGGTCTTTCCGATTCATAACATGTGTTGGTTTATAACATTTTTTCCGGCCGTCTACTTATGGTGACGAATAATTAGCTATAATTTACTCAAAATGTATATATATAGTTAAATTTTTCCCAGAAGGATAAATGAGTAGATATAGTAATAGTATACAGTAATGGTTTTATCCAAGAAAATTTTAAATTTACAATCCTCATTATTATTATTATTATATAATTACGCTTGAGGATATAATGACTTTTAGTTAGGGAGACCTGGATTCAATCAACTTCCTTAGCTTTTTCCCTGAAGGATAAATGAGTAGATGAGTAGCTGAGGTTGAGTCATGGACTAGTGCACCGGCTTCGAACAGACTAAATT
The DNA here is from genome assembly GCA_948150685.1 of Rhaphigaster nebulosa. NCBI lineage: Eukaryota > Metazoa > Arthropoda > Insecta > Hemiptera > Pentatomidae > Rhaphigaster > Rhaphigaster nebulosa. The sequence goes on along the minus strand of OX411308.1, from coordinate 41,501,530 downwards.
ACGATCTAGAAGAATTAATAATTCTAATTTTTTTTATGGCTCCTCGCGCGGATCTCATTACCGCGTAGGGGAGCGTCCCACGGGTGGCGGATGTGGGGATGGTCGGTGGAAATTCCTTGGAAGTTCTTCCCGGCTAAGTCCGATGGACTCGCTGACCAACAATGAGAGCGCCCCTCCAGGCTTGCTGGAGGGTGTGACGTAGGTTTGAACGCCCTACTCACATATTTTTAGTTCACAAAATACCACAAAAAGTCATGGATCTCTCTGAGGTAAAACGCTCATTATCCGGAAGTAAACTAGTCCCCCGTTCGGGTCTCCGGGTGGGGAATGCTTCAGGGGATTCATGGCGCAAGTTGAAAATTAGAGATTTAGGTATAGGGACGTGGAACGTAAGAAGTTTGAATACAGCGGGTGGGTTAAAATCGGTGGCAAACGAGGTTAAGAGATACAATGTAGATATCGTGGCACTGCAAGAGGTTCGGTGGCCAGGGGAGGGTTCGTTAACAGAAGGGAACTATTCTATTTGGTACGGTGGGAGCGGTAATTATTGTTTAGGTACTGGATTTCTAATAAGGAATAGATTGCTCTCCGCATTGAGGGACGTAAAATTTTTTAGTGATAGGATATCTGTGGCCACATTTCAGGGGCGGTGGTTTAAAATCGCGCTGATAAACATACATTCCCCTACCGAAGACAGTGATGATGAAGTTAAATGCGAATTTTATGATAAACTAGAGTGGGTATATGATAAACTACCTCGAAACTGCATGAAAATAATATTAGGGGACGCAAACGCAAAGGTGGGAAGGGAAGAAGTATACTATCCGACGATCGGTAAAGAACGTTTGCACGAACATAGCAATGATAATGGGATCCGTCTAATAAACTTTGCTATCTCGAAAAACCTAACAATCAAAAGTACTACGTTTAAACATAGGGATATTCATAAGTATACGTGGACATCGCCGGATTCACAAACACGCAATCAAATTGATCATGTTTTGATACAACAAAGATGGCAAAATAGTATAATTAACGTGAGGTCTTATCGTGGGGCAGAATGTGGGTCAGATCATGAATTAGTAATCGCGAAACTTCGACAAAAACTTAATATAAAAAAAAGGAAAGAAAGCCGTATTTGTTCCGAAAATTTTGATCTAGATAAATTGAAAAACCCTTCAATTAGAAATCAATTCGCGGTAGAAATCAAGAATAGGTTTGAAGCCTTGGAATCTTTAGATGAGGATCGCGAAGATGTAGACAAGCTATGGATCGGAATTAGGGATAATATTAAAGAGGTAAGTAATCTGTGTCTTGGAAAAAGGGACAATAAAAAGAATAAACCGTGGTTCGATAATGATTGTCTAAACTTGTGCGAAAAAAGATGAGCCGCGAAACTAAAAGCTTTGAATAATCCAAGCGATAACAATGTTGCTAATTTCCGGGCCTTGATGAATGAAACGTCCAAATTCCTCAAAAATAAAAAACGAGAATATCTTAAAAACAAAATAATAGAGATAGAAACTAATAGAATTGAAAACAACGTAAGAGACATGTACAAGGGTATAAATAGATCGCGTAAACAGTTTGAACCAGCAATGAATGGAATTAGAGATGAAAATAACAATATCTTGGCCGATCCGGGGGACATTGTGAATAAATTTAAAAAACACTTTGAAAGTATTTTGAATTCGGGAAATAATAATCAATCTCCTCCTTCTGAATATCAGAGTGCTGAACCGTTAATTGAAGAACCGAGTAAGGAGGAAGTCGAAATAGCCATCGGAAAATTAAAATCTCATAAAGCAGCGGGAATCGACAACATTTCCAGTGAAATAATAAAAGCGTGCGGTGAAGCTGGAGTTTCTAAAATACATTTTTTGGTTAAAAAGATCTGGGAAAATGAAAAAAATGCCCGAAGAATGGAAAGAATCTATACTTATTCCGATTCACAAAAAAGGTCCGAGGACGGAGTGTAATAACTATCGCGGAATATCACTCCTCCCGGTATGTTATAAAATATTCTCGTTGATCCTAACTAGTCGAATCACGGAATATGCCGAGGAAATTATCGGAGACTACCAATGTGGTTTTAGACGGAACCGACCAACTATCGATCAAATATTCTCCTTACGGCAAATATTAGAAAAAAGATTAGAATTCAACGGTGTAGTTCATCAGCTTTTTGTGGATTTCAAAAAGGCTTATGATTCCATTGATCGCCGGAGACTGTATAACATTTTGATTGAGCAGGGAATACCGAAGAAGTTAGTAAATCTAGTAGGGATGTGCATGACCGAAACATTCAATAAAGTTAGAATAGGTAATTATTTTTCGGAGAAATTTGAAGTTCGCTCGGGGTTAAAACAAGGCGATTCCCTTTCACCTGTCCTATTTAATTTAGCATTAGAGTATGTCATTAGAAAGGTAATGCTTACCGAAAGGGGTTTAGATCTGGGTGGTAGAATATCCGTGCTGGGGTTTGCGGATGATTTTGTATTATTAAGTGAGGACGCGGAAACTATAAAACTGAATACAGCAACGTTGATGACAGCTGGGAAAGAGGTTGGCCTCAAAATAAATACGGATAAGACGAAATATATGGTTAGCAATAGAAACAGAGGCGATTTTGAGGATATAGATGTAGGAGAAAATAGGTTTGAACACGTTGAGAAATTTAAGTATTTGGGGTCTGTGATTACTAGAAAAAACGAAATTCAAGAGGAAATAAAGGCGCGGTTAAAGGCGGGAAATGCTTGTTATTTTTCGGTGTCAACATTACTTAGGTCGCGCATTTTGTCCAGAAACTTAAAACTTAGAATATACAAAACTATTATCTTGCCTACAGTTCTGTATGGGTGTGAAACGTGGCCGCTAACCTTGAAGGACGAACAACGCCTTAAGGTATTCGAGAATAAGGTACTGCGTAAAATATTTGGTCCGTAAAAGGATGAGTCAATCGGAGAATTTAGGAGATTACACAACGCGGAATTGCGGAGCATGCACCCTGTTAATATAATCGAAGTGATATCATCGCGACGGTTGAAATGGGCTTGCAAAGTTGTTGGGCTCAGTAACGAACGAATTCCTAAAAAGTTAATAAACGCTGAGCTGACTGGTAAACGTCCGAGGGGTAGACCGAAACGTAGGTGGGAGGATAGTATTAAGAGTGATCTAATGAATTTGGGTTTGGAAGGTAGTCGGTGGACCGAGATTTGTAGACAGCGATTAGTGGTATCGGCATCGAACCTCCGGATTCGCTAAGCCTTTTATTATTATTATTATTATAATTTTTTTATGGCTACAAAAGCAAGGATTTTAGAAGATATGTAATGTTCATAGGCATTTCGAAACAATTTCCTATAATCCCCGTTTTGCAAATTATGTGTATTTTTGTTTCATAAGCTGTTTACCAGTAGATATTGAAATGAAGTGTATTTCAAATTCACTACTGTGCGTAACTTGACTAAGATTACTTAGTAACTAACAATATTGAGATTATTTGCATTTTCAAAATTATCGTGTCACATAAAGTAACTAACGCTTCTCTATTTCTAAAGAAAACATAATGATAAAATTTAAAAAAACACTAAAACATTCAATGTTTTAACGAGGAAAATTTTATTTACTTGAAAATAAATTGCAAATATCACCGTATTGAATAATTCAGTGGAGAAGTTGTGGCGGTCAATACTTTCACAGATTATAAATAGATTGATGTGTATTGGTTGTATGTGAAACATATTCAAGGTATTAGCTTAAATGCTAATTAAATTAGTAAGGTTTATTATGAGGATACTTGAGCCTATCCTCCGTTCTGACGAGGAATGAATGTGAAACCAATACCAAGTCAAGAATTTATTTCTCTGCCAATTACCGTTACCTTGCCTTGTTCCCCAAGAAATGTACTACTGCTGCTAACGCCCTTGGTTGTTGAGCCATTTGGCGACGCGCTGACCAATGAAGATGGGCTTTTCTAAACTTCCCAAGAAATGTTCGATTTTAAATAGCCCATTGAAATTTAGTGGTAACTTTTTTTTTTACTTTCACTTACCTACATACATTTGAAATATATTGTAAGGGAAAGAAAGTATTGTGATCGTGAAAAATTTCGGATTCTAGTTTTCAACCGAAATCACGTTTTTAGGGCCCTCTGCGTCCAAATAAACTGTGTGTGTTTGCACGCGCGTGCAAGTGTATATGTGAACAGCGCAGCTCAAAAACCAAAATTTGTACGAAACTGAAAAATGTGAACAAGATATTTCATATGAAAAATATGAATTCAAGGTAGGTTTATGCCTCTGATGTTACAGCAAAGTTTTAAGGAAGATGTATGTTCGAAAACATAAGAGATATTGTAAAATGAAACATAAATTTAAAAAGAAAGCAATGCGTACAAAAGAATAATAACAATTAAAAACATCTGAGAATTAGATAGGGAAATCTACCAACCTCCCATCCTTCATCATCAAATAGAATCCATAAATAGAGGGCCATTTTTAGTGCAAATAGTTGCTATTTTGGTAAAAACAAAAATTCACTAATGTATGGAAACCTATAACTTATTAAATTATTTAACTTTACTTTCTTCTATAAGAATTGATAAATAAATTATTGAAATGATATAATATTTATGAGATCTTTCATCTTTAAATGTAGTGTTTATACTATTTATTTTTTTAAATTGTAGAAAAGGTTATTATCTACAGACATTTTAGCATTGGTAAGGTGCCACTTTGCAGAAAAAAGTATGCACCTTAAAAATAGATAAAGGGACTGCCTTCTACATACCTTGGAAGAAGACCGGCACAACTCCAAAAGGTGTAATTTTGAGAAAACGGCGCTTCAAGTTTTCATCATCAAATTTCAACAGATTATTACAGGCTTCCTAACAATTTTATAAATAGTTTCTTGAACCCATTTGTAAGTAAATGTTTGGAGGTAACTTGTGTATGGTATTTTTTCATTCCAAACATTTTTTTAGACTTAAATTTTTTGACTTTTGATAGTTTTGTTTAAAAAAAAACTACTCTCCAGCGGTCAGAGGATGAATATATTTAGTGTCTCTCTTCATCATGAAAAAAATAATCATCTCGTTGAATACGGTTACATAAAAATAGGAAAATCGTAAATTTTTGTATTGTACCGGTTTTCTACCAAGATGTATTGAAAAATTAAAAAATCAGGATACATCAGGGGCCGATTCCAGACCTCAATTATGATAAAATAAAAAAAGTATTAACCATCACCCGGCGCTAATGACCAAGATGTTTTGCGCCAACAACATCAAACAAAACCAGTTAACAATTATTCGATTTTTAGCGGTTTCGTGGTAAATTAAACTTTATTAACATTTATTATAATTCAGGAAAAACAAATTTAAAACACCTTATTTTAAATTTTCTTTATTTTAAAACTCACTTTAAACAACGTTTCTGATTCTGTTGCCCATCTTCAAGTTGTGATATCTAAAAAACACAATATTACCTTAAAAAGTTTCTTATTTTCCCAACCATCACAATCATTATTTGAGTATAGTTGTCTGTATAACATTTTCATTTTTTTTAAATATTAAAAAATTATATGTGAGAATAGGCTAATAAAATTATAAATATATAAAAAGAAAGTATGTAAATTTAGATAATTAATATTAATTTTAATTATAAACATTTTTTTAAACTTATTTTCACATATATTTTTTAATATGTTGTAATGTTTGAAAAAAATAATAAACTTTGTGTAAAATAATATTAATGTATTTTTTATATATCACAACTTGAAGATGGAAAACAGAACCAGAAACGTTGTTGACAATGAATTTTATGAAAAATAAAGAAAATTCAAATAATGCATGAAAATGATGGATGCGTTCCATCAGTTCTTCTCGTATCATCAGATTTCGTGGCACATTATTTTTGGAAGAGATAGAAGAATCTAAATGTAAAATATTCGAGAATAAAAAAAACAAAATGTTAAAATTTAATTTCCCACTAAACCGCCAAAAATCGGATAATGGTTAATAAGGACCTTTTTGTTACGATTGTGGTGTCTGAAGTTTCCTGGATTTTATATAGTAAACCTACTCGAAATTCTTCGACGGTTAGACGAAACTCAAGTGTTTCATTAGAGTGCTATACCAATGCGGACTATATTAAAAATAAAATCCGTGAGCAGCAAAATTCCGTAACTAAAGTTGTATTTCCACTAAAATAAAAATATTATAAAAACGGACGAGTGAGAAAAAATATGAGACCCACAAAAGACAGTTCTTTAACAAACTGAAATTTACCCATATTTTTATTATATTGCTCTGCCTCTCCGCTGACCTTCGATATAGAAAACCATTCATACCGAATTTCAGCTCAACTGACCCAACGGGGGCCGCTAGAGTTAAAACAGCCATATCTTTGCAAATACTGGTCCGATTTCGATGAAACTTAGTTTGTTATATAGGAAGAAACCCAATAAAACCCGCTATGCCTGGAAGGATACCGAATATCAGCTCATAAACTGATTTGGTGGAGCTGTAGAGAGGTGCAAAACTTAAAAAATGCCGAAATTTCAGGTAAACATACTGAAATTTTGACTGCAATTTATCCATTCTTTAATGGTATAGTTATGCCTCAAAGAAAGTCCTACATGCCCAATTTCATCTCATTTAACGCAAATGGGACCGCTGGAGATGCTCAAATGTAGCGGGAATATATATATATATATATATATATATATATATATATATATATATATATATATATATATATATATATATTAGACATCTCCAAAATCCATAATCATGCTCTAGGGGTTATGAAAAGGATAGAAAACGCAGTCCCGTCGCTCACCACCTTCGACCCACTGCAATAGTCTACTTTTTTCCGGAGAAAATACGACTAAAAATGACCTTAAAACAGGAAAATAAACAAACATTTAATATAAAGATTTAAAACGAACGATTTCGGAGATGTATTTTATCGCTTTAATTGCAACAAATGGTATGAATGATTAATGATCAATATCACCATTTTCCATGCTGAGAAAGAATGTAATATTACTCAATAAATAAATAGTTTCAAATAGCAACACGTTTAGAAGTTGTTTGAATCAGTTGCATAACATATTTTTTATAAATAACATTGAAATCTTCTTTTCATATAGATTAAACATCAACGGTATTCAATGGACAATGGTGTGAAAAATTAATAATGTAATTAGTATTTCTCATTAAAATTACTGAGATAATCTTCATATAATGCACTGTTTGTAATGGGATTCGGTTTAATATTTTTAATAAACTTCAATCGTAAAAACATCTTTTTTAACTTAAAAGATAGTACTTCATCTTTAAAAAAATATTAAAATTAACATGAAATGCATTCAAAAATTAAATTTTATACTGAGACATCTTATCCCATTAGAATAATAAAAATGTACAGTTCCAGTCAGAGTTGGGCGTAATGAATTACTTTGTAATTGAATTACGTAATTAATAATAATGTAATTCATTACATTGTAATTAATAATTTCACTATTACAATATTAAAATAATAATACACTAATTCATATAATTACAATTACAATGTAATTATAACTGATTGTAATTTTGCCCAACTCTGGTTCCAGTGGCATTTGTGTGGTTTATAATAATCAAATATGAAGTATTAAAATTATAAAACTAAAAGACAAGAATCAGTAATAAATACAAATAATGAAACTGTAAGTAGATATTTACGGTTTCATAATTGCGCAAAAAAAAACAACAATAAAATTACTATCAATATACTAACAATGAAATATAAGAAGTAAATAAAATAACCATACATATAACATTATTCTTATATATACGCGGAAGATAGATAGTCGAGGAGCTTGAGAAATAATTAGTGTTTAAATGAGGCACGGAGATGTGAAATGGAATAAAACCATGTTTTGTCATTTTTTATATTATTACATACTGTTTTCCACACAGTTTAGCATCCTCTTTAACTTAGGCATATGTACAGCATGTTCTTAATCTCTCAAAACGTACTTAACCCAATTTAAGGGTTGGTTAAATACCTGAATCATGCATAGTTTTGGGTTTCCTGAAAAACTTACAAATTTGGATTTATCCCCTTTTACATCTCTACGCCTCAAATGAAGTTACGGATAAAATTTTATGAATGGAGATGGGTAAGGAGTTCCAAGACGAAGTAGCACGAATGTTGGATTTATTAAGGAGCAAAGTTACTGGCTGGGATCTCATGTTTAAAGAGGGACAGAGGAACACGAGGAGAACGAATAAAAAGTGTAGGGAGGCCATTTAATTCTAAAGAATCGGATAGGAAAGATACCTAGGAAGTATTAAGTAACAGAGGAAAGCCACATTAACTAGATATACCAACTGGAAGCCCAGAAGGGCCTAAATGAATCTAATAGTGTATTTTTCTAATCTATATATTTTTTTAGTCTATTTATGAATATAGTGATTCATTAGTCTTATCAGCCTCACCTCGTGCTTACCAGACAATCCACCATATTCAAAGAAGCCATAATCATTGTCAGAGAAAATGAGGGTGAGGGCTAGGGAGCAACGGGTTAATATAGACAGAGAAAAGGATTGGTAAGAGAGAGAATTCTCCGAGGAACGTCACGTGCTAGTAAAAGGAGTGGGGATTTAATGGGCACTTAATTGGGATTTAATACTGTTTGAGAGCGAAGAGATATGAAGGAAAGGATATGAACAGAACGCTCTTTGAGGTGGAGAGATTTTGGAGTATGGAAAGGAGAATATTATGATTATTTAACTGAGTCGAAAGCTTTTGAAAAATCGAAGAGGACAAATATAGTGATTTCCCGTTGGTCTATGGAGGATTGATGTCTTTGATAATTTCCAGCAAAGCAGATTACGTGGAATATTGGGGTTGAAAACTGGAGAGGATTGAGTAGGACCATTTGCTCAGGAAAGTTATCAAGGTATACTTGGGCCATTCTTTGGAGTGGTTTTGATTGGTTGGAGAGTATGGAGATAAGTCTGAAGTTGGAAACTTTTTTCAACGGACAGACTACGACTTTTTTTCGAGCTGTGGGAAAAAATAAATTTTGAAAAAAAAAAATGATGAATATTCAAGGGAACCGGAAAGATGAAAGGAAGACTTAGTTTAATAATTTTCATTGGAATTTGATCCGGGACATAATTATTAATTCTGGACTTGTGAAGAGAGGAAAGAAAGTAAGTGTTCAAGAGAAATATTTAAAAAATAAAAATTTTCTGGGTCAAAAGAAGTTTGTGGAATGCAGTATGAGGAAGAGTACGATACAGGAATAGGATCGGTAAAATAGGAATTTAGTTCATGAAGAGCAAAAGGATAAAAAGTAAAGGCTTTGTAGATCACTACAAATAGATAATTAATGATTTTTTATCTGGACTAAGGATCAGGGGCTTGTGATAAGGAAATATGAAGGAATTTTCCCTTAGCAAAGCGCTAGGAAGATTGGATGCTAATATAGTAATGTTATTCAACAATTAGTTAATTATATCAACTTTTAAGCATTTTTAATTAAGTAGTCCGCTGGAGTAGTTCAGAAGGCATAATTCGGTTGAAATTTCATGTCTAATTATTTATTGAATTCTATCTAAAAATCGATCCCTGAATCTCTCAGAAATCTACCAATAGAGTTTAATTCGGAATGAAGTGTACTAAGCCTTGTGGGGATAAATGAGCACCTCGTTATTGAAAGAAGTAGCGAGTCGGTAAAGAAAACAAAAAGACATTCCTAGAAATCTCACATGACTGACCAGCCTCCGACTTGAAATAAAATGTTTCTTTTATCTTATTTATTTAATATAACGTTACTTAGAAAAACTAGATCTCGAGCAGAAAATAATTATTTTTTATGGTACTCGTTGAAAACAAATAAGCTTGTGATTATTGAGAAATCAATCTGGCTTTCATTCATCTAATGAGACTAAAAAAATCTATAATACAGTAGTTTTTAAAATGGGCTTTTGTTGAAGATATTGCCGTGTGTCAATATAAGAAATGAAAAACATTTTTACTGCAACTGAAAAAATTAACATAAATGTCTTATAGTTCGTTATAACTTATAAATATTATCCACCTACATAGACATTTTCGATTTTCAGAAAATGATTGTAGCGAAAGCGTATAATAACTGAATTATCGAGTTCCTGCATTCCAGAGAAAAAAAAATATGAAAGCGACTGACGAAAAAGAATCGGCAACTGCTCGATCACTCCCGGTCTACTGATAGCGATATCTACTGATAGAAAAAGAGAAAAATTTCCCCTCCCTAAATAGCTACTGAGAAAAAAAAAAAAAAAAGGCTGGATTAAAAATTTACCTACTAGTACCAATACTAGCACTTACTCGTGAGTAAGTGTGATAAATTACCATTCATTAGGTAGTAGGGAAATTAACCTTGGTTCAAGTTCAGAGGAATCGATCTTCAAAATTTTCAGATGTATTTATACAATAGAAGGCATGAGTTTTGTATGTATATTATATTATAAGTTTTGATGAAATGACAAATAAAGTCATCTTTGTAATTTTTCATGCAGGAAGTGAAAACATTTTTTGCCATCAGAATTTAAAGTTTCCACTCGCATTTTCGCTTTAAACATTAAAGAAAAAAATTGTTTCCGTACCTGTCTGTTCACCTGTAGTTAAGTAAAAATACGTGCTTCCGTTAATCCGATTTTGATGACATTTATTTTCCATTCACACGCCTATATTTCAAAAACGGCTCGTCCGATTTGGACCAAACTTGGAGCAAAGTTGGCGATTAGTTTAAAAATGGTGCAGTATGAATTTCATCAAATTCCATCCCTTCCTTCGCTCACGCATGCGCGCACGTATTTATTTCTAAAGACTTGATCTATCAAATCCGTTGAAAAAATCATGCGATTAATCAAGAATCTCGGATTTGAATATTATAGGACGCAAATAAGCGCATAAAACAATTATTCGTTAGAGAAAATCAATTTTCGAAAATTTGTTACATAGCACCTCCATCCACTCATGTCTTCAATTGTAATTACATTTTTTATTAATTAAAAAAAATAAGTGTGTCAAATTTTTATCGCCTTAGTATTTTTTAAACCTGATGAAAACTCAAAACCTATTTATATGGCCGAGTGGTTTAGTGGTTTAGACTCTTATAAATGGAATCCTAATCAAGGTTAAAATAAGGAAGAAGTTGGTCAGGATGGGAGAGGTCAAAGACTAACACACTAATAAGTATAACTTATTTATTCTGTGCCAACATTTCGGCCTAAGTTTCAGGCCATTATCAGGGTTAAAGAAAAAAAAGATAACAACTTTGAAACCAACAGAGTAACAGTAAAAAATTGTAATAAACAGAAACACTTTTACATACTTCCAAATCTTCATTCTAGTTGTAATTTTAATTAATAGTTTTCATATACTTTATTATATCAGGTATAATAAATGTATTGTTTCATGTATTTCGTAATCTTTCCTTCACTCTTTTCACATTACTTTAATTATTCATTATTTACAATCTCTTTATTTACATATTTTTCTTTATACTTCGTATATTTTTATCATGTTTATCATATCTGTTAATTACAAATTTTTTACTGTTATTGGTACTGCCTCTATTTTTTTTTCAATGTTGTTATCTTGTTTTTCTTTTAACCCTGATGATGGCCTGAAACTTCGGCCGAAACTTTGGCTCAGAATAAATAAGTTATACTTATTAGTGTGTGTTAGTCTTTTACCGCACCCTCCGAACAACTTTTCCTTAATTATATCTACTATAAACATTGCCTACTCCAAGGTTAAAATAGTTTTAAATTGGTTCAAGCTATATCATTTGTCCTTAGATTATTGCTGAGGTATCCTGTCAATCCCTCCAGACACAATACAATCACATATTTCTACATATCATCCTTCCCATATTTCCTTATAAATATGCATTGCAAATTAAAAATGGTTGGCGTCTCAAAGGAAGAATAATATACAAACATTCGAAAATACCCAAAAAATGTATGGCATTGTCGCGGCCTGCTTTATGGGTATCCAAAATTCTGTGGTCACCCTGATATTTCCCTTCTGTCCTCTCCCTCCTAAAAACGACTTCTGGATCTGCCCCTCTTACAATAAAATAATATATTAATGATAATAGAATAAATAAGCATATAATTCTACTAACATGATCGTTTATATTCAAACGTATCATCAAAAATGTAGTTTATAAACAGTTTTATGAGGAAAGCAAATAATGCTGCCTATTGTGCGTAGTAATCTTTCTGTTCTATAAGAGATTACGGTAGTCAGGGTCGTATACAGATTTATTTTTTTTCGGGAGGAGAGGGATCTTAATAAGAATAAGGAAAGTAATTACCTAAATGTTCGTAATCGCAAAATTGGGAATAAGTTTTAAGGATAAGCATGAAAATTGGATATTAAATTATTGCTAATAATTACCAAAAATATTACTTAAAATACAAACTTTATTTTTTTCCTACATTTCTGGGAAGGGATACATCCCCCAATCCTTCAACATTCCCCTTGCTCACGCCACTGGGTACAGTAATTACTTAAAGCATACTTAGCCGTTAATCAAAATATTTTTTATTTATCTGCTTAGTGAATAAGCGTATACTTGAGGTTATTATATTTTTAGGTATAATATATAATTAATAATCGAATATTTCAAGCATAAATTAAACACCACGAACATTAAAAACAAACAATAACCGAATAAAAAGATACCCAGAAAATTGATAAATGTTTTAAATTGTAGACAAATCTTGTTTACTTTCAAACAAGTGTAGTGAAACTAGATAACTTGTTCAACCATAAGAGAATTGTCGATTATTTTACAAATTTCATTTGAAATTATTTTAGAGAAAATAAATACCTTTTGTGAACGATTCCCGATGGGTTTTGGATCATATAAGAATAAACACGAAGAGGTATAGCTAATTAATTTTATTGAATTGAATTTTTGTTTAAAATTAAGGAGATGCTCTAATTTTGATTAAGAGGGATATATTATTGTGGATTTTATTTGAAGTGAAGTGAAACACTTGAAGATAAAAAAACCTCTTGAAAATTGAATATACACAAATTAGAATATCAGAAATGAATGTGATGTGAACACGCTCTCATTTCAATATAATAGGTACTAATAAAATCTTTTTAACTCTTAATGCAGTAGAGAAGAATTATAAGTGTCTATAAACCTAATGCTGGGAGCCTGTAATAAAGAAAATTCTCAAGGTTATCGCTGTGCGAACTCAGCTGTTTTTGTCCGCTGCAATGAATTCCGCAACCTCAAATACGGGATCGCTGGCAGGAATATCACGGCTCAAGGTACTAATGGTTAACAACTGTAATTTATATTGCGTTATGTTGTCTATTGTCTATTTGGATGTTCTTTAATTTTCATTAATCATTAGTGAGCTTGGGCTTCTTCTTTATAATTGATCAGTTTTATAAATTACGTGACATTTTTACGCGTTTCGGGGTCTTTTCCCTATCATAACCATAAAAATTTTCTTATAAATAGTATTTTTATATCAACATGTTTTACTCATATGTGTCTTCCATTCTATGCAGAATTTTCTTAAAACCTATCTCTTTCTTGTCACACCTCTTTCTTATACTGGTATTTTTAACATTTTAATTTTATTATAAATGACAGAATTATATATGAAATGGATGAAAAATAGGTTATAATATATATATATATATATATATATATATATATATATATATATATATATATATATATATATATATATATATATATATATATACTGTTGAATAGAAGAATTTTAAGCAGATGATGGGGAAAAGACCCCGAAACGCGTAAAAATGTCACGTAATTTATAAAACTAATCAATCATAAAGAGGAAGCCCAAGCTCACTAATGATTAATGAAAATTAAAGAACATTAAAATAGACAACATAACGTAATATCAATTACAGTTTAAAAAAACCACATGTGATTTATCAAACTAATAAATCATAAAATGGAAGCCTACGTTAAGTTCACTAATGATTAATAAAAAATCCTGAAGAGTTTCCACATTACGATAATTAAAGGGCTCTATTTCCGTTTAATTGCGTCATGTAGATATTTGTTGATTTGTATGTAGTCGGAGATTTGGTGACTTGTCGAAGGATGTTGTATTGTATTGCGTGCTGTCGTAAGATTTTACTCTTAGAGATTGATACCCATCAAAGTTCTAGTCCGTAAAAAAAAAAATGAACAAAGAAAAATTTTAATAGCCTTAAATGGGCCATTATATCAGTAAGCGACAATTTGTTTTCCAGAGCGTTTTACAAGCCCCATTATAATATTTTGAGTTGAGATTTTTTTGAAATTATTATATCTTACGTTATCAAGATTCATTTTTTCTATTTTTCCTATTAATATATTTGTTTTAATAGGAAAAATTATTTGAACCTCATTCCCAACTTTCATGTTCTGATTGAGGTTTTTTTTCCGGGGTGAATCGCGTGGTTGCATAGTCGTTACACCTCGCTAGTGAATTTTTTTAGTAAATTTTTCTGTAAAATCAAGAGACAAATATGGTCCAGGTCTGTTGCTTGTATCACCTGGTCCTCGATTTTTCTCGAATTTTGGCTGTCGCCGCTTTATTTTTTCCGTCAATTTTTTTGCGTCTTTGGTTTCACGCTGATCTTAATTGTCCAAAGCACGGGCCGGCCGTTTGCTTCGGTAGCTTACACGGCGTCAGTGTGGAATTGCCTACTCTAGATCGTGATTGTCCAATCATTCCCTCGTTGCAAGTTACGAGGTAACTGCTGGAAAATATTTTTTTTTCTTGATTCAGCGTGGGCAGTTATAAAATAGTTTTGATTTCCATATAATCTTTTAAAGATTGGAGCTTACATTCAGTCCTTAAAGTTATTAAAAACGAGGAAATACTAATTTTCCCGTCTTTACCCGTCTATTTTTATCCCATAGATGGATGGGGAATGACGCCGTGAAGACAATAATAATTATTCTAATGGAACTGTCGAGTACCAACACTGCTGTTTCATGAAGCGTCATCATGAAGTAATTTGTAAGGACAAAATAACAATAATTTTAAGTTGAACTGATTAAAATTATCTTCAAAATAAATCTCCCTCTTGTTTACATGATTATTCATTTTTTATGTAAGTGCTATTAATTGTTTGAAAATTAAGATTCAAAATTTGACGCTTCTAGTTGCCCCGTGTAATACATATTATATAATATACATTTAATGAAACTATTAAACATTGAAATTAATAGGAAGAATTTATGTAAAATACAGAAATTTAAAATAGAATTTAATTTGCATAGAAAGTAATTTAAGAGAAAAATTACTTATGGATAAAATTGGCATCACACCTTATCACGTTTATTTACTAGGCAGCAGTGGACCAACTATTGAAATTTATTCAATTTAAACGGAAGATAGATGTAATCTGCACCCGGTAAATATTATTGAAATAGTAGTATCGTACAATTAAAATTGGGAACGGTAGTATTTGGTAGATAATTAAACCACTGGAATAGAGATTAATGTTCAACCGGCGAGTAAACTCTTTAGTTAAATAATAAAAAGAAGTAAATAAGCTCTGCCTGAAATTAGACAATAGAATCTACTAAATAACCCGTACCACCTCCCTAACTCCCTGACCATCAGCAGACAGGAAAATAAGTATCTAATTATACAGATAGTTCTGTTTTCCTATTATGATAAAACAAACAAATAAAATATGATGACTAAAAACCATAAATTATTTAATTTAACTTTCTCGTATAATAGAAAAAAAAAAAGGCACTTAAGCCAACAGTTTAATTAATAATATTCTCTTAAATAAAGTAAGATCTTCTATCAAATTCTATTATTCTATTTATCCTGCATACCATCATATAGTTTAATTCAGTGAATTGGTAAACGCGACATCCACGGGAAGGATTTCCAATGGTATTTATAATATCCCAACCTAGTGACCATAGCAGGGGGGTCTGCGGTCTCTAACTTTTTAAGTTAAAATACCCATAATTTTGATTGATCGGTTCCCCTCTGGAACCGATGCAAATAGAGAATATATTAGATCATGTAATTAAGTAAATGCGATTTCTGAAAAAGCAGTTTATCAAAACCGTAGCAGTACGTTGCTTTATGGTTTGATTTTATTCTTCCGCTCTAAAGATTTTATAGTTAGTAAAATTTTATAAAGTAGTTTAACTTCCTGTTTTTTTTTTATTCCTTTGAATTTATATTCTATTATAATAATTGATTTTTTTTTTTAAATCAAACAGAATTTATATTGAACGTTCAACGTCTCTAGAATATCTTTAAGACTATTTTTCTTCCTCAAATTCCTACCAATGATGAATAATGTATGGCATTCCAAAAGGGCATGCTTAACTATTAGATTATTATAATCTGATATGCAAGAAAGTTGGAATTACGGAAAAAAAATTAAACAATTTTCTATCAATTTTTTGGGACCTCGGCACTTCACTGGAAATTTATTTTATACCAGGAAAAAGCTAAAAAAAAAAATCATAAATTAAAAAATAAAAAATTCAATAAATTTGAATTGATAGTTCATTTTTCATTCAGTGCTCAAATTGAGGTCAATGCAGGTCAGACACTATGGAGGACGAAACTACTTGTCACATAATATGTAAATGTTGTATTCTAGCTAGAATAAGGAACTTCCACTTTGGTACTGATCGTATTATAGATTCTGAGCTATGTGAAATGATTGGCCCACACAATGTGTACAGATTCGCCAATGCTATCGGGTAAAAGAATAGTATGAGGCGGCGCACAATAGGCCTCAATAAGACCTGAATGCATTTATGACGAAAAAGAAAGGACAAGTTGTTGTTGAAAATATAGAGGAGGGGATATTGAAATAGACCATCAAGGTACACGAAATCGACAAAACCTGTGGCATTCACTTTCACGCTGAGAATTTTTCTATGCTGTATTTGTATTATGGCAGTTCCGGTACGGCTCCTTCGGAGTCCTTCGGCTAGAGACTAACATGGGGCCCTCTCATAAACAGAAACAAATTTGAGTTGACTTCGCGCCTGAGATATGAAACTAGTTAACAAGTGCTCAAACTATGTTCAAAGTCCAAACATTTTATTTTCCTTTCTTGTTAATACGTACGTAGAGCGACTGTTACTGCTGCGCTACGAGTAGACATTAATTGGCTTCTTAAAGTTGAGGTTACACATGTAGGCTTCCTGGGAAAAAAGTAAAATTACTCTAGTGCAAGTCATTAATTATAAAGTAATGTAGTTTAAAAAAATACCTGAGTAATAAAACATATAAATCAATTTCTATTGTGGCCCCTTCGGGGCCCCCTTTAGTCGGGGCCCTCGGCGATCGCCCACTAGACGACCTGGTTAGACCGTGCCAGTATTATGGTTGCATTTATTATATTCCTTTGATTTCCAGATTTTGCTAATAATATTATTACTTTTAGCACTGCCAATTAAACAATCATTAAATTAAAAATATAAATTGGTTTGATTATTAACAGTTAATTATTTATGATCTATCAATTTAGAAATATGATAGCTATTTTGATCACTTTAGTTTCGCATAAAAAATTACAATAATTTCTTACCTAGTAGAAAAGTATCTTAGCTGTAGAAAAGGAACATTTTAGACGAGTTTGACATTAGATGACGTTCATTGAAAATGATTCACATTTATTGAGAAAACATGCGATATCTCAAGAACCGTCAGAGTAATAGACATCTATAGCGCTAAAAATGAAGCTAAAGGTTGCCCAAAAGAATCCGGCCACGAGAAAATGCGAACAGTCCGCGAGAGGTAAGAAACTCTTCTCCCTTCACCCATTCAATCTAATTCGATAGATAGTTTACAAGATATTGAGCACTGAATGAAAATTGAACGAAAATTTTAGTTTTTTTTCTTAAATAAAATGAACTTATAGTGGAATGCTGAGGTAGGAAATTAGGAACTTGTACTGGCGACCGATATCCAAACAACATATCAAAAGAATTAAAAGTATCAATACCTTTTGCGTTTATTTTCTATTGTTTCGTTCCTTTCATTCGGTGGATTCAGTGGAGGATCCACAGGGGTAGAAAAAGGGGAAATTTCCACTTTTAATATAAATACAGAGAACAAATAAAATACGGCTGAATTCAAAATATAAATATTAGTGCCAATATTCCTGAGTAACTGTGATAAATTATCATCCAGTAGGTAGGAAGAATATTAACCTTGGCTCATCTTGTGAGAAATCGATCGTCGAAATCAAAAACCTTTTGTTTTTTCATTTATCATAATTCCCATGTTAGCTGACGATGTAGTATGTTCGCACTCCCAAGGGACTGCATTTCCTGTCTTATTATATTAACTGAATAACAGTCGTCTTAAAAAAAAAAATAGAGCGATGTAGGAAGTTCTCACCATGGACAATCATAAACCTTTCCTCCTGAAGGTATGTAGAAGCAAGAGTTTGTTTCTAATATTTTCTTACTATAAAATACAAAATTTTTTTTTTTTTTTGCCTAAGGAGAATTCTAACCAAAATGAGATGAGATAGGCATATTACGAGCCATTATGCGATCCTGACCATGGCTATTGACCATTACGGTGTTAACCAGTGCTGAAGGTGGGGGATGTCCTTAGAGGGGAGAGCTAGAGGACCGGGGTGTTCGTCGCTCGTCTCTGCAGTCCCGATTACGCTGTGTCCGTTCGGTTACCCTTCGCATTGAAAGTTCATTTCTGGTTTCTTTCTTGATCTGTGGTGAGTACTGAAAAATTGTGCCGTTTAATTTGTCAATATATCTATGTTATTCTTATATATTTAATGTTTTCGAATTTTCGTTTATTATTTTACATTGGCTGATGGAATGCTGAACAATTCATATTGTATTCGATAAAAATAAATAAATAAAAAATTTAACAATCAATTATTAAACATCAGGATCAAAATTAGACATTACTGAGCAATTTTCTGATAAACTTGGAACGGCCTTAGTTTTAATGGCTTAAAAGTAAATCTTTAAAAATTTCATGAAGATTTTAAAGATTAGTTTTCAATATATACACCGTTGTATTATTCAAGAGAGATTTTAATATTTGAGGCAATTATTATATTGTTTTTCCGTCGACATAATAATTAACATCGACATGTTTCTACGAGACATTTTCAAGAAGAAAATCAAAGATACATTAACGCCTATTATTAGAATGGCAACATTTTTTTTCTGTAAACAAAAAACAAAACAAAAATCATACTCTATCATAATATAATACAATATCTTATACAATTTAATATGATTCTGTCTTAAAAAAACGAAAAAATAAATTAACAACATTGTGTGTCAGTTTAAATTTTGGATATCTTTCAGAATACTATTTTTGTTTCTAAATGGCCTAACTTTTAAAAAAAAACTCTTCAAACATATATTTAGATATATATTAGAATTATTTGTTATATCCTGACATCGTTTAGAAAAGTGTAGTGCCTTGAAGTATTCCTTGTTATATAATTCTAAAATAAATCCAAATAGAGTTCATGTTTCGTTTCTATTATATTAGAAAATAAATAAAACACGAATGATTCGTTTGATTTTTTTTTCTTTTTTTTATTACGACAGATTATTTAGAAATTAACTTAATATTAAAAAAAAAATAACTTCACTATACCTATCTGGCAATAATTAAGGGATTTTTTTATTAAGACGTAGTTTATTTATGAAAAAAATATCGAGCAGTATCGAAAATAACAAGTTATCTTCATTAGAAAAAAAAAAGATTTTGTGAACGTTTGCAATGCTGAAGATAATAAAATATTGCTTGAAACAAAATAAATCGAAATGATAAAATCCTTTTTTTTTTTTTTTTTTTTACTTTTCTGTTTCAGGAAAAAATAATATAATAAATTACAAACATAATAATAAATTAACTCTTGTCACGCTGTTGTATGGACGATATATATTTCTGCTTAAAAGTAAAATAAAATAGCCATGTAAATATTTATATTTACAAAAATTTAGGAAGTAAACGATACCAACAAAAATAAAATATTTTCTGTTTATCAATTCAGGCATCCTGTAATGAGTGAGCTAATATTAATTAAATTAACTTAAAATATTATAAAAACAAATTAAAAGCTTAGGCGTGCCCACCCAACTTCCCTTACCGCTTTGAGTGCATAGCCAAATACAAACATTGTTTGCTGTATCTTCGCTAATTTTGGCCATATTAAGATTTTTATTTTATTTTTTTGTTTAAGTTTAGCTTTGAAGAAGATTTGATTATCTGGAATGTTACGGGAGATGTATAATTTTCGAGTTTTTCGAAAAACTAAAAAAGTTAACTGGTTTCCATGAGAAGTTAAAAGGCAAGTTCCATCAAAATCGTAAGAGCCTATAGAAAATCACTTTTTCGGCTATTGCACACAGGATGTCCGATTTAATGCACAGGCATCCGGAAGAGAAATCTTAAAAAACTAAATAAAAAGCAACAAAAACCCGTTCAAGAGATAATCGTAGCACAGACAACCAAACACAGACTAATAGCCGAAGATACGTTTTTTTGATTATGGAGCTTTGAAACGTTAATATCTATTGAAATCTAGATTATGAAAATGTGAACCTGTTACGATACTTTCCTTACTACTACGATATTAAGCGATAAAATTAAAATTGTCATCATAAAGATTATTTTCCTGAGGAATTTTCCGGATCCATTCTGATGATGTGAAGAAGGAATGGCAAAAACTCTTGGGCCTTGCAGAGTCCACAAACTTTAAGTCCGACTCTGAATGTTTTCCTTCTTCCTCAATTATTTTGAAACAATCAAAATTAAAAGGTTAGATGTAGAAGAGATTAATTATCTGAGACTATATATAAATTCCATTTTCACTTTCCCTTTCCTATACATGAAATATATATATATATATATATATATATATATATATATATTAAAGAGGATGTATTGCGATCGTGAAGATTGTCTAATCGATTATTGAATTTTTGAAATGATCGATTTTACACGTTCTAGGTTCTCTAAGTCCAAATAACCAAGTCTTGCAAAATGGAAAGTGTGTCTGTGAGCAGCCTAGCTCACAAATGAAAAGTTGTACCATCCTGAAATTACGTATTTAAGATAGGTATATGCCTGTAGATGTTGCATCAACTTTTTCATCTAAATCGAATAACCGGAAGTACCACTTCATATTGCCGATTCTACTACAATCTCGAAAACGTCTCTAACGATTTTGATGAAACTTGCCTAAATTCTTCTCCTATAACTTTTCATATATGTATTAGATCACCGAGGAAATGCAGGAAAACAGTTATGATGGAATGAAATTTGATTTGCGCTTAACTCAAAAAGTATGCATTTTATGCTAAATTATGTGTGATATCATATAATAGGTAATATGATTCTCTTAAAAAATATTACCAAAATCGGAATTGTATTAGCAAAGATACAGCCATATCTCGTGAGGATTACAAGACCTTAAATGGAAAGCCGAGCGCTTCCGAAAGTGGACAGATGCGACCGAACCTCCTCCCATCAAGTCACCAAACTGTTGTCAGCAATACGCTCTGTAATCATATAATGCAATAATATAAAAGTAGAAATTAACTTAATTTTTTAGATTTTTTTTTTCTGACATGCTTATATTTAGTAGTTGAAGGAGTTTTTAACCTATCATTCATTTAGACGCTACTCCCTCTTTTGCATTTCTTCCAATATACCAATGCAAAAAAAAATTAATATTTTTTTTTGGGGGTCATTGATCCCCCCTTGAATTCACTAATTTTTAAAGATAAACGTGAACACCATCATCGTAGTTGAAACAAAACTATAAAACAGAGGTTTATATTAAAAAAAAAAAAAAAAAGCTTTGCTAAGAGGAAAATACGAGTATGTATGAATAAGTTACGAAACAAAGTAGGCCCTGACCTCAATTTAATGAACCTGATCAATTCGAATCAGTCTTGAACTGGCGTACTCTAGTTGTTTACCAAGTAAGGTACTGACTTCATCATCATCATTGGTTGTGTGTACGACAGTTCATCTCCTTTTGTTCTAATTCGTTTTGTTTCTTTCGGGATTCGAGTTTCACTCATAATTCCTAGATAGTCCTGGATAATTTGGTCCTCTGACTACTCTCGGCCCGTTGCTGTAAATATTTGTTTCGTTTTTTCTTCGTTAATGGTAACCGATTACAGCTGTTGTCGAGTATGTAAAGGACTGCATGAAGTTAAAATATTTTCAGAAGAGCTGTAAATTTGATGGAGAGGTTAAAAGAATTGATTCATTCCTGGCACACAACCTATACCATAATCATCAAAGAAGAAATTAATTCTACTTATTCGGACTTAAACCCAAATAAGACAAAGACATTGTGACAGAAGCCTTAAAGAAATTTAAAAAAGGTAAAAATTTAGTGCTGATTTTCATTGAAACAGATTATTGCATCAGGTACAAGAAAAGTGCCATTACAAGAACTCAAAAAACGAGAAATTCTGATTATCAGACTCTTGGCAGCGCTCGCTAAATGTGGTAATTAATATAACTACTCTAAGCTCACTTCCTCGAAAATAGCATTTGGGGGTACCGAGGATGTTTACATATATTTATATATTTACTGCAACATTTCAGGTCTTCCAGCGGCCCCCTTTTGATCAAAAGAGCTGAATGTTGGTTTTATAGACAGACAAACACGACACTAGTGAAAATTTGAAATTTCAGTCAAAATTTCGGCCATGTCTAAAGCACCTCTACTAAGTAGAGTTAGAGGGTTGAAAGTTTGTATGTTAATTGAGTCGTCTTTAGAGAAATGCCTTTTAGGGGTCACGACTTTTTCAGCTATCTCCTTCAATTTTTTGCGGTTTTTAAGGTTTTGCATGCCTCTTCAACCCCTTCAAATTAAGTAAGAGGGTTGAAAATTTGTACATGAATTCAGTTCGTGTTAGATAAGTGTTTTTTGTGGCTCTCAACTTTTGTCTCTTATCCCCGCCATATTAATAATTTTAATTTTATATTTTAGTGAAAAGATTACCTTAGTTACGGAGCTCTACTGCTCACATTTTTGGTTTATTATTTTCAATAATAGACCTTTGGAATCGATCAAGGAAATGTTTTTTGTAATCCCCCCTGCCCTCAAAATTTGAGGTTTTACCTTTCAAGATACGTATAATATCGAATAAAAAAAAATCCCGTCCGCAGCTTTTCTCCGAGACTACTGGACCGATTTTCTTGAGATTCGGTACCAATGTCACATGTCACCCCGGGGTGATCCTCGGAACTCGACATTACCATCCGACAGTTTGTTTCAAAATGGCGGCCGATTAGAGATCTCATAAGCCCATAACTCGGCCATTTATAAATATAGAGAGGAAATGTAAGATAATTTGTAATCAGCATTTCAAGGCATTAAAATAAGAAAAAAAGGAAAAAGAAAAAAAACGAAAAATAAAAAAATCTCTATCTGTAAATGCCTTTGGTTTATTATTTTCAATTTTGGTATCGACCAAGGAAAACATTTTTGTAACTCCCCTCTCCCCCTCAAAATTTGAGGTTTTACGTCAATTTTACCAATCGATGGTAATCTGACAACCTTGACTGAAACTGACCGATAAAACGCATCACTTCGAGGTGTTTTATTGTTTATCGGTGAACCAAGAGGATTGAAAACGCATACCTTCACCTCTTCCACTTTCCTTACAAAGCAGAAGAATCAGATCTCAAAACATCTTCAAATTATTTCCGCCGAGTGATGAGAAGTCGTTTGGAACTAGAACCAGAAGCTGTGAAAATGAACATTCGACATTAGAACGAGAAATTAAATTTTCGTAAAAGGTGCGAGTTCGGGGAACTTTTTTTTTTAAGCTGTACTACTATGACGCGTATTTTTTCTAATTCGAAAGAAGGGCCATTGGAACGCATAGTAACCGAAGTAAACGAAGTGTTTTTGTCTTACAAGAATATTAAAACAGTTTATCATATTTTATTATACTTACCTTGAGATGAGTTATCCATGATAGTATAACTAATAAGATGTCAATGGCATCAATGGCACACAGTAAAATTGAAATTCGAAGGGCTTAAGTGATAATAAAGTAAATAAACATACAGGATTGAACATTAAAATCATTAAATAAAAAAAATTTCGCGGCGGAAAATATCGAATTCCCGTTAGTTAAGGTACATATAAACACGCCTGTGTTAATTCATAGTAAATATTTGGATTTGAATTTTCCCAACTTTGGCCAGATTTTAAGATCATTGGCTGCACTGCGCAACACCTAGGTTTAATTCTCGATTAAATTACCTGCATTTAATATTCAAGTTTTTAATGGAGCAAGTTTACTAAATACGAGCATAAGGAATTAGATAAAACTTGAATAGATACAAATGATATCTCTTAACTTTTCGGAAACAAACCGTTTTCTTAAAGGCGATGATGACAACTCCGTCTTTATTTATTATCAATGAAGAGAGCGTATCCATTTTTTTTTTTCGTTCATAAAATTGGTTATTAGACTTCGAAAAGAGCTCCTCTATAAAAGTTAACTGCTTTCATAACAATGAAATCCTCCTTCCCTTGCTAATTTCCAATAACTATTAAACTGCTATGCTGATACATTGAATGAGAAATATTGAATGAATTAAATGCCATCTGTCCAAGAGCAAGTACTTTTCTCTGAGAAAAATAAAATATTTTTCCATCCCGAAAGGTAATTTATTAAAATTGTGCTATACATTTCTGCTGGACAGTAGATTAATAATAATTTCTTAGACATTTTTTTTTTTAAATTTCCCAATTAGTCATGTAATTCGCTGGAATAAAACTTTCACTTCAACAGAAAGATCTTTTCTTATCCGGTATTCATCCTCCTGGAATTCCATCCCTTGTTCCATCCGTCACTCCAATGCACTTCCCATCTTATTCAAATTATTAAACCCGCTTATTCAATCACTTCCTGTCCATCTAGCTCAAAAAGAATCGTAAATACTTTCCTTAGTAATAATGTCCATAAGTTTCCGACCGGAGGAAGAAGGAAAGATGAAAGAAAAAAACTGGTGTTATTGTTTTCAACAGATTCTCCTATAAATTGTACACATTTCATGCACCGCTTAGGCAACATTTCTATGAAAAAGTAAGGAAAAAAATAATTTTCTCCGTTGTTAAAAAAATTTTCTTCCACCGCTGCTTGGACCTCTTCGTCGGTGTCAAATCTCCTCCCACGAAGGCCGGATTTTAATTTTGAGAAAAGGTAGAAGTCGCAAAGAGCCGAATCTGGGCTGTATGGTGGATGGGAGGCTTTTTGGAATTCGCTTTGAAATCAATGTTGTGTGGACAGGGGTGTTGTCGTGAACAGCTCTGCTCAGCTTCCCCCGCCTTTTCTCTTTGATGTCGTCTCGTAAACGGTGAAGTAGTATTATACTCAGCATTTACTTAAAATCAAGCAGAAGTATTCCCCTACAATCCCAAAAAAATGGTGGTCATTACCTTTTTTATCGAATGCGTGACTTTCGCCTTTAGCGGAGGTGCTTCTCCTGCCTTCTCCATTCCATGGACTCGCTTTTGCTGAGTGGGTCGATAGTCTAGAACCATTGTCTCATCCCCAGTTGAATAAAAGAAATTTTTCGGGTCGGCATTTTTACTCACATACAAATTCATTGCAGCAGCGAACACGTTTCTCTTTTTGAGCAGCCGAAAGAATTTTTAGAACCCATCTTGCACTCACCTTGCTCTTTTTTAAATGCTCTTTAATGATCATCAGAACTATTGTTTTTGAAAGCCCTAACCTTGCTGTTATTTCTTTGGTCTTCAGCCTCCGATCAGACAGCAATTCAGTTTCCCCAAGTTGGATTGTTTCAGAAGTGACACCTTCCAATGGGCGACCAGAACGCGGTTCATCATCCAGACTTTCTCTCCCTAACTTAAACAATTTTGCCCGTTCTTTTACAGTTGAATACGAGGGAAAGGTTCTCCATACATACCATACAAGCGCTCTTTAATTTGCGCAGGAGTAAGGCTCTCTTTCTTACTTTTGAGCACATCCTTTTATTGGCAGAATTCTTTGTTTATATTGTTATGTGAAATTGATTTACTTTTGATTTTGATCTTTATTGTCACTGTATTAGTGCCTTAAACAAAGTTAGTGTATTATATATTGTTTTGTTTATTGAAAAAGTTTTGAAAATTAGTTTTTATTTTTTTTTATGAAGATTATTTTATACTAATAGTATTTTACACTAATTATAGTACGCCCTGTTATTTGAAAAAAGGAAGTGGTACGCAGTAAGTTAAATCTGGGAACCCCTGTTTACTGAATAAAAGAGTAATTGAATAATTGAGGTAATATTCACACGGGAACAGATTTTAATTACAAAATATCTGAATACTTTTCAACTTAACTAGTACAGAAGACGTTATTAGTCTATGAAGATAGTTATTGATCACACTGAATTTACAAGTTATAGCCTTCTCAGCCATACTTTTTATTTTATTTTTAGTTGTCTGCTATTTCTGCTTGTTCTCTTAAAAAACCACACTGTTGTCTATGAAAATGGGGGTATTTACCTGTTAGTTCAAAATCATGAAGAACCCGAATAGTTTCAAGAAAAAACCTTCTGAAGTGGAGATATGGCTAGCCATAATACAATCCATTGTATAACGCTAACTGGAGTAAATTAAAACCAAGCTCACAATTTTAAGTGGTTTGAGGATAACTGCTCGCCGATTTGTCTTTAAAAAAATCGCAATATTTTTTATTTATTTATATGCATTTTTTAAATTTATTATAATTATTTATTTTTTGCTTAAGCCATTTCATAGCTCCTTTCTCTGATCTCTCGATTTAAATAATTCCTCCCAACCTCGAAGCACCTAAAGACCCATGTGAAATATAAAACATTCATGCTTGAATTGATTGGAAAACAACGGAAAGCATAATTTATTATTAAGGAAGAAGTTGGTCAGAGGAGTGCGGTCAGTGACAAACACACAAATTAGTATAACTTATTTATTCTGTGCCTTAATATAAATAGGTGTATGTCATTGACCGCACTTCCCGACCAACTATTAATATTTTTTTGTCTCAAACCATCTTTTTTTTTATTCAGTAATTCTATTCGGTGTATACTCAGTGGCTAATTTTTAATAAAAGAGTAACATCAAAGTCATAAAAAGATTGTAGAAATGTTGGAATTAGTAATTTTTCAAATGTTCTAAATACGATTGACTGAGAATTATTTTTACTTATAAGTATTTGAAGTATATAAACACATGGAAGGACTTGGTTTTTAAAATCTAAAGGCATTATCGAAAAAAGATAATAAAGAAATTTATGAAGTGTAGATAAAATGTTGATGAATAGAAAATAAATTTAAGAAGCATGGTCATGAGCACGTTTCGGAAGCGTCATATGAATACATAAGTGGTAAAACTGTATTGATATCAACAACTGCAAATTATTATTTTCATTCATAATAATTTTATATGATGGTAAAATAATATACAAAATCTAGGTTCATACTGAAAAGATATGTTAATTTTTTCTAATATGAAAAACGGAAATAAAATTGCTAGTATTCTCAATTATTATTTTAATATTTCACTCATTCCATTCACAGGTGAAATATTCAATTTCCTGACCTGAGCTTAAGTGAGGTCCTGTTTCAACTCGACCGTTTGGCATTTCGTTTGTTTGCCTGTCTGTGTGTTACGCAATTATGATTAAATGCGTCGCTCGATTTTCTTCAAATTTACCGCTAATGAAGTCAGAAAAAATTACATCTGTGTAGGATTATTATTTTTTAATTCCCACTAAAGATGGAGATCGTTTTAATGGACCCGTATTATCAAAAATCTTTTCTTTTTTTTTTTTGCAGTCACGACGAAATACAATGTTCGATTTTCTTTAAATTTAACACTAATGTTCCTTTTAGTCAGAAAAAAAACGAAGGAATGAAAAGGAATTTTTATTTCCGATCCAAGACGGCGATCGTATCATCAAAAATCTGTTTGTTTCACAACCAAATTCGTTGTTCGATTTTCTTTAAATGTGACATGAAGGCATGGAGGAATACTTCTAGGAGGCATTTAAAACGATCTGTGTAAGAATTGTTTGTTATTTTTTGAATAAGGTGATGTGGGGTAAGTGCGTGATTGTCTCGTTAAATCCAAACCTCCCTACTGATTAGAGCTGCCCTTCAAGGAGCTTGAAGCCAAAGCATTGATGCTTCAGAAATCTACGCAAGTTCGCTAAGGTGGAATATAACGAGTCGTAAAAATATTAGTTCCAATCTGTAGATAAAGTTGTGTCTTTTAGCTTTTGCAGTACAGCTGTATCGGTGTTTATCTACCAGTAATATTTTTGTTGTTGTTATCGTAAGCGGAACGTACAGCTTTTCTTCAAAACACTTTGTGATTTACATTTCTCCTTGGCAGTTTTCTATTTTGTAAGGCCTTATTTCCAGTCAACCAGAAAAACATCAGAGGGCAAATGCAGACATCTGGTGTGTGACATGTGTGCGTGGTGTAAGCTTCCTAAGGGTTTTGTAAATAAGTTATCATGTCTTGTGGAGGCAACTAAAGACTAGAGAATTTAAAAAAAAATTATTTTTTTCAATACATTTATTCAATTATATTCCATATCCCACTTTCATAACTCAATGAAGATTGTAAAATTTGAATCTCAGACAAGCTTTAACTTTCTTCGATGATTTCTCCGGTATAATAATCCTTCGGAAACAGAACTATTTTGCACTCGTCCCCAAACCGTTCCTGCTGGACTAATGAGTCTTCCAGATACCTTGTACGCACTTATCCCTCAAGGCAGGTGCAAGTGCATACTAAGTGCCATTCAATCAAATCAAAATGGACGTGATTGAAACGTAGGCTTGAATGTAATATTTAAGTATAATCGTCTAATAAACATTTTTTTTTTTTAAATAAAGAGAAAAATCTAGCTTCAAAAATAAAAATTTTACGGTCTTATTAAGTCGAACATTGTAAAATTTAATGCGCACTTGCCCTACATCACCCTACATATTTTATTAATACTCATTGACGCGGATGGCGATGGGAAAAGAATATCAGATAATAACAATAACTGTGAGAGGATTAAATCAAATATTGAATGAAAAGAAAAATTCAATTGTATAATGGGAATTTGGATTATTTTTAATTTTCTTCGATTTCTCTTGCTCGAATCCTGGCGATTTTTCGACTTCGAGATTTGAAATTATATTACTGATGTCGTTGATGTTGCAAGAAGAGGACCGGAAAAACTACGTATGTATAGAGTTTTATATTTTTCTTCCTCACTATGGAAGGTAGGAAAGCTTTTCATTCATGCAGAAAGCGAAAACATTTTATGTCCCTAGAATCGAAAATTTCCATTCGCGTTTTACGTTTTATTCATCAAAGAACAATTTGATTTTATTCATCAAACAAATTCGGTCTCGTGTCTGTCTGTCTGCCTGAAGTCAAATCCACGTGATGGGCATTGCACCTAAGATTTAGTCCAAAGTTGGGGAGTAGTGTATAAATGATCCAGTATCAATTGTGTCGATATCTATGTATGTATATAAATAATTACAATAATTGTGAGAGGATTAAATTATTTTTTAATGAAATAACTGATTAATTCTACAATGGTTTCGGTGATAATTCTGGAATTTTCTTTGATGTTTCTTGCTTTAATCTTGTCGAATCCTGGCGATTTGTTGCCATATGGAACATAACATAACTGACAGAGAAGAAAGAGGTTTATAAAAAGTCACATTTGTATTAAACAGATGTGCGTTGTAATTGGATTAAGCGGATGCAAAATAAAATCGAAATCCCTAAATGGCTACGATATTAGCTTTATTGATAATTGAATATTAAAAATAATTTATAATATATAAATATAAATTATGTCTGGTGCCTCTGGAAACAATGATGGATTTTCAACAAATGATAGTATTTGCCAATTCTTTAAAAAAAACTGCAATAAAGATCAGTCCGTATAATACTGGACAATACTTTTCCTATTATCGTCTTTACTTTGTGTTACTTTGAAGCGCGCATATTTCTTATATATAATCAAATATGAAAATAATCGATAGGAACATTCTTGTAGGAAATTGTATGCTCTTCAGTTTTTTACATCTAATGTTTAAAGCTAATAATATAATAAACGAAAAACACGACCTTCTCCCCACCTCCTCTCTTTGCCTCCGCTCCTAGATCCGAAGACTTTTGTATGTTTATCTCATAACCAGACCAACAAAGTCCTGGATTCAATTTTGGACTGTATAATATAATATAATAATATAGTATAATAATAATATGCACTGTATATACAGCGCATATCTTTTCCTGAATTATTAATTTGTATTCAAATTGAATATTTTTTTTTACTTTTCATATAAAAGTAATTTCATATTATAGGTATTCATTTGGATGTGTTTTATCAAATTTTAAGGCTAAATTAGAAAATAAAAAAATATCAAAATTCAAAACATATCTGAATTTTCCGGATTCCAAATTGTGTTATGTTCTTTGAACTGAGCGAGTAATTCATATTGAACTGATATTATAAATATAAGCAAGGCCTGGATATGTATACAAATGCATATTTTTCGTGAATCGTTTTTTGAAATACGTGAATTGATATCATTCTAAATTCTTTGGAAAATCTTTATATTGCATATTTGTTCAGAATTTGATTATTGTGCATATTTTGACTTAAAATGCATAAATTATTCAAATTTTGCATAATTGAATTTATTTCAGATGTAAAAAATAATATTTAATTAAATTAGATGTTAATTTTTATATCAATTAATATTTTATATAATGTTAATCACATTTTTAGCTTTTACAAACTATACTTCAAATGATAATTTCTGGTTATGTTCCGTCTTGGGCATTTTCCGTGAAGTACTTCCATAGTAATTTTTAATCCAAAATAAAAACGGTACTCAGTATGTCGAAGGACATTTAGTTTATTTAGAATGAAAAAAACATTCCTAATTTAATTATTACTGAGCCCACAATACCGAAGGAGTTGGCTTTCATCTAATCTAATCCAAGATTTTTAGTGGATTATATAAAAAAAGAACGAAACTTGCCTGTGGATGATAGTTGTAAATTAGTTCGAAAACTCATAGTGTAGGGCGATGTTGGTGCTATTTTACATGTTCTTCTTTCTCTTGCTCCTGTAGCCTCTAAGGGTAGAGCACGAGCTTAGGTCCACTTCCACCACTCATTCTTATCTCCGGCCATTTGGCGCATCTGGGACAACGTCTTTCCTCTTCTTCTATCCAACCCTTTCAAGTACTTCCTCTACGTCGCCCTAGGTCGGCCTACCGGTCTTCGTCCTTCGATCTGGCCTCCATGTACTATTTGGTCTTCCAGGTTTCAAGCAATCTGCACACATGTCCAAACCACCTAAGTTGGCGTTCCTCTATATTTGCCTTGACTGAGGCTATATTCAGCTCATACTGAATGGCTTCGTTTCGGATGCAGTCTATCTTGGTTTTACCTCCAATTCTTCTGAGGAACATCATTTTTGCAGCGGTTACTCTTGAGAAATGTCTCTCCATGGCCGTCCAATGTTCTGTCTGCTCCATATAGCAACACAGGCAAAAATATTTTTTTTAAAGATAACTGGCTTGCTGTCTCTGCCGAGCTATTTTTTGGCAATTATTGTATTACTAATCTGATAGAAGACTCTATTTGCTTCATCAAGCCTATTTGAGATTTCTATTTATAAGGGGGCCCAAGTATTGATATGAATGTACACATTCCATGCTAACTCTATTACAGATGATGTTCAGTCCTTCATCATTTCTTTGCTGCATTGATCTCCATCCTTTTTCGAAGTAATTCCTCTCTCCTCTCTACAACTGCAATTTGTCTGTAAAGACAAATACTTGTGCCAAAATTGGGATAAGCTTCCTTTTTCCTACAATAGTCCGGAATATTCTTCTCTTCCATATCTTGAGAATTTGGTAAACGAATGCTATAGAAAGGAGGGGGCACAGGCTATCACCTTGTTTAAGACCTTTTTCAAAGAAAAATGGTTTCGAATCATATCCATTGAGACGGACCACTCCGTTGGGTTCTTGGTAGACTGACTTCATTGCCTATATTAGATTTGGAGGGACCTTCATTTTACTCAATGCTTCCCAAATCTCCAAATCCCCTTATGTCCAAGAAGACAAGATACACATTCTTCCCTCAGTCCCAAGCCTTTTTCACTATTAATAGGTGATCCATAACCTGTTTTTTGTGACGGGAAGCAACTTGTTCTTGTTCCAAATCATCTTTTATTTTTTTTTGGAGTATTCTTTCTATCAACCAGGTATACAGTTTATAAACCACTGGTGAGAGGCAGATGGGCCGATAGTTTTCGCAATCGCTCTGGTTGTCTTTCTTACGTATTAGGATGATAACATTATGCTCCTATTCTTTGGGAATTTTCTTTTCATTCCAGATTTTTTGAAAAAGCGTCTGAAGTTTCCTTTCCATTTCCCTTCCTCCAAAATTCGGATGCGATGTTCTCTCTTCCTGCTGTCTTACTTAATTTCGTGTTAGACAGTGCTTCTTGTATTTCATCCTCCTGGATGCAGCCATCCATATCCTCTACTCGTCTTTTCGGCCTTATCCTACTTAATCCGAGATGTTCTACTGTCGGCAATTCATATTTTGAGAATTTCTTCTGTCAGTGGCTTCTCCAAACCTCCAAGATCCTTTCATCTGTTGCTATGTTACATGTTAAATCCTCTATATTTCTGACTGGCTTTGCTTTCCTTCCACGAAGTGTCTTAACAGTACTCCAGAATTTTCTTTTGTTATCCTTATAACTATTTTCAATGAATTTTCTAAACTCGGTTTAGGAATTTTAGAAAGATATTAGCAAATTAACTAATGGTGACATTTCAATTATTCAGTTGTCAATTAATCAATTAATTAATAAAATTAATGACCCGTTCATTTTGCTAAAATTTAATAATGCTCAAAATTTGTAGACGTAGAGAGGTCCTTTTCTGCTTATAAACATTTATTAACTGAAAAACGATTCTAATTCTCAGATAGAAATTTTGAAATGCAAATGTTGTCAATTATAATACTTGTGTTGAAAATTATAAAGGTATTGGTACTGTTGATGATTGAATTGGAAAGCGCTGTGTTTAAAATAATTTGTTTACGACACTATTAAAAGCTGGAAGAACTTTAAAAATAATATAGAAATCGTTATTGTACATAATAAAATGAGTCATTTATTGTGAAAAGAAAATATTTTGTTCTTTTTACTTATTTATGGCTTATTATTTTATCGTTATTACATTTTTTAACAAAATTGGGTTGCATCATATACGGCATATTATCATACATTTTTTTGCATATTATACTAAATATATCGCGCTTTTTGTGGCATATTTCAAGTTTTTAGTAGCATATAAATTCGGCCCATAAATATAGTTTAATATCATAATATATTCACAAAAATATTTTATATTTAAAATTAAAAAAAAAAAAAAAAAATCCAAGTTAAATGATGGTATTACCAACAGGTAAAAAATAATTGCTTAAATAAAGATAAAAGTGGTAAGGAAGTAAAGATTACATAATACTAATCTTAAGAGACAACATGGCTCTCGAAGCGCAGTCATTGAGCCCATAACAATTCGGACTACGGCAGCAAAACAAACAAGTTATTGCTGAGCACGAAGCCTTGTAAAAAAAAATAATTAACAATAAATATTAAAAAAATAAATAAAGATTGAAAGCATTAATATATGTGCCCTATGAGAACAGTCCAGAATCTTAGCTCATTACTGCGTCAGGACAAACACGAAATGCTTTGCCAACAAAAACAAAAAATATTGCATTTCTCCTTCAATGGATTAGTATAACAATGGCAATGACCTCACCCGCGGTAATAGGAAACCGGCCGTAGAGCAAAATACGAGTAAAAACGTTCTTTTACTTCTTACACTGGCTGAGGCAAATGATGGCCTGTCTTAAGCGACTTTCGGATTTATTTTAGGATTGGTATGCAGATGTATTGCGTAGTTTTTGTTTGTTTCCTCGCAGAAATATTTTCAAAACACATAAATTTCAGTCGTGCCATAACTTATTTTCCTACAGCAAAATATAGTTTTATTTTTAAAACTTTTACAACATAAAAAAGAAGTTTTAAAGATCTTTTATACACTCAATATTAGCATTGCAGTAATCGAAAATTGACGCTATTTCTAAAATAATATAATACAAGTGGATAAAATAATATGAAATAACCTCTAAAAAAAAGGACACAACAAGTAATGAATAATTTATAAATAAAGTGGAGATACGGGGCAAGTTAACAGTATGCATAATAAATCTTATCTATTCTAGTAAATGAAACAGTACCGTTCACGCAAGATTTTTAACGATTTAATATTTATTTTCTATTACATCTTTATAGCTCCAGGTAACGTCAGGTATTTTTTAAAATCTAGGTCATTGATATTTTTGTTGGTCATTCAAATAAAATCAGTTAAAATCAGGAAAATATTGTTAATAAACATGCAAGTTATTTTAAAACCACATGCATGATTAAAAAAATAAAAATTGTTAATTTCCGGTATAGTTCATTGGCATTTCTTAATAGAAAATATTGGGTTAGAACGGATGAAATTTCCGATTTGTTCGTTTTGATGAAATAATTAAACCATTTAAATTAAAGTAAGAAACCATATCTTGTTTACGTTACGTTACTAACACAATGGGTATTAAATTATTCTGTAGGCATTCATCTTTCACTTGCATCTTTCAGTTTATTGTGAAACATTCAATTGTATGCGTAGTTTTTGGTCATAGAAGGGGCCTGAGAAATTACGCGTTAAGCTGGGTCGACACCAAGTAACAAAAGACTTATTTTATAAAAATTTCGTTTTACAACTTTCTAACATTTGTTATCAGACGCATTTTGAAACGTTAATATGTTTTTTAAGTCAACGACCCTCCCTGAGTCGAGGACAAACCCTCTTCCAAACTTATTGCTACTCCTCTTTGAATCTCTTATTATTATTATTTATGGACATATTATGTTATTTTCATTTTTATTTTAAAATACAATGTGTGAAAAATAGAGGGAGTTTTCCTGTCGTAAATTTAGGTTTACCCCAGTTTTTAGTGTCGCTAAAAACGTACCCGAGTTTTTCTGACAGATATTTTGACCGAAACCTCGTTTTTGTTGCAATTTTTTTTTTTTGCCAATATCTTGGAAGAAGATCACCTTATACGAAATTAAAGTAGATAAAATTTCTACATTTTTTGTCCATAAAAAATGTCTTTACGATCAAGCACAAAGCTTTGCTCTAGGGTAGTATAAAAAAGTGGGAAAAAGAGATTTATGGCTCTTTACATCCGATTTTCATAAAAACTATCCAAGTTACTCTACTTTTGATCATACATGCTATTATACTTCAAGAAATACACATTAAATACACATTTCCTATGTAAATCGATGCGTGTTTCAAAGCAAGTGTTTAAAATCAAAGTGAAAGGGAAAAGGATGAAAAATATGAAGACAAATGAAAATAAACTTGAGGGTGTGAACTTGAAAACTCTTTACTTCTATTTTTTTTTTATTAAACTCGAAATAGCTATGGTTATTATCACTCACTGAGTAAAGAGTCTAAACATGTCTATTACTGACTGACTGACCCCTTACTTTATTTTCTTACGTTTGAAAATCAATAATTACAAAACCCTCTACATCTAGCAACCGGTGGAAGGCAAAACTACTTACCTACATCACAATATGAAAAAATGAAAGAAAGGAGTTAAAACCGCTCACAAGCTCACTTATATTTATAGGTTTTTGTAGGTAAATACTTAAAATGTCAGTTAAAGTATTCAGTTGAAATTCTCTGGTCCGTCCTTGATCATTCACTGGTGCTGCTCAGAGTTATCTTATATAGAACAGAAGAAATAAATAAGGAAGGAATTAGTGAATTATTAATCAATACTGGTATTCAGGAATTAGATTTGGAAAAGATAATGTTATGCGTAAGCAACTTAAGAAAGAACCTTTTAATGCGGATGTACCTGATGATAGCCTTTTGTTATTGAAATGAGGATCAACTTTTAGCTATGTGCGCAATTGAAAGAATGTTAAGGAAATCAAAATGTTTAAAAAAAATATTCAAGATCCTTTATTTGACAATCGAAATTGTTATTAAAAGTCGGACGAGAATATGTGTTTTGTATAATTCAACAGTTTATAATTTCAATCGCATCAAGAAAACTTTTTAAAAAATTCGGACGAAAATCTTAACTTTTTGGGGTAGAATTCGGCTAGTTATAACGAAGTTTTTCCTACAAAATTGATGAAAAACGGACGAAGATTTTCGTGTTCTAAAGAGCAGAATATTTAGCTTTAGTGTCGTCCGTTTCAAGAGAATTTTTAATTATCGGATAAAATCCGGATGTTTTAGGTTTTATGGGGCGGAATTCAGTTCGTTATATTTTTCATAATCGGGGGCGAATAGTCAAGGTTTTGAATCTTTCAGGAGCAGAATTCAGCCCGTTTTAATTTCAGGATGTCATGCTACGTTTTTCATAATCGTGATTTCAGAACATGTTCGCCAATTATATAGAAGTTCATGTGAGAGCTGTTTGGTTCCCTGAGGGCTATTGTTTCTGGTGGATTAAAAATTTTACTTAACGAATAATATCTCGTTAAAATTCTTGGTTTCTTAATAATGTCATTGGTCCGTTTTAGTTGAAGGTAAGGCTTCAATTATAACTCGAAGTTAGTAGGCATCGCAAGATCCTAAAACTTTACTAATAACTTGTTCAATTGAAAACCATTAGATTGAACAATTTTAAAAATTAAGTCCAGGTTTTGAAGTAGTAATAGTTTCCACCATTTTTTTTTCTAACTTAATTTTCTTTTCTTCTCTTTCACACAATTTAACAATTATCCTTTTCATCTTTTGGGGGAGGGAGGTAAGAACCTCTGCCTACGCTGATGCCCATATAATGAAACCAGGAAACGTTCCCCTGCTTGTGCTATGCTATGGTTAGTGAGTGGCCTGTGATTTTTGGAAAACAATCAAAATTGCAGCAAAATCGGGGTTTTTGGAAAGTTTTTTCAGAAACATCCATTTAATTTGATCGAAGAGGAGGAAATCGTCTCAAAGCCACTTATAGTATGTAAGAACAAGGTATGCTTTTAAAAAGTTTGGTTGTTAACAGTGTGCATTGGAGATTATGATAAACGTTGTTGCTTACTGGTCGGCATTTTTTTTTATTGAAATCGAAGAAGAAATGAAGAGGCAAAGAAGATAAATTTGTTGGCTTCTGCTTGTTCAGATATACCAAATATAAATGTGTTTTTTATGTATTTGTATGCGTATTCTATGAAGTTTATATCATGTATGGTCATAAATAGCTTAACCATGGATAGTTTTAATAGAAATCTTACGTAAAGAGTCTTAAATCGCGTATTTGCCACTTTTTGGGTATTCGGCCTCATTTTCAGAGGGATATAACTGCTTAAAGGTTGATAGCAGAGATATATTTTATGGGAATAAAGTGTAAAACATTTTATCTACTTTAATTTGGTAGAGAATGGTTTTGTTTGAATAAAATAATAGTTTCCAAGATATAGATGGAAAACTAAGTTTTCGCGCAAAATACCCTTCAGAAAACCTCAACGCACTAAAATTTTCGTCTACAACAAACCTTTTCTCTTTTCTGTCCTAGTTTGTTCTGCGCCACTTCTTATATAATTTTAATTTTAGTGTACATGTTTCCTACTTTTTCTTCAAACAAACACCCTTCCGTCT
The DNA here is from genome assembly GCA_948150685.1 of Rhaphigaster nebulosa. Taxonomy (NCBI): domain Eukaryota; kingdom Metazoa; phylum Arthropoda; class Insecta; order Hemiptera; family Pentatomidae; genus Rhaphigaster; species Rhaphigaster nebulosa. The sequence goes on along the minus strand of OX411308.1, from coordinate 41,463,687 downwards.
GGTAAACACACCGAAAAAAAAAAAAAACATTTCGCCCCTCTCAAAAATTTTTATGACGTAGTTTGCGTCGTTACCCTCCTCCCTTTGTGAGCTCTCCAGCATTCATTTGCACAGTCGTGTTTGATATGTTTGTGGCTACGTTGCTATTAGCGAGTTTAAAAAAATCGCTAGATTTTTTTTTAATTTCCAAATTAATTAATTAAAAAATTTATGAACTAATTACCGTGAATTTAATGAGGGTCTTGACAACAAATCTCTGTACATATGTTTTGCTTACAGATTGCAAATCGGAGGCTTCAGTCTTGAAAAATTCAACTTATAAATTCTACTAATTTTCACACTTCCCGACAAGTGGTACATTTAGCCTTAATGCTTGCTTTTTTATTAAAATTAAAAAACAATTTTAAAAACTATTTATTATTAATTGTGTCCTCTTCCATTGCTAAGCGATGTGAAGTGAAATCCCCATTCATACTTTTAAAGTAAATATAATGAAAAATACCAGAATCATGTGAAATAGTCGAAAATTATAATACAATAATACAACTGAAAATATCATATAAAAAAAATTAAATGCTTGTTTTACTAAAGAGAGCACTTATGCCTAATAATTTGTATATTAAATAATTTAAATCATTCTCACGAATTATTTCGTGGTTAGCGATATTTACGTGAGGCAATCTCGCTATCAACTATATTAGCGTTTATAACGTGTAGCTTATGTTTAAAAAAAATTTCAATTATGCACTCACTCAGGATCTGCATGACCAATTTTATACACACATGCCTCCTGCAAAAACATGTATATCATCTAAATGTATAATATGCGTGTCATGGTCAACTGTAATTTCTTAGCATCTAATACATGATATATACACATACTCCAATGTTTCTTACGTGAAGATGTTGCATGATCCTGCAGTTATGAACATTTTATGTAAATATTATAAATACCATATGAATATATATATTATCATTTTATTGCAGTAAAACGATGAATAAACTGTTGGGATGAGGCGTTCTCCTAGAAATAACAAAGTGAAACCATTAATTGGTTTTTTTTATTTATTTTTTATTTTATATTATTATTATTATTATTATCTCTTTTTTGTACGTTACAATCATGTATGAAAGGAATCGTTAAAAAATGGAAATTATAGATAATTAAAAAATAATAGCATAGCCGTAATATTTTAAATTCATTGTGTTTGATACTTTGATGTTTTTAAAAAATAAAAATATAAATTAATTTTTTCTATGGCATCCAAAAGACATTATCAAAATCCCTGGTACAATGATTACAAAATCAAATTTTATTGTTTTAAGTTGTAATAAAAAATTATCAAACTTATAATTAACTAAATAATTTTTAATTTCAATTCAGAATACAGAGCGATTTATTTAGTTCACTTCATGGTAAAACTAAGCATCATTTAAGGTTATGATAATTAGTAATAACCATGGTCTGTCTTGATGATTAATGATAATGATTAATTATCGTTTGTCTCATAGTTTAATCAAGGTTATTTTACTCACTTTTTTTTTCATGTAAACGCTAATAATACTGATTAACAGTAGGAAGAAGAGGAAAAACAGCATCTCCATCATTCATAATATTTTTTATTCTTAAGAGACGTTGTTGATTCACAACTGTCAAATACTATATGGAAACAATATATCTGAACTCTGGAATCCATCCTTAATTTATTAACATAACATTCGATAACTGCTATTGTAATTTTCATTATTTTCCGAAATAATTTTCACAGGTCGGCATGATTTTTATAGGATTGATGAGAACAGGATTACATGATACCTATATATTTTTGAAGGATTGAGCGTTTTTTCATATTTCTGGGTATGACAAAGGGGTTTGGTAAAATAAATAAGATTCAATAGTTGGTTGAAATCATATTTTTTTATTATTTTTTTTTCTATACAATAAAAAAAATTATTTCAACCAACTATTAAATATTATTAATTTTCTTAAATCCTTCTGTCATACCCATAAGCATTAAAAAAGCTCAATCTTTCAAAATGTGAGGGATAAATATTCCCGATATATCTTGGAGTCTGTTTTGTTTTAGAGTCAATTAATTTCCAATCGCAGGGTAACTCACATCAGTCAAAAAAAGAGATGCTTAAATTGTTATGTTTTATATTAGGTATTATCTGGTTCTAAATATTATTCGCTAATAATTATATATATATATATATATATATATATATATATATATATATATATATATATATATGTGTGTGTGTGTGTGTGTGTGTGTTTTTTAGCCTTTGGTATAATAATTCCAAAACACTTTATATTTTTCCTCCATCTTCATAAATAGCTAAGATATGAAACCTCTGATCGGTCCCCTTTTTTCGGGACAAAACGGCTGATGATAATTTCGAGTCCCGAAGATCATCTCGAGGTAACTTGAAACTTTGATTTTGAAAAAAATTTGAAAAAAAAAATCGGCTCAGTAGTCTCGTAGAAAAGCCGCGGCGGGTAATTTTTTTTTTACATATCTTGAAACATAAAACCTTCAATTTGAGGGGGGAGGAGTTAATTATTTTTTATTTTAGTGCTACGCTGTTCTCGCCAATATAATAATACGATTATTTTTTCCAACGATTACTCAAGAGTAATACATGATATAAGAGTAATACATGATATATATAACCCAAGGGTTCAGGATGATTTTGCTGTGTATGGGCGGAAGTAGTATAAAGCGCACTGCAATAGTTAATACACAGTAATATTTTACTTTGACACTGTCCATCGCATTACTTAATGGTAAGTGCGAGCATATTACACGTTTATCCGTTTTGCTTTTAATTGTAACATTTGACATGACTTCTGTTTCCCGACTTAATTTTTATTTCTATTTTTTTGCTCCTCTTTTCACGCACCTCTAATTCACCCACCATAAAACTGGCGCTCAGAGCTGTTAGCCAAAAAATTCTCAGTTGTCCCATTTGTAAATCGGGCCCACAAATTGACATCATTGGATCATGCATATTTCATGATAAATCTAAATTTCCCAAATCTATTTGAGGTTAAGTAATGGAATGATATCAGCCCGTGGTGATAACTTTTTTTTTTTTTTTTAAACACTCAAGTACGATATTCCAAAAAGTTGGAATTTATAGTAACTTATCTATGTACTTAGCAAATGTAAATTTCAAGGAATGGGATTCTAGCCAAGGATTTAGTAAGCGGTTTAGGGTCAAGGTTTAAATATTCAGTCCATACGGTGGCCTTTATTTTGAGTATTCCTTCCGCTCGGACCAAACATTATGCATGGATCTCTTTCAGATTAATTAAGTTAGTTGTGATGAGATGATGAGGAGGCCCAATCTCGGTGACGGGATGTAGAGCCATCTATGTATGTACGAATAGTATGTATGTAATGAGAGAATACATTTACATTAGAGAATACGATATATATCCTATCGTCCTGTAGTTCGGTGCAACCTCTACTTTATAAAATCACGAAACCTTATACTGGTAAATAACAATTCAACTATTTGTTAATTGAATTAAATGTATAAGTTTTTATTCAGTTCTTTTATTCAATCCAATGCAGAAAGTACGGAATAAAATACTTTAACCTAATTCGGGTAATTACCATGAAACAAAAGTCTATCATGGTCTGTGCTGAAGGAATGGTCGAGTTAAGGATAAAGAACAAAAGTGGAAATTAAATCATACAAGATTTAACTTTTCGTTGTTCTGTGTAATTTTATCTAAACTATAATGGAGGTGGTTGGTTGGTGGTAAACTGTCAGACATCAGTTGAAGTAACTTTTTAAAAAATCATTAAGTTGAGTTTTTATTACTAGCCGACGCAAAGTGCGTCGTTAGTAGACAAATATCAATATATTTTCTAATGAGCTATCATTCATAAGTAATTAATTCATTTTGAGTTAAATGCTTCATTAGTCACACTTTATTTCTCTTTCCGAGTGCATCTTTTCTCTTAGGAAAAAACAGCCCAAATAATGGAATTTACTGACCAAGGTATATGCATCAAAATAGTATATTTAAATTATAAACATTACACGCCTCTTAAGTGTGATAAATCATGTTCACTGTTGCATATGGAGAAGTCTAATGAACAATAACGATGAAAATTATCAAACGTTAGTCGGCTATTTTGTTTTTTGTAAAAAATTTCGTGAGCGCCATGCTTCTTGGCTTCAGCAGAATGCAAAATTTTTATAATAGAATAACAAATCGTTGTAAATAGATAAACTTGATTTTGATGGATACAAACAAAAAATTGAAATTACATTATAAAAAATACATTATTCATATCATTTGCGCTCGTAAAATTAAATCTATTAAAAACTGTTTTTTGGGGGTATTATTTTTCAAATAGTCACCTTTAATCCTTGTTATAAAGTACATATATTCATAATCAGAATGGCATTTTCTATAAGAATCCCAAATCAATAGATTTTGTTCAACAAACCTCCAATACTCCATACACTGTGAGACATTTCGGCCCTAACTGTAGGCCATCCTCAGAATTAAAAAAGGTCAGAGATACATAGATCAGGGTGAATAATACAAATATATATAAAAAAAGAAAAATAACAAAAAAAAACGTAAAAAATAAAAAAAATAATTATGACAATAAATAACAATAGCAAGTACGATGGAATGAGAGAAAGTAAATATATAATATCAACGAGAGAAACTTGAAGAACTATACAAACCAAACTGTGGATGCTAAATAAGAATTAATACAGGAAAAGAATAGAAATGAAGAAATAAATATTTAAAGACGCAGATAAAGTATAATGGAGGATAAATAATCAAGAGAAGAGCCCAAAGCAGTATTTAAAACACTGAATATGTCACTGGAGCTGAGGGCATACCAATAGGAACAATGCAAAGGGAAAGAGGTAAGGATGAGAAACTTTGTCTTATTACCTGACAATCTATAAAATAAATAAATAAAACGGAACAATAACAATTAATAAGACGTAAAAAAAAATATATATATATATATATATATATATATATATATATATATATATATATATATATATATATATATTAAAAAAATGATAAATTTAAACTTGAGAAGCTCAAATGTGACTAAAATTAATTTAAAAAATCTGGTGCGGTGCGCGCATCACACTACATTCCTATACCATCCTATAATATATAATACTATGATATAATTACTATAATCCTATAATACATTCTTAGTGTTTGCACAAACACTACTTGAAATATTCTCAGCAGTATGCACGTCTTTCTTCACAAAAATACAATGAAATAGTTTTTTAAGCCATTACTATGCGACAATTCTGTGCAATACATATTTTTGGTTTGTCAAGCTCAAAATAAATTTTAAAAGATTCCATGAATAAAATGGAGATAAATTTTATCTCCATTAAAAAATATTAGAGTAGGAATTATTAACATAATAATTTCTACTTTTATATTATTACAGAGCGTATTGTTGACTACATGATCGGGAACGTGCTTGGAAGAGGTCGCATCCTTCTGCTATCGGATACTAGGTTCTAGTCTTGTTGTCCTTATAAGATACGCTCTGTCAGTGCTAATACTGGTCCGATTTCCATAATTTTTTTTTTTTTTAGGCATTTTTTAATCGAAGACATCGTCCCTCCTCAATGATCAACTGACTTATCGGGAACCACTCTTGATAAGTGTTCACTTCCAAAATTAAGCTGCGCATGATTGGGAAATTTCAAATTTTCGTGCCAATTCTCGATTATTTTTCATTAGTTCTACCTCAAAAGAACCCCACAATTTCCTCATCAAATGATGATTTTCGTTCAGTCTCCTTTCCTCACGAGGCTGGTATCACCAGTTTCAAATTTATGAAGCCATTTGCTCACACTCTGTTCAGAAAGAGCATCCTCTTGGTTTTTTCAGCAACCTAAAACTGACAAGGCAAGACGACGTGCTTACGAATTCATTTTATATAGTGTAGGGATTAACGTGATATGAACCTTAATTGGATTTGGAAAACAAAATATAGCCGATCAGTGGATTACAATTTCCAAGAAAAGGAAATCGGAAAATTTGTATGACACATCACACTATTTACATCCATTTAACCAGCCAATAATCATCTATTATATTTAAAAAAAAAAACAACAGGAACACTACCCAGTAGAAGTCTTTGCTTTAGTACTTGCTAAGTCAGTACTGTTTCTTAACCAAACGTTATGCACAAGGAAGTGATGAGGCCAGAATGATGGTCAATTTCCCCAGCCCATTGAAGGATCGAGTGCTCACTGTACAGAGAATAAGTGTAAGGTAATGTGTGGTAAGTGCGTGGATCATCTCGTTAAATCCGAACCCTGAACTGGTAAGAACTGATCTTTGCGTAGCATGAAGCCTCAACACTGATGTAACAGAAATCAGCTACGAAGTTCGCTTCAACTTGTGCTGTAGATCTGTATCGGTGTTTATCTAATAGTTGGGTTGTATTATTTTCAAGGTCATCGAGAGGGTCGCTGCCGGAGTTCTCATTGCGGTTCTGAAGGGGGCCCAGTCTGGCAGACCCGGTTTTATTTTTTTTACGTTTTTACATAACATTACATATACCTATTATGATATCAGTAGGTATGTAATATCTGTACGTAATCTTTTTGTTACCTTGAATAAGAAACATTTTGGGTTTCATTGGTGAATTTAATATACAAGGAAACCGGAAAAATTTGTTCTTGGATCCTTGGTTTCTCTCCACGGCCCTGATTGTTTCGTTTTTTTCATTTTTGCAGTAAGTGGAACTGACAGAAACTGTTCTTCAAAATACTTCGTGATTTCATTTCTTCTGGACAGTTTCCTAGTTTTTAAGCGCTTTCGCGCAGTTCCACGGCAAAAAATGATAATAGGGGAAAGTACTTGACTGTTGTGGGACCAGTGTGCTATTCCTATAATTTTTTTCCGGTGCAGCTGCCGACTAGCGCATTAAAACAAAAATTGTTTTTGTAATGATTTTTCCAGATACCTTGTACGCATTTAAATCTGAAGACAGGGGCAAGTGCGTACTAGGTACTATTAAATTGAATTATCAATTCCTTGAAAATGAAAGTGATAGAAACGTAACTTTGAATAGAATATTAAAACATAAGCCGTTTAAGAAACATTTTTAAAAACTGATAAAAAATCTAGCTTCAAAAATAAATATTTTACAGTAAGTTAAAGTCGAACTTCATACAATTTAGTGCTCATATCTTCCAAGCCTTAATCTTCAATTTCTTGTCTCCTTGCTTCGCTTTATCACTAGTTGGACACCTAGTTGGAGTATTTGTTTCTAATGACTGTAAACTATCTGATTTACTCTCTTATTATATCATAATATGTAGTTCAGTTTCTTTTTATCTTCCAAAATTTTAATCAAACTTGATATACACTCTCTCAACCCAAGCATCCGCAATTCCGAAATTAATATCCTTTCTCATGAAACTGCTACATATGACAAATCCTTCAATCATTATGTCAATTCCATTTAAAATTTTATTATTTCTCTTGCTATGAAAGCTTCCTCCACATTTAAATTTGTCTCTTGGTTCGTCTATCTCCTTTCCACATAAATTTCTTTAAAAACCAACTCCTTCCTTCTTGATTCCATGCATATATTGTAAATATTAAATGACTGATGAGATTTATATATTATATTGTACATGTATTCTAGTTAATAGATCCCGGGGATTGATTTTTTTTACTGTCCAAAAGAGTATTGATATTTCACAACTATTTGTGTGTCAAAATTCTTAACAAAACATATTGAATATATAATTTGGCATTTATAAAATCTCCGGTAACCCTTTTATTGATCCAAAGCTACACTCAATAGCAGTACTCATCCGTGCCCATTATTGTAGACAATGCTGGCAGACTGCCTATTGTACCATATAACAGCCTTACCGTTCATTATGCGTAAGAACCACACGGTCATTGGCCTAATAATCTGTCGTCTAGGCCTTCCCATCGCTGATAAATTCATATTTATCTTAAACATAAGTATACATATATGTTGAAATAAATCTATACTAAGCGCTAATTTATAAATTTATTTTAATTTCCGCAACATCTCTGATCAAGAGTAGCAGACTACTGAAACTTTCTTCTTATTTCCAATTGGACAATGGCTTTACTAAGAAGCCATAATCTATCTTTGCAACGCTATTTCCTTGTTTTAATAATTTGTTATCTTATACATATCATTTTATTATAAAGGGTGTTCGTTTTTAATTTTAATCCTCCAACCGAAAAAAAAAAATTCTGTGCACGCTCCATCCCAAGGATATTGAAAAAATATATATCGATATTTTTGTCCGATATATTCTTTCGATATATCGATATTAAAATTTGAGTATCGAATACCGATATTTTTTCAATAACAAGAAGAAGAAAAAAAAATTATATAAAAGGACGGCAGGTTTGACAAACAGAGAACCATAAAAACTTGTGGTGTGGTGTTTTCGGGTTACTACCTATATTGGCTGTATTCAATGGATTGGTTTCAAAAGCAAAATATTGATATTTATAAATATCATTAATAAAATTTAAAAAAAAAGTCTAAACGAATTAGGAGAAGATTAGGAGATAACCAGTTTTTTAAATATTTGAATCCTGCAGGATAAATACTTGATAAAAACAATATCTTTATTATATCGTCTCGCTTGCAGCGGCAAACTAGGCAACAGGATATGGAGTACGGCGAAGCAAAGTGAGGGGCGAAGAATACCGTCAAGAGAAAGAAATATCAGGCACTTCAGGACCAGATTAAGGTTATTGAAGAGGCGGCCAACAAAAACGAAAGCAGGAAATTTTATAGGAATATAGGGAAAGAAAGGATATAAACCCGTAAATAATTGGATCAAAAGCAAGGAAGGTATACTCCTAATGTCAAACCAAGAGATTGTCCTAAGATGGGAAGAACATTTCCAAGAACTGTTGAAAAGTGGTAGTGATGACACAACCGGGTCAGCCACAATCACCTACAGAGAAACGCAGGCGAGAGAATCTGGAGAACTTGAATGGGAAGAAATAATCCCCCAACTATTGAAGAGTTAGATGTAGTAAAGTGGAAATTGAAAAGAAATGAAGCTCAAAGAGACAAAGTAAATGCTGAGCTATTTAAACTTATGCACAGTGCATGAAATGCACAGACTTATAGAATGCATTTAGAAAGAATGCATGCCGGAAAAATAGAATTGAGGAAATATCAATGTGATTCATAAGAAGAGTATGCGGCGGAATTTAGGAATAAAAGAGAAATCACTTTATTCAACGTGCGGTATAAAATCTTCGCCGTGTTATCGTACAACCGACTTGCACCCTATTATGAAAGAGCAGTAGGCGATTACCAATGTGATTTTCGGAGAAATAGATCAACAATAGATCAGATCTTTGGTGTTCGGCAGATAGATGAAACGATGTAGGAATATAACACGGTGACATGGCGGCTGTTAATTGATTTTAGAGCTGCATAGGATAAGACCTATAGAACCATGTTATATGAAGCTATGGCAGAGGCGAAAATCTCTCCTAAACTGATATCTTTAACCAAGATGACAATGAGGCAGTCAAACTGTCAGATAAGAGCAAACGGAGAACTTTCCAAACCCATGAAAATAAAGAATGGATTAAGACAGGGAGACGCCTGGCTCCCGCGCTGTTCAATTTAGTTCTGGACAAGGTTCTGGATCTAGACGGAAACGGTACCATCATGGATAAATCACTACAAATAATAGCATACGCAGATGATGTAATAATAGTAGGAAGAAGCAGGTAGGCTATTGAGGAGGCGTGTAAGTTTTTGAGAGGGGAAGCAAGAAGAGCCTAGCCTCGAAATAAATATCGAGAAGGCCAAATTAATGATTGTAGAAAGAATAAAAAGACAGCATCTTGCTTTCTACGACGTCGCTGGCGAAAATATTGAAGATATGTCTGCTTTTCCGTACCTCAGATCCCTAATGTCTCTTGAAGCAAATGAGGCAGAAGAAGTAAAAATAAGGATCAGTTGACATCCGCATGTTGGTATAGAAGGATCAATCTAATTAGGGATTGATAAATTATTTGCCACTTCTACAAATTTGTTTTAATGAAAACTAGTTTCGAATGTTATACATTCATCCTCAGTTCTAAAAACACAAAAATTTAAAAATAAGCAATTCAAAATATAGTTGGTATTATTATACATAATAAATTATATAAATCAGTATTATAAAACATTTATGAATTATGAATTTAATTAAGACAAGAAATTAAATACATGTTGGTACTCACCAAGATTTAAATAGATTAAATCAAACAGAAAAGTTTGTACTGGTTTCTTCTCGTACTAACAATGAACGAGAGATAGGTAGGATGTTTTTAGGTAAACGGTTTAAGAGTCAGAGTTTTCCCAGTAATGCCGGTGAGTAATTGTTTTTCTGTTATAGATGAGAATAAATTCAAGATTGGACTATTGGAGATATTTATTTGGTCATTTTAGCAAAAATCTGGATTGGATTTGAAGGATTTTATTATTTCAAGTGCTTCATATATATTTAATTTGAGACTGTTTTCAACGTGATGTATTAATTTAACTCCTGAGTCTTTGATGAATCATAAATTCATTCATAAATATCTGCTGTAAATAAACTTGATATAAACAACATCTCAATGATATCAAGTGTGAAATATCGATATTATAAAAAAAATATCTGAATAATATCGCCTCAAAAATATCGATATTCTAAAAACAATATCTTAAATGTATCGTTCAAGAAATATCGGTATTATTCAAACAATATCTTAATTATATTGCCCCAGAAATATCGATATTATAAAAATAATACCTTAAATATATTGGCACAGAAATATCGATAGGTGTGTGCCCCTTTAAAAGATTAAAAATATCGAGGCCCGACATGTCGAGATATCTATTTATTTTTTTCGATACACCGTACTACTATTTCGATATATTTCAAAACTATCGATACGATATGTATATATCGATATTTCGTTTCCGATAATCACAACCCTGCACTGTCTCTTTCACCAGAGCAGGCCACGCACAGCTGAAGCATACTGTTTCACAAGAATTGTTTTTTCTTATAGTTTTTTTATATTATTTATAATTTTTTTTTACTTGTTTATTTTTATATATAAGCAAGAAATGTATTTTTTTTTCATATCTATGCTTATGGGACTTCGTCCCAGTGGAAAGTTTCTTTTTTATTCTATTCTATTCTACAACATTAGTCAAAAACCTCAGCATCAGAAATTACCTTCATAGCCGCTATAAATTTTACTTATACAGATAATCATGCATTTATTTAAAGTAATATGTGATGAGAGTGACAGTTTTTGAAAGACATCAAGCAAACTCTTTAAGTTTCACGCATTATGATAATTTTAGAAAAAAATATAATGACAAGATTTCTCGCCTTTGCTACACTGAGCCATATATTAAATCGGTTAACTGTTTTAATGATAGGTTTATCCTGTTTAGGACCATTACATATTCCTAACTATATTAATTAATATAAATTCACAATAAAAGCACATCGATAATCTGAAATTGATATCAAACAATGAAACAACAACATCGAAATTGAGGTCAATATTAACCACATCCCTTGCAAGGTCAGCAGGGATAGTGGTAAATTGATTTCGATTAATAGCATAATACATGTAGGGATTAACGTTTTGTTTCTCAATCGTTCGAGGAAACCTAAGCAAATCAAAGTCATTAATTTTTATGGGAAATTAATTTTCGAAATCCCGTAACGTAGTTTAGATTATTATTAACTTTAAAATTATGTTTATTATTATTTCGATTTTATCATGTCTAATTATACACCGGAAAAAATTACTTCTTCAGTTCATTATTATCATTTACTCATTATAAAATTGCCTGTTTGTACGACAATAGCAATCGCATGTGGGGGTCATATTAATGAAATGAGAGTGAATATAATCGTTATATTTCTATTTAATTTATACCTTTGCTGAGTTTAAATTAATTAATATAGTTAGTAAATAGTATTCTTAAACTTTATGACCCTATCATTAAGGGAGTTACTCGATTTCATAAATGGCTCAGTGCAGCCGAGAAATCTTGTCATTATTTTTTTTCTAAAATATCATAATGCGTGAAGCTTGAAGAGTTGCCTTAACGGCTTTAAAAAAAAATTCTCATCATTTATTACCTTAAATTAATGTATTATTATCTGTATTAGTAGAATTTATAGCGGATGTGGAGGTAATTTCTGATGGAGAGGTTTTTTCCTTGCGTTATAGAATAATAAAAACCACCATGGAATGTGGTGTAGAATTTAGGGGTTTCGATCTCTTTTCCTGCAAATGATCCATTTTAAGTGGCGTCTGAGGAATATGTAACCATTGTGAAGGAGGAATGCCTAATGAAGTTCTAGCTGTAATGAGAGGTTGGGATTTCTACTCGATCGAAAAAGAAAGTAAAATGACCACAGAGCGCCCTATTACGCTTAATCCGGCTGAGGATTCAACGTTAGCTGGGCCAAACAAAGAATTTAAGTAGAATCAGAAATTTCTTTAATTATTTAACTGAGAATTGTTTGAAAAGGGCTCAAGAAGAAAGCTGGAATGAAGATTACTGCTCCCGAAACTATTCAAAATGCAAGCTTAGTAGCGGTCCAGCCCTTTTTGGGATCAACACTTCATTAGATATCGATTAGATAACCTATTGTCTATGGTAATAGCAGACCGGGAAGTTAGCCTTACAATAGAAGTCAGTTATTTATATTCCAAAGATGTTATATATTTGTTTTTTAACGATAATGGGATATTTTATGGCATGTTGTAGTTGCTAAACACCTGCTTTATTTGGTTCTTGACGCAATCAACTCAAATATAGATATACTCCCTCAGATGTAGTAGCCAGAACTATACAAGTTCAAAGAAAACTTAGCGGGGTATTGGGAATCAATAATCAGAACTCTGCGGCGCGCCGGTACAGTACGTAAGGAGTAAGACGATATTGCTATTGGAAAATTAAAATTTTATAAGGAAGCCTGATTCGACAATACTTCCTATGAACAAGCCGAAATGAGAGTCATATCTGGGGCTTCAGAAAAATGCCTAAATAAAGGAAAGAATTGATTCAAACTCTCTTTACTAACTTCTTACAAGTATTCTAACTAGCGAATTCCGGAATATGCGTACGAAATTATTTGAGGCTATCAATGTAAGTTCAGGCGGAAGTATTGACCAAATTTTCTAACTTCTTGAATATATCTTAAAACTATTAAGTTGTAGATCTATTTCAAGCAGAATTCATTGATCGCTAGATGTATGTTTTTTTAATGGTACAAGAAATACTATTTAGTTAGAATGTGTATTTCTGAAACGTATGTGTCCGAATTAGTAAAATATCCTCTGAGATATTTGAGGTAAAACTATTTACTATATTCAATTTTATTTAATTTAGCCCTGCAGAATATCATTTAAAGAATAATTTCATCATGAAGATGATTTTTGTTTGTTTCTTATTTTTACTGCCGTAAAACCCCAAGGACATCAACGCCTATGATTTGCTTAGAATATACAGATTTTGAATATATTTGGTCTATATTGTAAAAGAGAGCATATTTATGTACATAATAAATGATAAAAAATAATATCGGATACTGTGCTATAATTTAGACTGGAGACGATGTGATTTCTAAAAATGAATCACCAATGTGACCGAAGCTTCTCGTTGTCATTAAGAGATTTGTTATCATATTGTTTATTGTTGGGATATAGTGAGTGCATTCCTCAAAAATATGTTTAACCATAACAATGGAGTTTCAATATTGGGATGCTTGAAGTGGAAGTTTTCTGATTAGGTGTGGATACGTGAGTCCAGTTTGGCCCATTCTTAATTATTCGGTTGCTGCTGTAGGTAAAGTAAATTATAAACCATGGTTTTATTGCTTTTTTGGTAGTTTTTAATTTACATGGGAGCATTCGTCACATGGCTCACCACCTCTCTACATAGGTCTACTGAGTTCTCCTGGTATGAGAACGGTGGTGCATATCTTTTAAATCCATTCGCGAGCTTTAATGAATCCGACCTTTTGTCGATAGTCTTCTGACCTGTTGGCCTGCAGAAGTGGAGGGCTGAAGCTATGGCATGGATTTCGTCAATGTAAACGGAAGATAATTTATGTAGTTCAAATTTATGGATTGAGCCGCGGTTTACAAAAGACAAAGCTGTTCAGCTTTCGGACTTAGATCAATCGGTATAAATTGAATAATGATCCGGAATGTTTTGGAAGACGATTTTATTTATTTGTTTATTATTATTGTTTTTTTAAGATTATCAGAGGTTTAAATATATTTGGTCTGTATTATTTAAAAACAGGTTCTACAATTTTGAGCTTTTTCTCCGGTCACAATTGGTGTATTGTTGTTTACGAAAATCGAAAACACGGATTTTGAAGTTTGAATCTGAATACTAATTCATAATATCCAGGAATCAGATTTACCCAAACTTTTTACACAGCAAGGCTAGTTTTAGTCTGAATTCAATCTGTGTAAATGTCCGAAAGGTTGTCCTTTCCTGATATTGGAAGGATAACGCGATCGAGCAGGCTGTAAGGGATTGGGAACCATTAGTGGTTTCTGGTTCAATAGATGCTTATTAAATGTTAATGCCACATATTTTTTTCGGGAAATGCCAAATAACCCTCTCCTTATAATACTCCCGTCACCATAGAGTAAAAAACGAGTTGATGAAACTCCTTAGAGTTCCTGCTTCGATGAGGTCCACTGTTCAGATCGGTACTAATGGATCCACGCGTCATGCTTACATCGTAGCTTTTCTTAAGGCAGGAAAGTCAGCTATGAAATTGTTTATTATTATTATCTTTAAAAGATAAACTATTTTATACTGGGTGTGAACATTTTAGAGCACACTTTATTTCTTTTTTTATTTTTTTATTTATTGACTATCGTATTTTTCATTGTTTATCCTCCAAAGGAGGTTTTTAGATGGATTTTGAAAATGTTTTCATTCAGAATTGTTACTTATTTTCTGTAGATTTAAATTTTGCTCATCTGTCTGCTTCATTCCTAAATACTCCTGTATATCTCATAGTCAATTAAATCTCTGTTGTTTTGAATCATGTTCGAAGGGGCACTAATTTCGATTGTTATTAGATTTCGTAATCGTAATGTAATGATTTTATTATTTTGTAATTGAAATTTATATTTATGTTCCAACAAATAGTCTAAATAACGTGTATGGTATGCTCTGTATGATGTAGTACGCTGTTTGCAGCAACTCAATATATTTTAAAGTATTTCTCTCAGTCTCTTACGAAATAACATTTTATCTTTGCTATATTTTTCATTTATTAATTACGACATAATGAGGAAAAAAGTAAAAGGAAAACAAATTGTTAAACTTATTTAAGTCTAACTTCATTGCCGTTAATTAAAATTGATTGTCGTTTTTACCACTTGAAGATGTCTGATTTTTCGATGCTAAAAGGTTTTTAGGTTTCTTTAATTGATTGAGGTGATCATATATTTTTTCCAATGTCAAACCAAAGAAAATAGTATAGCTGATTCGTATATCTTAACTGTTAAACTGAAGGGATTCATTGCAGTGGGAATGTTTAGCTAATTACTTAATAAGTAAACTTTTACTTCAACATAGTCATTATAAACTATGTATTTTCACATATATTTAAAATAAACATTCATGGTAATATTATATTTTTAATAGGAATAAAAATGTTTACGTAATCAATATATATAAAAATTCAGCCTGTGAATGTTTGGGTTCGCAAAAATCCAAAAGTAGCCGGTCGATGCGGTTTTCACTGTCATTTAGAGAATTTCTTCCAGTAGATTTATATGCATTAAATTTTTCGAAATGTTTAAGGGGGAGAAATGGATAGAAAAAAAATAAGGTAATTTATAATCGTTGCCATGACAACTTCGTACATGTGGGAGCAAGTTCAATACAAACACATTTTAATTAAAGAAGAGTGAAATTACTGTGTGAAAGCATCATTTGTTAATGAAATCGGATATTAAGGAAAAATAAAAATGTAAAAACGTGAAGTTTTATTGCCGTTTTGACAAATTTATTATCATTTTGATCCAGTTTCTAGAAAATGTCTAAACGATACGAATTCTAATCAATGCAGTCGATTACTGAGACAAATTTTCAACCCTTTGGCCTTGAAAAATTCACAGTCAATATTTTTGTTTGTAACCGGTTGTTTCGTTGGAAGTTCTGGTAGCCCGCCTAAGAGTTCTAATAATTGAAGCATATAAATTCAAAGAGTCTAAGTGTCTTCAGCTAAATTTTTCAGGATTAAAGTTCCGACGATAATAATATTTAATAAATATGACTTAATTAAAGAAAAAACATATTTTTCTCTGATAACCTATGGTTGTGTAAATAATAAATTAACATTTATAATAGTACTAGCTTTACAATAAAAATATGATTTTTTTCCCACTGCGGCAAAGCAAGTCAGGGTATTGAATTGAATGATGTGTTTCCTCGGTGAATCTTTTTTTTCGCTATAATACTTTTAATTACATTCCCATTTATTTCATATAGCAATAAGTATAATGAAATTTGTAATATATAAATAATGTGTTAAAAATAAAATAAAAATCAAAGTTTAATTTAAATCTTTTCTTCTTTTATTCAAGTTGTTTGTAAATGATTTGTACAAACGTTACAGTGTGATGATGAATGGTGAGAGGGAATGATAAGAACAATAGTTCGGTCTTCTGTTACTCACATTATCTTTTAAAAGTTAAGCATAAACAAAAAAAAAAACATGAAATTTGGGAGGATATTTAACTCGCAATTCTTTTCCCGGGCAACGCCGTGCGGATACAACTAGTATCCTTTATTTTGATGTATTAGGGAGAAGGATGACAGATATTATAATGCGAGAGTTCCCGCACGGATATGCTGGTTATTAATATATTGTTGGTGTTTTTTTCAGACGGATGGACGACTGAATGGAGTCCAATAACATGGTAGAGATCCGGGCCGCGTACAAGCGGTTCAGATCTAGCCCTCCGCTGCTGAGAGGACTCAACATGACAGTCAAGAAGGGCCATATGTGAGTATATACCTTATCCAATCAACTTGTATAAAAACCTTACGCTTGATGTGATTTGGCTGGGCATATTGGAACAACCTTGAAACGTGACCCTTGAACGTAACGATGGTGGAATTCAAAGCCCGCCCGAGTGACTCACAATATAAAAGTATGCTATAAATATTTCATAATATACAAATCAGAAAAATAAATTCAAATGTGTTCTTTGAACTACTGTCCATAACTCGAATAACTCCTTTAGCATGATTTTAAATATTGCCTGAAAACAATTGTATATAATGAAGGTGGTAAACTACACGTGTCAGGAATTGAACGTAGACAGTTTTATAGTCTCCGGGTTTTGACTTATCGTAAATTTTATGGTTCGGTGTGATTTTTATTCAGCGTTACTTTGAATGTTGTCTGAGAACAATTGCATGTAATCGGTAAAATACTCGTATATGTGCCGGGAATTCAACGTTGGCAGTTTTATAGCCTCCGAACTTTGACTTATCGTAAATTTTATGGCTCCGTGTGATTTCTATTTAGCAAGATTTTCACTTGTGCCATTATGAATCAATAATAACGATGAGAGTGCATAATATAAACCGATTAGTTCATAAACCATTCAATGAATATTTTACAGTGGTTATTGTCCATATGCAAATTAAATAAGTGCATTTATTTATCTTTTGTTCATGCCGATCCCACCGATGGTTGTCGCGTCGTTCCTATTTAATAATCTCATTTGAAGTTGTTACGCAATTATCTAGAAATATAAAATAAATTAATACATTAATAGATAATACTAATTTAATTAATGCATAAGGCTTAATTTGATTGGGACCCCTTGGGTCACACTATTTTGTACTAATAAAATGGAAGTCCTAAACAACGGCGTTTCTAAGAAACACCCGACCTCTCCCAGATATGTAATTAAGGAATTTTCACTTATAAATGACTGCATAAATATCCATATGAAAATATCCCTTTCAAAGATTTTGTTTAAAGTTAAAGATATCTTATATTCAGCAAACAATGAAACAGTAAAGCGCTCTACTTATTTTTTTATCATTGTTGGTTTTCAGATTTCAACGGAAATATCCATTTTGACCACCTCTGAATCCCTTTTGACTAGTTTCGTCGTGGCGTCTGTACGTACGTACGTACGTTTGTACGTTCGTTCGTTCGTATTTCACATAACTCAAAAACGGTTAGCCGCAGAAAGTTGAAATTTTGTATTTAGGATTGTTGTAAAATCTAGTTGTGAACTTGCCTTTTTGGTCACTGCTTGATCACCGGAAGTGGTACTTTACTTGAAGGTCATAATAGATTTTTATCAAAATTACATTAAAAAAATATGCAAAACTTCTTAAATTTAGTATTTATAACTTATATATTGATTTAAATAACATATGAGATTTTGATCTAAATTGGAAAACCGGAAGTGGTACTTTACTTGAAGGTCATTTTAGACTTTCGTAAAAAAATATATTAAAATTATAAAACATCTCAAATTTGGTAAATAGGACTTTTATATCGATATAAATGTATTTACTAGATTTTGGTTTAGATTAGTGAGCGGAAAAGGGTACTTTACTTGAAGGTCATAATAAGCTTACATCAAAAATTATATTTAAATTAAAAGAGAAATCATATGTTTCGGTAATAAAGGTTGCAAATGCAATTTGGTTTCCAATCCAATTTAACATTTTTATTACTTGTTTTAAGTGTTAAAATTGAGTGTAAAATACTAGTTTTCCTCCCCATTTGTGAGATCAACAAGTCTTCATCATGAGAATAAGATATTAGTTAAGTGGGTTTTTCCGCTTAAAATGTCGAAAATGTCAAGTGATATTGACAGTTTTATTGTTGTCATGGAACATGAAGAAATATCTCGGAAACTAGTTACCTACTGAAGGAAAACGACATATAATAACGGAATGAGACCTCCAGTAACAAGAGTGTGTGTTTGTGTGTGTGTGTGTTTGTGTGTGTGTGTGTGTGTGTGTGTGTGTCAATAGATGGATGACGGGACGCCCAGTTTCGTTTTTACTGCAATCTTCGGAAATTAGTAACCAAATTCAGTATCACTTTTTGAGCCATGGATTTATAATTTAATAGGCGCACAAAGAAGTCATGTGTTGCCCACATCAGATATTTGTTTTCTAAAATGCCAACTGACTTGCGTCGTATTGCTACAAAGCTTCATTTGATATTATATCTATTTAAAAAATTTCACACACAAAACTAAAAACTATTCAGTTTTTAGATGGTCTATAGCTATCGAGTCTGCGCATTCCTTTTCGCATCGGAAGAATCAAGGGGATATATCCCCTCTCTCACAAAATGCACAAAAACATATGATTTTCATACCCACCAACATAAGATTTTATTGTATATTTTGAGTAATATATTTAGTAATTTTAGCAACCATTTTTCCGCGAAAAGTCCCGATTTTCCGCGGAATTGGGTGGCTAGGGCACCGTGGATAGCAAAAGTCGCGGATAACCCCAAAAAAAAGAGAAAAAATGAGGTCAGAACACGAAAAATAAAAACTATGTTTCATTTTACAAGAAACATAATAAAACTTTTACATGCCTGTGTACTAAATCGAGCAATCTATGCTTTCCAGTACTCATTTAGTTAAAAAATCCCACAAAAAAGGTCTGTCATGTATATTCGAAAACTAATTACATTCCTTTCGCAACGAAAAAAAATCATCTGAATAGGATCAAAATAGCAAAAATATATTATAGCATATCCAACTTTATGCACGTTTTATAAAGCATTCTGTACATGTTCAGTTGGAAAACGATTCAGCTTTGTTTAGTTTGGTTTTTGAGCTCTATAACTATACATCTCTCATATGAAAGATAACTTCATTGTCTACAAAGCCAAACATAAAAAAGAAATCTTAATCGTACAAATATTAGCGAAGATACGGCAACAATATTTATTTTGAACATTTACCCAAAGCGGTAAGGATATTTTTTGATAAGCATTGTTTTCCATGTTTTTTTTTTCACAAAGCCTTGTTTGGGGAAAAAATCAAGTTTTTTTTCTAATTATAATTATCATTTTCTTATACGAAAAAAGCAGTTGACAAAACAAAAAAGCATGTTAGGAAACCGATAAAATGGGGCAGAATTAAAAATATTACAAACATGTTAAAACAAAATTGTTTGCGAAAATTCCCAAACGGATATCTGAACGTTGCCAAGAAAAATAATTGATTATGACATAGTTTTTTAGAGATTTCATTTTTCGGAATTTTTTTTTTCAATTTATCAATCCCTAATAAAAATATTTTAATTGAAAAAAACAAGACTATCTTTTCCTTTATATTATTCAATTATCTACACAATCGTAACCTAAATTAGATATATTTGAATAAAAAAAATCTAAAAAGAAAAAAAAATTGGAAGACAGGTTAAAAAAAAGGATATACGAAGAAAAGCTAAAGAAATTATCTACTTACTGATCACAAATTATTAGTGGGGATGGTAATGAGGCTGTCTAAGGTGAAAAAATGAATGAAGTATAACACCTATGATGTGGTAAGGTTAAGAAAAGAGAGTGCCAGTTCTGTGAGGTGAGAAACACGGGAGGGACGCAATAATAAGAAATGGAAAACAATTATAGAAATTAGGACAAATGAAGTAATCAAAAAGAATTATTGAAAACTTACATAAAATTCATAATATAGAATCAGGTAGAAAAATTGGATGCCAAATAAACGTCGAAGATCAAGCCAATCAAAAGAATCTAGAAATAGTTCAAGAGTATCGGAAATGAGTTTAGTCACCGGAATGAAATAGCAAACAATAATTTTGAGGAAATGAGTTAGTAATTTTAGGATCATGTGTCTGGGGCAAGATTCCACACCGATTGCCAAATCGAATATGCGAGACGTCTGGAAAATTATTAAAATCAATAGAAAAGTGACAGATTTAAGAATATTGCAGACACTGTCTCGTAAACATTTTCTGAGAAGAAGGCACCTAATTATGCCTATAGAAGGCATCATTAATTATGGTGTGTCTTGAAGTTCTCGAAGTAAGATATCTCAAGATAAAAAGGTAATTTAATTTATGATGTGGTTTGAAGTATCTGAAATAATGAAAGAGAAGAGGGAACATAAAACACGAATTAACTACATAAATTTTTATAGTCACTATTAAACAATCGACAAATTAAAATGAAAGATGACCTTAATTGAAGCGTAGAAATGCAAAAGGGTCTAAGTGCCTTCAACTAAATTTTTCAGAATTCTAGTTCCAACTTAAATAATATTAAATAAATATGACTTAATTAAAAAAAAGAAACGTTTTCTTCTGATCACCTGTGGTTGTATAAGCAATAAAATAAAGAGAGACCACACAAGCATTACGATTGGGGCATCAGAATTCAGTTAGCACTCAGTATTCCATACAGATCCAATGGGTCTAAATTGTTCAAAATACAATCAAGCGTATTAATATAAATTTGAATTTTTGTTTTTTTCATAACGCGTTATGGCCAAATAGCAAATAAATTATAAAAAACGAGTGAGGGGCATCTCTGGGACAATTTTACTAAAATTGTCCCAGAGATGCCCCCTCGCTCGTGTAATTCCTAAAATACACCGAAATAATAAAATATGAATATTTCATGATGTTATAAATTATTATTAGATAAAATTCAAAATATTCTGGAAAATGAAATATCAGTTGAATGTTCAATATCAAAAGTTTGAAATATTTCTGCACGAATGAAAATAAGAAATAATCTACTTATATTGGTCTTGTTTCTTCAAAAAAAGAAAACAGCAGAAATAATATTATCTTCTTGTTTAATAAAGTGTTATAAAAAACTTGTAAAGTAAAACAAATTGATGAATTAAAAAAAAATCAGAAATAGGAACGGCTTACTAAGTGCACTATTATATTTTTCGTCTGGTACAACTAAAAATCCGAGTGACTGAAAAATTGCAAATTCTTATAAATCACGTAGAAGACGTCGATGAACGAATATAGAGTGGGTATGAAAGTGAAAGTTCAACCACCGGATAATGAAATCAAGTGGCGTACATTATACTCCAGCGCGCCTGATGGAGAGTCAAAGTTGTTTCTGCTGGAAAAATGTTGCGTTTTGTTTTTCACCTATTGTCAATTGGAAAAACACCTATGATTCGAAGAATTCTTAAACGACGAACTCGTTTGGGTGAGGGAGGATGTAACGACAGAAATGCTTTTCTGCATACCTGGACTAGATCGTCACCTGAAAGAACTACTTCCACGCGTGATGTCCTACAAATACAGATTCACAGTGGTGGATACCAGGGAGGGGTGCGAAGAGGACGACCGCCCAGAATCCCGACCTCTTCTGGCCCCGCACCATTAAAAAAAAAAATAAATGACTTCTACATTACAGACAAATTTATAATTTTAGAGGGCCTTCGGACTTCCCCTTCCTCTTGTAGGGTATTCCATTCCTCCTAACACCACTGACAGCTAAAACCACCTACTTTCACCTACCGCTCTAACCGAGGAGCGCCCCACAATATAGCCCAGGGTCCCACATTATCAAGATCGGCTAATGAAGGTGCATCTGATTTCTTTGGTCTGTATCTCAATAATCATAATTTGAAGAAAGAAAAAAACAAAAAAAAAAAAAACACGAGATATAGTGTGAGGATTTGTCATACATAATTACAACCGGAAGAATATTATTACAATAGTATACTGATGGCGATAGCTGTTTTGTAAAAAAAAAAAAAAAGTATAAATAGTTTTTTTTATTTTATTCAAACTTATCATTTATGGTTGGAATTAAAAAAAATAAATAATACACTAAAGGCTTATGTTTGATGTCACCTTTGATTTGAGATCACCTTCAAACTGGGAAAGGGAATGTTGACAGATAGTAAAAAATCTAAGATTAATTTGTTTATGCCTAAATCGAAGAATGAAAACAAACAACGAAGAATTTGGATCTTAATTCACTTCCTAACAACTCATAATTTTCTTGATATTTCGGATCTTAAAACGCATTTCTTTAAGCAGATTTTTCCAAAATTACTATTACAAGTCGGTACCGAAGAATGGATTCCCGGGTTGTCGTTCGACCACAAAAACAAAGAAAAACTATGCTTTTTATCAGGCAGTTCTACCAGAGGAGGAAAAACAAAATGAAAGTGAAACCTAATCCGGAAACATCAGCTTTGATCGCATCCACTGGAATCACTTTCCATTATTTTCCAGAGTTTGATTGCCCCGTAACACGGGCTGGCTTACCGAACTGTCGTCACGGAAATCCCGATCCTACAGTAAATAAGCTAGCAATATCAAAGGCAAATTATAATAATAATAATAATAAAAGGCTTAGCGAACCCGGAGGTTCGATGCCGATACCACTAATCACTGTCTACAAATCTCGGTCCACCGACTACCTTCCAAACCCAAATTCATTAGATCACTCTTAATACTATCCTCCCACCTACGTTTCGGTCTACCCCTCGGACGTTTACCAGTCAGCTCAGCGTTTATTAACTTTTTAGGAATTCGTTCGTTACTGAGCCCAACAACTTTGCAAGCCCATTTCAACCGTCGCGATGATATCACTTCGATTAAATTAACAGGGTGCATGCTCCGTAATTCCGCGTTGTGTAATCTCCTAAACTCTCCAGTTGGCTCATCCTTTTTCAGACCAAATATTTTACGCAGTACCTTATTCTCGAACACCTTAAGGCTTTGTTCGTCCTTCAAGGTTAGCGGCCACGTTTCACACCCATACAGAACTGTAGGCAAGATAATAGTTTTGTATATTCTAAGTTTTAAGTTTCTGGACAAAATGCGCGACCTAAGTAATGTTGACACCGAAAAATAACAAGCATTTCCCGCCTTTAACCGCGCCTTTATTTCCTCTTGAATTTCGTTTTTTCTAGTAATCACAGACCCCAAATACTTAAATTTCTCAACGTGTTCAAACCTATTTTCTCCTATATCTATATCCTCAAAATCGCCTCTGTTTCTATTGCTAACCATATATTTCGTCTTATCCGTATTTATTTTGAGGCCAACCTCTTTCCCAGCTGTCATCAACGTTGCTGTATTCAGTTTTATAGTTTCCGCGTCCTCACTTAATAATACCAAATTATCCGCAAACCCCAGCACGGATATTCTACCACCCAGATCTAAACCCTTTTCGGTAAGCATTACCTTTCTAATGACATACTCTAATGCTAAATTAAATAGGACAGGTGAAAGGGAATCGCCTTGTTTTAACCCCGAGCGAACTTCAAATTTCTCCGAAAAATAATTACCTATTCTAACTTTATTGAATGTTTCGGTCATGCACATCCCTACTAGATTTACTAACTTCTTCGGTATTCCCTGCTCAATCAAAATGTTATACAGTCTCCGGCGATCAATGGAATCATAAGCCTTTTTGAAATCCACAAACACCGTTGAATTCTAATTTTTTTTCTAATATTTGCCGTAAGGAAAATATTTGATCGATAGTTGATCGGTTCCGTCTAAAACCACATTGGTAGTCTCCGATAATTTCCTCGGCGTATTCCGTGATTCGACTAGTTAGGATCAACGAGAATATTTTATAACATACCGGGAGGAGTGATATTCCGCGATAGTTATTACACTCCGTCCTCGGACCTTTTTTGTGAATCGGAATAAGTATAGATTCTTTCCATTCTTCGGGCATTTTTTAATTTTCCCAGATCTTTTTAACCAAAAAATGTATTTTAGAAACTCCAGCTTCACCGCAAAAGGCAAATTATAGCTAACAAAAAACTATAGCAAACAAAAAATAAATAAATTAAAAATAATTAAACGCACTGAGAAAATCATGACTGAGAATAGAACAGCACATTCTCACGAAAAAAATAAAAACAGTTTTTACATACTAAGCAATTCGTTATGTGTAAGTGAATAGAGAATTGAAAATAAAATACAATGCATGTGTTTACATTAACTGAAAATTGCAATCCGTTGCAACTAGCCTGTAAACTATAAATTAATTAAACTTGAAATCGTAATGATTGAAATGATCTCGTTATAAATTACTTAAATGTGAATTTGAAGATTACTGAGCACTTAATAGAGATTGTGCTGCCACGTTGGAGATAGGTTCACTGGTAGGAAGGATGAGGATAAAATCAGATAACAACAACATAGACTTCCTCGCGTAATTGTCAAGATTAGCATAAACCCTTCTTTTGAATGGATAAACAACTTGAGAGAAAGAACGTTTTAGTGCGCATGCACTTAATATAACCTTTTGTTATTGAAATAACAATCAACTTATGAATTATTGCTTACGATTGAAGGATTGTGTAATGGTGATCTTGCGGATTTGAGTTTGGACGGTGGTCGGTGGACGGATATTTGTAAACAGTGAATGGTGGTATCGGCATGGAACCTTCGGGTTCGCTAGGCCTCTTATTATTGTTATTATTTTTGTATCCATACAAATTAGAACAAAACAGAGCTTCATATCCACTCCAGTGCAGCTTTTTAGTGATAAAATATTGCGTTATTCAAGCAATAGATGCAGAATTGAAGGTATCCAAATTTCCCTCGTAGCAAGTAAAGGGGTAAACCTTTTCAAAAATCACCCTTCCTCTATACCCCCCCAAAAAATCATGTAAATGTGGTATAGAAAATATATAAATCAGTGAACTAACACATTATAATAATAACTACTGAACCTTTAATGTTCCATACCGTTACAAACTGTATTCGTTGCCTAAAAGGTCGTTTTTAGTTCGATAAATCAGTTGTCGGACCAATTTATCGAAGTGGACGTCCTAGTGTAGGAATTGTAGGATCCGATTCCGATAACTATCGGACCGTGTGAAAATGCCCTAAATATCATCCTCAATACGATCCTCTGGTCTACATTTCCGTTAACCTCTTTGGCATTTGGTCTGTCCGTCTGTCTGACTTTTTGTTTGTTAGGCGATTACGACCAAACACCTAATTTGATTTTCTTCAATTTTGGCACAAACGTTCCTTCAAGCCAGAACAAACGCTGCACGTGTAGAGATTTTTTCGTTTTATTTCCGTTTCAAGTTGGCGGTAGATTTAATGACCCGTATCCTCCAAAATACATTCATTTAACGACCAAATGCGTATTTCGATTTTCTTCAAATGTGAATTTTCTTTGATATCTCAAGCTCGAATCTTGTAGAAACCTGGCGATTTTCTGATGTCGACGATATTAGAAGAGGACATTGTAAACTGAGGCGAAAAAGTGTTATACGAAGTCACATTCGTATTAGACAGATTTGCAATGTGATTGGATTAAAAGGATGCTAAATAAAATAATGCAATCCTTAATTTGGTTCTCTATGTCTATTGTCCACAGAACTACAGCTTAGTATTGTTGAGCTGAAATGGCAAAACTTTATTGACGGGACATTAAATGATGGCCTTAGATCGCTGTGACGTTCGATTTTCATGAACACTTATTTTCGAAGGGCCCGCTACCCATTTTGGATAACTCCAACTGCGATGTGTTCTTTATACGGAACTGTGACACTGAGAAAACTGAGAGACTGTACATCTGAGCCATAAAACCATTCAAATGATGTAAAACTTAGCCAGAGTATACATCCTTGAAATATTTGTACACGAATGTTTAAATTATGGCCTTGATTTTTTTTTTTTTTTTGTATGGATTGTTTATTATAAAAAGGTACCCATTTTAGGATTTCAATTTACTTCATTGCTTGTTGTATGGAAATATATCCGATGAATCCTATTAGATCTTAAAAGAAATAAATTTAAAGAGAAAAACGTCGGTGTACGTGTTACCTTCGAGCTTCCTTTTAACTACTTGTTAATTCCACGATAGATTATACCTACAGATCGGATTTTCAGGTTATTGCACATTTTATTGGCTTTTGTATGGCACCTTTAAAACCATTATTTATCCAACTCACGACTCATGGAATAAAAAATATACTGTAATAAAATTTTATGTTGCTTGTTTTACTCGTTTTGGGCTAAATTGTAATGATTTTTGTTTAATGAAATTGCATAATTTTCACTTTTCTGAATGAATTAGTTGATTTCGATTTTAATAGCTTAAAATTAAACGTTTGAACCAAATTTCCCATACTATTGTCCAAAAGTAATTCTGAATTAAACAGGATAATTCAGCACTCATCTGAGAGCATTACATTAGCCCACTCTGTATCAGTCAGGTTTCGGTGTGCCTGAGCGGAATTCAAGCGGGCTCTCCAGCACGCTGGTGTAAACACTGGTCCAGTGGCTGTCATCCTTGAATGTTTCATCCTCGAATGTCACCCTCTTACCGTTTCTAAACCACTAGCATTCACTTGGAGAGCAGTTCGTGCGGCTTTTGTGGTTTGTACAGCTCATTGATGGCGGTTCCTGAGTGCCTGGATCACCGTCATCATTTGTTGCCATAGGCAGCCCAGAAACTGCCCTCCTCCTGTACATTTGAATGGTCCTTCGTACAGTTGTTCTAGAAATACCCAAAAAACTAACTACGTAACACTCGCTTCTACCATCTTCAACTTCAGCCTTCATTCTCGCCATTATTTCCGAATTAGAGACCATGATTTGATGTTAGAAAATCTGAAAACAAAAAAAGAACAAAAATAATATTAATATTCGAATTCATTACTATAGAACGAGCCAAAATACCTTTATAAGTTGACATCTGCATGATGGTATAGAAGTATCAATCTAATTAGTGATTGATAAATTATTTGCCACTTCTATAATTTTGTTTTCATTGAAAACCAGTTTCGAATGTTATGCATTCATCTTCAGTTCTAAAACACACACAAAAATTCAAAAATAAGCAATTCAAAATAGAAGGATCAATCTGATTAGGGATTGATAAATTATTTGCCACTTCTATAATTTTGTTTTTATTGAAAACTAGTTTCGAATGTTATTCATTCATCTTCAGTTCTAAAAATATACAAAAATTCAAATATAAGCAATTCAAAATACAGTATGGTATTATTGGTATTTTTGAATTTTTGTGTGTTTTTAGAACTAAAGATGAATGTATAACTTCGAAATTAGTTTTCAGTAAAAATAAAATTATAGAAGTGGCAAATAATTAATCAATCCCTAATTACACCTTTAGGTTCTTAGGAGCTTTCCTTAATTCATGGGAGGGAAGAAGTTTACGAAGTAGTGGAAGAAAATTATGAATACCCAATCAGTCACGATGACTATTATATTTTTTTTTTAATTTAACAGTTGTTGTAGTGATATAATATATTCAAAATAACTTAGTATTTTCTACAATAATTTCTTTTGAACCAACAAAAAAAAAAATTGAAATGTTTTTATATCCTTAATTTTTTACTCATATTTTAAGATAAAAAAAAATATAAAAAAATTCAGCATGTTTTTATCGAAAATTTCAATAAATTGATGGTCTTCCCACTTAATCAATTAAGGCTTTCTTTTTGGGCACCTTTTTACATAAGGTTTTGAATAGATAAGAAAACTTTATTTTTTTTATTAGCTAAATGCGCTAACAATTTGCTATTCCTAAGTTGGGCATGTAAGCTGAAATATTTGCGATCAAATTTTCGGTATTCCAGCCCACTGCGCAACTGGTCTATCTTAAACGGTGGTCCAACCCTCCCTACTAAGGTGGAACTACCCTACTATATTTCTGATTCCGAAGTGTAAGCTAAAACGTAGGGGATTGTTCATTGGAGAGAAAAATGTGGAAATCTCTGCTCGGTGGAGATTACATCGATTCTTCGGTATTTTTTTAACATAAGAGTTGTTTGATTCTCTACATTATGACACATTGAGGGGAGACAGTGTGATCAGCCAGCCTGATATGCCATCAGACTAGCGTAAGCTATTTTTTTTTTTTTTTTTTTTTTTTTTTTGTGTTGTATCGACTCAGAAAGCGTCGTCAATCATACCCTCGTTCACGTTCTCACGAATCCCACTAATTTCTCTCTTTAAATTAATTTACTAAAACAGGATTTGAACCAGGTTCGTTAAGTATAATAAAACAGCGCTCTTCAATGGCGCTATGGCAAGTTAAAAAATGACTAAATCATATCAGATACCTATTGTATTATTTATGTGGTTTTAGGAAATAATAGACACGTGGCATCTGAAATAATAGACTCGGGTGGCGAACATCTCGTAGCTTCATTATTTTCGTAACTACAGCTAATAATAACTACACTCTGACAGATATTATATCAAGGATTATTAAAAATAAAAATTGTTTTAGTCAAGCTGCGACTTTTAATTTGACAAAGAAAAAACAACAAATGAAATCGTACTATGGGAAATATTTTTTGAATGAATGAAGTCAAGTAATTGAGATAATATGTTGTCATAGCTTGGTTTCTGATTATAATTTAAAATTAAGAACGTTGATTCAATCCATGATAATATTTTTAAAAAGATACATTTTTTAAAACAAATTAATGTACTTAATTTTATGAACTATAAAAATAAAAATATGAATAATAATGAATTTTAAAAGTTTAAGTTGTTTTTGGTGTTTTGGATAAAACTGAGCTCAAAACTTTTTATATATTTTAACAGTTATAATTTGAAAATTTTCGACTGGATAGGGTTCGCGAATTTCTGATTTCTTTTTAATTGTTTGAGATTGAACTTAATGTTTACATAAAATATGTCAAATGCCTCGATAATGAAAAAGATTAATTTAATTATTATATTTTATTAGTAAATTCTAAAATGAAAATGTATTTTATAATTTACTAAAATACAACTTTCATAAAATACGAGTACGAGTAACGATTACCAATTATTCGAATAAAGCAATCAGTACTCGTTACTTAGAGTACTTTTTGCCCATCTCTATGGTGTTACCATAGAAGTAGGAGTAAAGCTCAGTCAAAATTTCGGTATGTTCAAATGTTTTTCATATTTCGTAAACTCATTTTTTTATTTTTTTTATTTCCCATAAT
Source organism: Rhaphigaster nebulosa (assembly GCA_948150685.1). Taxonomy (NCBI): domain Eukaryota; kingdom Metazoa; phylum Arthropoda; class Insecta; order Hemiptera; family Pentatomidae; genus Rhaphigaster; species Rhaphigaster nebulosa. The sequence goes on along the minus strand of OX411308.1, from coordinate 41,433,641 downwards.
TCACTAAACTGGTTTATGGAGACTAATAAAATTATATATTTTTTACATCAATTTCGTTATTCATCCAAACCCATCAGCAGAAAAATGATAAACACTCTACGCATTCTCACCACTAATTAATTTCTAGTTTAGCTGAGACTCGTTTGCGCATTACTCGTCATGTTACATTTTTGTTTTGTTTTTATTACTGCAAGGTAAGGGTTCTAATATCCTCCAATATTTTTCAACACTTTTTAAGAATCACTCTACACCAAAACATAGCATTAGACAACACTTATATATATATATATATATATATATATATATATATATATATATATATATATATATATATATATATACATATGTATATATTATATATATATTTAATTAAATTCCAAAACGATATTTCACACATTTTTATAAAACATATCGCCTCGAAAAAATAAAGAAAACAAATCTTTCGGTAATTATTATTGTAAAGTTCGTGGATAAAGCAGAGTACCGCTATCATTAACTCTTTATGGGCCAAACATGGTAAATTTAATACATACTTTTAATATTAATTTTTTTATCAGAGAAATTTCTTTAAAAATTTATAAAGAAATGTATTATCTTTATAGAGATATCGCCAGTGTCATAACTAAGGGAGGTATTAGATTCAATGAGAAGGAACAATAAAATACCGTTTTGAACCGATCGTGAGGCGTGATTCCGCCAAGTGCTTACTTCAAGTCACGACCAAGATGATTCACCAAAGGAAGATGGAAATTAGTTTATATTCTCTCAATATTGCACCATTAGGTAACATTTTAGGGATCAAATCTGCCCTAATTCATTTTAATATATTAAATAAAATATTATAATAATATTATTTAATATATTAAATAATATTTTTTCTTAGGACAGATTTGATCCCTAAAATATTCTAGAGCTATATAATTTCTAAATATTAGAAAATATTTTATTGGAAAATATTACAATACATCACTTGTGGGCATTAAACAAGTGGACAATAAGTAACTTGGTTACATTCTTGCAAGATAAAAGAACAAAAATACATAATAATTTAAGTGACAAAAAAAAAATAATAAAGAATATCCCAAAATAATTATAAAAATCAGTAAACAAATAAAATCATAACTGGATAAAATGTTTAAAACATAAAAAAAAAAAGAGTTCACAGTATCTTGACAGCCCCCAGGATCCAGTCCCATCAGCTAGGTCACTGGTGTTGAAGACCCACTAAACTGAATAAGATCAATGCTTAGACCGCATATACACAGTTCATGTCCAGCGCCAGAACTCCAAAAGATATATAATTTTGTGGGGGAAGAGGAGAAGTAAGAAACACAGCCTTTTAATCTGAGGATAATGATTAACCGAAATTATCAGTGTGGTTAGAAAGTTTTCTATAGAATTTAGAAAATTTGGAAAGTATGAAATAGAAGACAGAACATACATTGAGATCACTATGTAGGTTTTTTTTGGCAATACAATATGGAGCACTAACAATAGGAAGCATGATTTTGAAATAAACCTACTGAATATGTTTGATATTCATGTGATTGCTGTCTTTCACAGTTCTTGTCCGTAGGTCCATATTGGTTTCAGGATAGTTTGGTATATGAGGAGATTGTTGTCAACTTGCAATGCTTAGTAGTCTATAAAATTGGCCGAATCATTAACAGAGTTATTGTCTTTTGAATCTTGTGTGAGGTTTTATTAGTAATTATTTTATTAGTCTTTTGTCTAAGAGAGAATCAAGATATCGTTTTGTGACGGATGTGGGTAGTGTTATCATTGAAAAGAATGGGTGGGCATGATTTATAGTGAAGGGTAACAGTCACTTGCTTTTCGAGTCTTTTTTAAAAAATAGTGACTACATTGGCAGGTAATTATGTTAACTTCTGTCAGTTGTTGGTAAAGACTTAACAAATGATCACAAATATTTATGATCAAAACAAGAAAAATCAAAACTTTAGGGTGATCAATATAGTATTGGTTTATTCCAAGAAATAGTAGCAAAGTACCTATAATATTTGCCAGTACTATCCACTAATTTTTAAAATTTAATTCTAACTACAAAATGAAATGCTATAAGGTCAGGAATTTGGCACTTCTATTATTGTATATACCCTAGGTCCTTTATGGGTATCATGGGACTGATTTTATTTGTTATTTTTATGATATCACATATTGATATGATTATATTATTTATGTAGTCTAACACATACCAATGATTTTGGAGATATAGACATTATAGGGAATACATTTGAATAAGTTTGAGTGGGTTTTACAATATCTAGAAGGAGTATAATTCAAGGGTAAATAAAAACAAGGCTAAATTCAGCCCAGATAGCACCATCCTCTCAAAGCTTCCCAAAAGGGAACTGGGATATTATAATTTTGGAAATTGGGTTCCAAAAAATACATTTTATTTACTTATTTGTTTAATTTCAAATGAGAATTCCTTTTCATACTGAAATATACTTTCTTGTTTTTTAATAAAATGCTTGTATCAATGACTTTTTTTTTATTTCAACTGCTTCGTTGAAGGAATGTTATAATTCATCAAGAAGTTAAGAAAAATTGAGTGAGACATAATTTTTTTGAAGACCAATTCTTTGATATAATTTTTTGATAACATAAAAATGCATCCACATATAAACAAGCTTAATCAAATACTATATATACTGTAAATGTCTATATTTTATTTCCAGTTATGGTCTCCTAGGTCCCAGCGGATGTGGAAAAACGACACTGCTCAGTTGTATTGTAGGAAGAAGGATGTTGGACAGTGGTTCCATCGAATTAGGAGTTTTCAGGAAGTCAGACATAGGTTACATGCCGCAGGTTTGTAAATAACATCTATTTTCTTTATTTCATATTGTTAAATAATATTTCATAGAGATGAAGTGAATTTTATTATGAGTTTTAAAACTGAGACCACAAAAGTGATTATGATAAAATACAATAAACGTAATAAAAACAAATTTTTAATTTTTATTTCAATACATATTTTACAATTATTTGATTATTTTTGTGTAATATGTTAGTGCTCAGTAGTACTCCTACAAATCAGCTTGTTACTGTTAAGAATTTTATTAAAAACATAACTGGTTTATAATTTATTAACTGATTTTATGCATTATTGTTAATTTCTTTTTATATTGTATTGAAACTGGAACAAACTTATATCCCATTTATGCAGCTTAGTCTAGTAAAAAGTATTGAAAAATTTTGTTTCATTTGCAGGATACGGCACTATTTATGGACTTTAAAATTATTGAGATATTCCACTTCTATGGAACACTCTTTGCTTTGCCAAACACTATTATCAAAAAGCGAGCGGATAAACTTTCTAAGATGTTAGAGCTACCTCCAGAATATAGGTTCATCAAAACATTGAGGTAAGTTTGTTTTGAAAGTAAAAAAAAAAAAGTGTAACAGGTCAAAATCGCCTTTAATCTAATTTTAAATTTCTAACTTTTAGCGGAGGGCAGCAGAGGAGGCTATCTTTTGCTGTTGCTTTACTCCATGATCCTCAGTTATTAATATTGGATGAGCCGACTGTAGGTGTTGACCCTGTTCTCTGTCATAGGTAAAATTGGAAATAGTTTCAGCAATGCTTTCTACACTAAAAAAATGAATTGTACAGTAGGAAATAGTAATAATAAATAAATTTTGTTTTTATTTCAGCATGTGGGAATATTTAATACATTTAGCAGTGGTTGAAACAAAAACAATTATCATCACGACGCATTATATAGAGGAAGCAAAACAATCAAACATGGTAAGTTATGATGAAATTTAAAATTTTCAAATACTTTTCTCTAGGCCTGGGTGCGTGCTATTTTGAGCAAATGACAAGAAACAAGGAAATTCCTGAAATAATAATAATTATAAAAGGCCTAGTTAGTGAACCTGGTGAGGTACATAGCTATACCACTAATTGTCCTCTACACACCTCATTCCACTGAAATCTGTTAAAACCTGATTCCGCAAGATCACCCTTAACTAAATACTCCCAACCAAGCTTCGATCTATCCCTCGGACATTTACTTGTTAGTTCCGCGATAATTAAGTTTTTAGGAATTCATTCATTATTTAGCCCAACTACTTTACATGTCCCTTTCAACTGCTTTGATGTTATTACTTTGATTATTTAAACAGGGTGCATACTTAATTGGTATTAGTAAACAGATTAGTCATATATAATTTTGTAAAAGCTTGATTTTAATTTTATAGACTTATATTGAAAGGAATGCTTTATTCGTTTAAATATTTTAGATTGGACTAATGAGGGGAAGGAGTTTTGTTAATAGAGGCACCTCCATTGGATCTCATCAGGAGTCAGAACTGTTCTAGTTTGGAGGAAGCGTTCCTTGAGCTTAGTAGGAAACAACACGAAGCTACAAGCGGTGATGAACATAAAGGGGTAAATTAACATAATAATTGTTCAGATTAGTAATAGATAGATCAGAAACTGTCAGTTTTTTATTTATAACTTTAATGAATTTTTACTGTAAATAAAAAAATAATAATACTGAAATGGTATGACTAGATCAACACTATAAACTCAAAAACTGAAATTTTTTATTTAACCATTTATTTGGATTCTACAAAGTTCTTTTAACCAACAAAACAAAAATATCTTGGGCTCTCTCTATCTTAGAGTAGCTGAATGAATTAGATAAATCTGTTAAAGTGAAATAAACAATTATGTATCTAAAAAAATCCTAAGTTTTGGTTGATACTGATTTTATCTAGATCTGAGATATGATAAATTATGATAAATAGATTTATAACTGTCAGCCATCTTTATTATACTATCATTCACCTGTATTCTCAAAAACTTTTGATTTAAAGTTATTAATCTGGAATTAGCTTCTGATCAAACCAAAATTACAATGATATTAATACTCATAATATATTTTCTATAGGGGATGATAAATTATAATAAATCTAAGCCAATCAAAGCCAAACCACCATTACCAGCAGGTGAAATTTTTAATTTTAGTCGATTTTTAGCCCAACTGTGGAAAAATATACGATGGACACAGAGAAACATTCCGTAAGTAAATGGTTTATGATATAATATTTCTTACCAGGGACCGAAACAATGATTCACCTTAAGCAAATAGTTTCATTTAATAACTTTATTTTTTTTTTAACTTCTATATAAAAGTTTTGTCTAAAAGGTTTCTAAATACCTTATATGGAAAAAAAAAATTAAGTTTTAGTATCAATTTAATTGTATTGACATAAGAAGTGATAAACTAGATTGAAACAAAATCCTATTATCGATCCTATAGTAGAGTATTTTATCGTTC